>CANSZD010000995.1:582500-915000 GCA_947648045.1 Beta corolliflora | reverse complement strand
ACTCCATCACAACCCACCACCCCTTCGGTTCGACCCGCCCATTCACTGACTTCCTCACTCTCGCTGAACCCTCACTCCCGTCGTCAACGCCTCTCTTACAACCTCACTCCCTCATACTCAAATAACAAAGAAAAGGTTGGTGAGTTTTATTTCCATTTTGAATTATAGTAAAAAATTTCGATGAAGGGTTTCGGACTCCCTCGCGACCCTTTAATGATTTCTCCAGGAAGACCACTGCCTCGTTAAGCCTGCCACAACACCGATAAAAAAGGTACAATTGCTTAATTTTTTAAGGAAATTTGCCAAAAAAAACCATTTACGAGAAACCCCTCTCCTCTCCCTTCGTCCATCCCCACCCCAACCGCTGCGCCCACCCAGAAACCCCCTCCCTCCACCCCCTTAGGCGGCAGCCCTCCCCACTCTCCTCTCCCTTCGTCCATACCCCCATCAACTGCGCCACCCAGAACCCCCCTCCATGACCCCCTCCCCTCATGACCCCCAACCCCATTTTCGTTATCTACTCTGCTCTCTCTCCTATCTTTATGCTTTAGGGCGCCGGAAAAACCTTGACCGGTGGGAGGGGGGAGTCGTGAGGGGGGGGATGGACGAAGGGAGAGGAGAGGGGGGTGAGGGAGGGAAGAAGGGAGAGGAGAGAGAGGGTAGGGGCGAAGGGGGGGTTGGGGCCGCCGCTGAGGGGTGGAGAGAGGGGTTGGGGGCTGCTGGTGGGGGTGAGGTGGGGCTGCAGTGGTGGGGGGTCAGGGCTAGGGTGGGGTGAAGTGGGGCTGCAGGGGTGGGTGGGTGCTAGTGGCGGTGGTGGTAGTGGTGGCTAGGTGGTGGTCAACGCCTGGAATTGAGATGGTCAACGCCGGAAAATGGTCTAAGGTTTTATTTCGCAAAATAATTTTGATTTTGGTTTGTTTTCGCAAAAAATGCTTTATAAGGTTTTTTTTCGCAAAAATGAACTCGTAAAAGGTTTTTTTTGGCAAATTTTCCATTTTTTAACTTTGAATTTACCGTATTTAGGATTCAAATCTCTTTGCATTATTTTTTTCTAACATTGTGCGTTGATTGTTATATCATAGTTTTCTAAGGTTGCATTCTGTATCTCAATCGGGTTCTTTGTGATGGAATTTGTTGGATTTTTCAATATCATAGTTGGCTTTGTTTAGGTATTATTCTTTCGATCCAAGATCTTGCATGTTGCTAATCTTGAAAATACTAGTGACATTTGATATTGTTGCAATTGCATAAATGAAATATACTCCTCCGTTTTTTTAGATGTAACATGTTGGCTTTGGGCACTATTCATCCAATACACTTTGACCATTATTTGTTTTTTATACATAAGGAAAAATATAGTCATGTGGGATCTTGTTTGATTCCTCAATGTATACACTTTCCAAATATATATTTATACTTTTTTACCTTTATACGATTCGAGATATTATCGGTCAAAATGGTGCCTCGACAAATGTGAAAAGTCTAATGTTACATCTTAGAATACGAAGGGAGTATGTTTTTTTTGCTCATTTTTCATTTTTTTATACTATGGTTTCTTTAGGACGAAATGTATATGTTTCAAAATGTAGAGCTGTGAAGTAAATTGTGAAAATTAGGTAAAGTGACATTATTTGAGAATATATATATATCTAAAACTCAATGCAAACAATTGCCATGCTGCTACATGTTCTCCCCCTTCTCCCCCAAGTAATTGACACAAATTAACAATAAATATGTGTGTGTTAAGACTCGAATCCACAACCTCTCCTTTAAGATACAAATACATTAACCAACTAATCTACAAACTCATATTGATTTTTTTATTGTAAATAGAAGTAATTATGCTTCTTAAGTTGACACATGAATTCAACTCCTACATTAATTGACCTATCAAGTAAATTAGTAAATGAGTAATACATTAACATATCCCCATGTTACAAAGTTATATTGCCTATCAAGTTTCTGTTTACCATAATAGTAATGATAAACATCAAATCAACTTTGGTGCATTATAAAAATCTCTAATGGGCCCACCAAACCATAATTTATACTTAGCCTTTATACAAGAAAGAAAACACAGTATTGCCTATATGAAGGAGAAATTTGAGAAATTTGAGAAAAATATATTGTAGTTAATTTCAATCAATGTATAGGTAGGAACGGAAATGGAACGTGTCTTTATGACCAAAAAAATGATATTACAAACATTGTCGTGTCGAATCAACTAATTAAAAGGACCGATCCATTATATGATATGAGTTTGTTAGACGCGGGTAACTATTTGTCTTAAATAGACACTTATAAACTTATATAGGAGTGATATTTTTAAGATAAAAGTTACCCTTTAGACTTGGGTAACCTTATGTCCTAAATGACTTAATCATTTTTACTTTTATGACTCATTTAAGGTAAACAACTATTCTTTGTTTAAAAATGACTCATTTGACTTAAAAGAGTGAACCATTTTGCGAAAAGTGAATGATATCACAATAAATTTATTATGCGCCCTGCTTTCAATCCTAATCGACGGTTATGAAGCGTTAGAGGTAGTCGTGTGTCATCTAAATATAGATGCGATATAGGGCATGTAATTCAATTAATTTCATAAATAAATAAATAAACGTATTATACGTAATTACGGCGTTAAGAAACAACTAGTTAGAATTAATAACTTAATCAGATGGATGGTCTTTTGAGGCTAAGTTGTTGAAATTCGGAACATTTACTCTGCAAGTTGTACTCTTAGGATAAATGTAATTGTCGTAATTTCTTTATTTGGAGTGGGATACTCTGCAGAGTTGGAAGACTCTACATAGACTGATTAAGCTAATCTTAGCCATCCATCTACATTTTATAGATCTCAATGGTTCAGATCTTATCTGAACAAAAAAAGAAAAAAAAGCTAGAAATGTAACTTCATTTTTTTCGCTACTCCTCAAGTCTTTCTTCCTCCTCGACACTTCTCCCTTAAAATTGTCAAGCTGGAAAATTCACTAATTTCACAATTCGGGTTTAAAGCAATGCTTTCTCCAATTCGTCTCCTACGATACGACTCGAGCAATATGAGCACCAGAATTATAGATGCAATAATGGTGGAATTTCTTACTTAAATAAGAACCACTACTCATCTCATATCTCACTACTCAAAAATGTTACTCCAACCCCACACTCTCTCATCTTTGTCGGTGTCGCTCCTTCCAAAAAACATCGCTATCTCCATTGAAGCTCCTCAAAAGCTGGAAAATTCAAATTGTCGATGAAGTTGAGAGATGGCTATGATGAGAGAACTGGGTATTCAATGATTTGTTGATCGAATTGGACATTTTGAAGTTTTGAATTTAAATTTTTTTACTCAGTTTGGTTATTATTTTAGTATCATAATCTTTTGGGTAGATTTAATTATTTATTTACACATTAAAAATAAATTGTCATTTTCATATGAAGAACACAATCTGGAAATATGGTATTCTGGCAATCCTGTAATTTGACAGGAAAACAATGAATTAGATTTGCAGTTTTGATCAATTTCATATCTTTTTTTTCTTTATTCTTTCTTTAAATAAAAACTATCTTGTTTTGAACACAGTCAGTTTCATATCTTTTTTTCCTTTTTCTGTAAATAAAAATTAACTGGTTTAAAAGGACTAATAACCATTGATTTAGATAGAGGGTCGAGATTAGTCTAACTCTACCATGTAGAATTCTCCTAAAACTTTAGAGGATTTGAACTTATTCACGCCATCCCACTCATCATCTATAGTGCTTGAAAACATTTCAGTACTAAAATAAGAACAATCAATGACAACAACTAGATTTAAGGAATTAAAGATGGAGAAAGAGCAAAGTAAAATATTTTACTTTAATTTTTGCAAAAATCACAATAATGCGTCAAATCCACAATAATATCATGAAAATGTACAAAATCCACTTTGTGTGGTTGACTTCAGATCAAATTTGAGTTGAACCGACAATAAAAGGAGTTCAAATCCTCTAGAGTTGTAGGAGAATTCTACATGGTAGAGGTAGGTTAATCTTGACCCTTTATCTAAATCAATGGTTCTTAGTCCTTCCAAACCAGTTAATTTTTATTAACAGAGAAAAGGGGAAACAAAGATATGAAACTGATTGTATTCAAAACAAGATAGTTTTTATTTAAAGAAAAAAAAGGATACGAAATTGATCAAAACTGCACATCTAATTCATTGTTAGTGACTGCCATAATACATATTTCCAGACTGTGTTCTTCATATGCAAATGACTATTTATTTTTAATGTGTAAAAATAAATAATTAAATCTACCGAAATAATTATGATACTAAAATAATAACAAATTGAGTGAAAAATCTAAATTCAGGACTTCAAAATGTTAAATTCGATCAGCAAATCCATGAATACCCAGCTCTCTCATCATAGCCATCTCTCAACTTCGTTGACAATTTAAAATTTCCAGCTTTTGAGGAGCTTTAACGGAGATAGGATTGTTTTTTGAAATGAGCAACATCGACAAAGATGAGAAAGAGTGGGGTTGGAGTAACAGTTTTGAGTAGTGAGATATGAGATTGGTGGTAGTTGTTTGTTATTTAATTAAGGAATTCTACCATTATTGCATCTATAATTCTGGTGCTCATATTGCTCAAGTCGTATCGTAGGAGACGAATTGTAGAAAGCAGTGCTTTGAACCCAAATTGTGAAATTGGTGAATTGTCCACCCTGACAATTTTAAGGGAGAAGTGTCGAGGAGGGAGAAAGACTTAAGGTGTAGCGAAAAAATGAAGTTACATTTCTAGCTTTTTTCCAGATAAGATATGAACCATTGAGATCTATAAATGTAGATGGATGGCGAAGGTTAGCTTAACTCTGCCATGTAAAGTTCTTCAAGAACTCTATAGGATCCGGACTCGTGAAGAAGCTACTGATTTGTTTTTGAGATTGACATTTATAAAAATAATGTTTGTATTTTATTTTTTTCTTAATTTATTGAGCATTTATAATTGTGAAAGAATCAATTATATAATTGGATACTCCTAAGTATAATGGTCAAGGGTTGAGTTATGTTATTAGATGTGATCATATATGATGTACTCAAATTATATAAACAAAGAACTTTTTGAGTATTTAGCGTTTGCCTATATTCTTTATCTCTCAAACTTGCCAGTATTTCCAAAAATTATAAATAAACCTATTGTTGTGGTTATTGGATACAATCGCAGGCTCGCAGCAATAGGTTGACCTCTTTAAGGTTTACCAATTGTTGCGGTATCGTAAAGTGCCACAAAGGTTTAGTGTTCAACAAGGGAGAGAGGGAGGAAGTGGGAGATGGAGGTTAGAGTAAGGGAGGTAAGTTAGGCTTACTCTTTTGAATAGATCTTATGTTGCGGTTCAAAACCGCAGCAATAGATTAAAATATTATATTTTTTTATAATATACTTCCTCCGTTCCATAATAAGTGAAACACTTACTATTTTTTAACGTTTCAAAATAAGTGAAACATACCTTAAATGGAAAAAAGAAAGTGACAAAATGACAAAAGTACCCATCACAAACTTGTGTGGTTTGCTTTTCTCTTTCCTCCTTTTGATAATGAAAAGGGTATTTTATGACTTTTTGGCTTTTGAAAGTGATGTTTATTAAATCTTGTGCCCAATCCCTATGTTTCACTTATTATAGAACGGAGGAAGTATTAATTTATTGCTGCAGTTTCTCCAGATTCGTAGCATTAGATATGTACAAAACCAGATCTGATTTTGACAAAGGTAATCATTGTAACACTATTGCAATAATTTCTCCTAAAAGCCGCAGCAATAAGTTATTTTCACGCTATTTCTATTATTCTCACACAATTTATTGTTGGCTTGCTGCGATGGTTAAAACTGCAACAATTTAATAGCAACAACAAAGTTTTTTTTATTGTTGAACAAGAAGGTATAATAATCAATTTACTCTTGTCAATGAATGGGGTTACTCATATGAGCAAATTTTGTTACTTTTGCGACAAATCGAGTTACTCATATGCTTAAATGGGGGTCGTCCTACGATTTAACGAGATTATCCAAAAAATGAATGGGGTTACATGTTAGTTGCTTGTACGAGTATGCGGCGTTACTAAACGAGGTTACTAACGCGTTCATTCTTATGAACGAATGTGGTTACGTTAAACAACAAATGAGCAAATTTTGTTACTTTTGCGAACAAATCGAGTTACTCATATGCTTAAATAGGGGTCGTCCTACGATTTAACGAGATTATCCAAAAAATGAATGGGGTTACAGGTTAGTTGCTTGTACGAGTATGCGGCGTTACTAAACGAGGTTACTAACGCGTTCATTCTTATGAACGAATGTGGTTACGTTAAACAACAAAGGGGTATACGAATGAGGTTACTCATATGAATACAAAAATGGTTCAATAAATTATAATGGTTCATTAACCTTAAGAATGATATATGATTAACCCATAATATATGGTTCAATAAATTAAAATGTTTCATTAACGTGGTCACTCTTATTCTTTGTTACTCATTTGAAAATTAAAATTGAATATAATTCCCAAAAATTTGATAAAACATGAAAGTTAGGGTTTGAGATTCGCCCAAATTTCTGTGAATTTGTGTTTTTTTTTTCTTTTTCCAGAGTTTGTTTTTATCAAACGCAAAATAGCAACAACTGAGAAAGAAGGTAGCGATTATTGGAGGTGTCGTTGTAATTTTGATTGAAGTTTGGGCAAACAAAGAGAATTGAGGCGAAAGAGGAAAACGAAGGAGAATTCAACTACCTGGGTAGAAGATGTATATGTCCTATTTGAATGTATATGTCCTTAGACATCCCGACAATTACTAAATATAAATATGAATTATATTATGAAGATAATAAAGTTAATTATTTTAGTAATCATATTTGCTTGCTAGAGAATAAATATGATTAATAGGGCAATATTGATTGGGCTTATAACTAAAATATATTAATCCTAAGAGGTCACACATTGTAGCACAAATTGAACAAAGCAATCCAAATTCATTTAGGATTAGGATTGGGTCGGCCATAAGGGGAATATGAGGAGAATTAGTTGTCCTAACTAGCCTATGACTCTTCTATTATATATAGGATATAATTAGAGGTGATCAACATGGGCACGTCCTGAAAATGGGCGGGTTTTGGGCATGAATTTTCGGCCCGCGGTCGGGCCCGGCCTGACCCGATTTTTTGGGGAAAAAAATCCGTGCAACGGGTGACAAAAATATGGAAAAGTAGCCTAGTATATTTGGCCTGGCCCGAAAGTGACCGTAAAGGCCGCATGGACCGGACCGAGTTAGCGGGTTTTGGCAGGGGAATTTCGGTCCGATGGTAGGCCCGACCCAGCCTGGCCCGAGGCTTTGGCCCGAAACGGGCACTTTTTTTTACCAAAGCCCGGCCCGACCCATCATCACCTCTAGATATAATATTAGGGTTTAGGTGATTAATTCATTAAGCAGTTTCTTTTCACAAGAGAGAGAGAGCAAGTGAATCCCTAAACTATTCCCTCTAAACCGTCGCCTATACCATCAAAAGCAAGAGAATTTCTTCTCTTCCATTCTAGCAAAAGTTGGTGTTCAATTGGTGCTCGTGGACTGATTAGAGGAGCAACACTTGGGGCTCTCGGATCCTCAAAGCTTGCATACAAGAGGGAAATCACGCTACAATGGTTTTATATCTAATCCCAATTGAATGATTCATGTGTTTGATTAGGTTTGCGATCCTATGATAGATGTTAGGAAATTGTTTCCTGAAATTCCGCTATATGCATCTATATGTTCCTAGAGTGGTATCAGTTTTGCCTAATTCATAATATTCATTTGATCATGTAATTGTATGCAAAGTTATTATTTTTATTCAATTAAGGGATGATTTATTTATGGCTTAAATTTGCATAATTGATATTTGATATTAATTGATTGAAAATTGTAAATATTTGATATATTTGTAATTTATGGTCAAAATAATTTATAAAGGTCCGGTTTTTTTTATTATGGACGAAATTAATTGTTCAGTCACTCCTAATTTTCGGATTTTTTACATATATAATTTATTAGATTTAAAATTATTTATGTTTAATTTGATTAATCATTGAAATAATTTGTTAACTATTAAAGATTTGATTTTTAATTTGTTAAATAAATCTAATGTTCATCACCCACATAGATCTAGAATAATATGATGGCTGCAAATAATTTGATTATCTTTCCCACTAATGTTCGGATTTTTATCATATTATTTTTGATTTTTAGTTAAATTTTATGTTTAATTTGATTATTCATAAATTTTAATGATAACAATTAAAATAATTGATTCTATTTGTTATGATAATTCATTAGATCACCCTAAAAATTAACTTCGAATTTTTCAGATTTTAATTGTTAAGTTTCTGAATTTTTTTGATATTATTTGATTTTTGCCCTAATTTTGAATTCTTGTTAGATTTATTGTTTGATAATATTATGCATTCAAATCTAACCTCAACAAACCTAATTTTTTTTTAAGATTTGTTGATTGATTCAAAAAATTTGCCAGAATTTTCTAATTTCTAAACCCTAGTATTTCTCTTAAATCTTTAATTAATTGTTAAATAAAGATAACTTTAATTTAAATGTAAATTGTTAAATAAATTAAAGAATAAGCCATCCATGGCTGGGTGGACCACCGGTGAGGGTGGTGCCACGGTGGCTGGCGGGGGGTTACCGAAATCTGGCAGGGCGGTGGGCGGCACTGGTGGGGAGGCTGGGCGGCGTGCGTGCGACGTGCACAACCCTCCCTCCTCGCACGAGCTGCTGGTGCACGTTGGTGGCGTTTGCTGCCGGCTGGGCTGGCCGGTGTTTTCTGGCGACGCTGTCGGAGACCCGTCGGTCAGTGGTGTGTGTGCAGTACTGGCCGTGTGCTGGCATTGCGTCATGGCTAGTGGATTTCCAGCGGGCTTATGCGTGGGTGTTGTGGTTTAGTTGTTGTTTGGCAGCCTTGTGCTGGTCAACGGTCAACAAGTCAACCATTAATAATAAAAGTCGATTGGCAGCCTTGTGCTTGTGGTTTAGGGAAATCCGATTTTCCAAAGTTGAGCATAAATCCAAAAGTTTCCTAATTTACAAATTTGTGAATAATAATAATTATTGCCATGTTTACATAAGTAATTAAATTAAAATAATAGAGTTTCCAAAATAATTTCAAGCTTAAATTTGTTAAGTTTTTATAATTATGATGGAAAGTTTTATTTGCTTATTAATTATTAATAAGTAAATAGTTTGCGGTTATTTTAATTTGCTATTATAAATGCGTGGATGTTTAATGTAATACTCCTTCTGTTTTTTTATCCTTCTCACTTGGAATCTTGACACTATTCATGCTTAGAGAGAATCTTCTCAAATTTTTTCAATTATAAGAAAAAATATAGTCATGTGGGGTATTGTTTGATTCGTCTCAATTAGTATTTTATTAATATTTAATTTTTTTAATTTTTACTAATATAAAGAATAGTTTTATTAATATAGTGAGGTGAGTTTGCTATCGTGAGCCTGGTGGTGGAAATGGGTCAGAAAAAGAAAAATTTCGGTGCCGGCGAGATGGCACATGGTGCAGGTAGCTCAAGCAAAGCTACAAATAGCAATCAGAAGAAGGTTGTTGGAGCGGACTTTGTACAAAGCAATGGAACTGTAACTGGGGTTTCGAATCCTCCACTGCCAGCTACTCCGGTTCCGGTGACTGAAGCGACTGAGATTGGAGCTGAACTTGCTGAGAAGAATCCCAATTTCTGGAAAGGATTGACACAAAGCAAAATTTCTGAGAAAGGTATGGGGTTAAATTTTGTAGCTCCTAGTGTTGCTAATGGTGAAAATGTGGCAAAACTTGACAAAAAAGATGTTGATATGATGACTAAAACATGGATGAATGCTTTAATAGTTTATGTTATTGGCCAGAACCCAAGTCTAATGGCAATAACTAATTACTGTAAATCCCAACGGGCACCTGTTGTTGAACCAAAAATTTTTAAGCATGATGAAGGATACTTTGTGGTTAAAATGGATTCTAAAGAGGATAGGGATGCTGTTCTCTACTCGGGACCACATCTATTTTTTTGGGAAAGCTATGATTGTCAAACAATGGACTCCAAACTTTAGTTTTAACCAGGAAATTTTGAAGGTTACTCCGATTTGGATAAAACTTCCAAATCTCCCTTTGAATTGTGGAGTCCGAATTCTTTAAGCATGATAGGGAGTACTCTTGGGGTGCCAATATATGCAGATGAATGCACCACCAAACAACTTAGGATTTCTTTTGCAAGAATCCTTGATGAGATGGATGTAACTACTAAGGTCCCTGAAGAGATTAGTTTTGAGGATCCAAATGGAAAATTGTTCAAGCCATAGATAATGGAAAAGTTGGCCATATTTGTGAAGATAAAAAGAAAGTGCATAAAGGAAAAGTGACACAGAAATGGGTTACTGTAGAAACTGTACAACAGAAAGACTCACTGGTTCCAATTCCATCAACTTCTACTAGTTCAGTCTTAGAGGTTGGTATTGAGGAGGGGGAGGATGCAGGGGCTTCAATTAAAGCACCTAATTCTTCTCTTCCTGATAATGTAACCCCTTTGGCTACGCTAATACCTTCTACTCAGAGACATAACTCAGTAGAGGAGGGAGCTTGGAAAGTAGTCACAAGAAAATCTAAAGATAAAGGTAAGCAAGCTGCTTACCAATCTGGTAGAACATCTGTGCAGTATGAGCTACACTCCGGAGTTGGAATCTCAGCTGTTGTTGGGGGTGCTAAGGGACCAAACCCTTTTTTGTCCTAATGATTTGCACTTCTTGGAATGTAAGAGGGATGAATGTTCCCTTTAAAATAAAAGAGATAAAGATCTTTTTATCTACTTATCAGATTGACTTGTGTCCATTGCTTGAAACAAGGGTGAGGTGTCATAATGTTGACAAAGTCCATAAGAATTTTGGGAAGGATTGGTCTTGGTTATGTAATTACAACCATTCTCTCAAGGGTAGAATATGTATTGGTTGGAAGCATGCTAGGGTTAAGCGTCAACTAGGGCGAAGTTCAGGAGCAGTTTATGGTTTTTACAGTTCAAAATGGGCTGCATAAGTTCAAAATGATTGCTATTTATGGCCTACATACCCTGGTGGACAGGAAAAGGTTATGGAGTGGGTTGTTAATGCATGTGAACTATCAAGAGCCTTTGATAGTTATTGGAGATTTTAATGCAGTATGTAGTTCTCTTGATAGATCAAATGGAGCTCTTATTACTGATGCAGAGACTATGGATTTTGATGAATTTCTTCTTAATTCCAGTTTAATTGAGGCTAGGAGTTCATGGCCTTTTTATTCTTGGTCTAATAGTAATGTTGGTGATGAGAGGGTGGTAAGCAGAATAGACAAAGCCACTTTTGTGAATCATATCTGGCTTAGTAGGTATACAGAGGTCACAGTTCAATATCTAGCTCCAGGGATTTCTGATCATTCCCCTTTGCTCTTTACTCTACAAACACACAGACAACAGTAAAGTAGACCGTTTAGGTTTATGAATGCTATTGTTGATCATGCTAATTTTATTGCCACTTTGACTGATGCTTGGTTTTTAGTAACTGGTAATTTTAAGCTTCAAAGTGTTTGGGTGAAATGGAAGGCTATTAAGAAAGCTTTGAAAAGCTTACATATCTCCAAATTTGGCAAAGCTCATGAAAAAGTGGAAAGCTTAAAACAGGTTAGTTGAAGTGCATGCTTAAGATGACTTTGATGTTGATATTGGAGCTCATAGGATTGAGAAAACTTATCTAGAGGAGCTAAGATACTGGTCTAGAATAGAAGACAGTATTCTTAAGCAAAAATCTAGAATAAACTAGGTGAAATTGGGGGATGCAAATACAAAGTTCTTCTTTGCTGCAACCAAAGCAATATATGCTCATAATATAATTGATTTGCTTACTGATACTAATGGCACAACTATTACAGGGGCTCAGGCTGTTACATATGAAATTCTTGTTTTTTACAAGAAGCTTTTAGGGTCCTGTGCTGAGTCTTTGCCAGGTATTGACTTAAACATAGTGAGAGCAGGTAGTACCCTTTCCTACTAGGCCAGAGAATCATTGGTTATAGAGGTCACAAATGAAGAAATTGATTGTGCTTTGGCTGGTATTGACAATGATAAAGCCCCGAGGTTAGATGGTTCTAATTCTTATTTCTTTAAGAATAGCTGGGAGGTGTTAAAACATGGCATTTATGATAGGGTTAGAGAGTTCTTCCAAAACTCTTTTATGCACATACCTATGAATTGCACTGCAGTTACTCTTATTCCAAAAAACCAAAATGCAACTCACGTTAAACATTTCAGACCTATAGCCTGCTATTCTGTTATATACAAAATGGTCTCTAAAATTTTGACTAACAGGTTACAAGGTGTCATTGGTGAAGTGGTTAATGATGCTCAATCTGGTTTCATTCCAGTAGGCATATTGCAGATAACATTCTTTTAGCTACTGAGCTTATCAGAGGGTACTGTAAGGCTCATATGTCTCCTAGGTGTATTATGAAAGTGGATATTAGGAAGGCATATGATTCAGTGGAGTGGAGCTTTCTAGAAACTTTATTGCATGAGCTTGGGTTTCCTAGAAAATTTGTAAGGTGGTTGATGGAATGTGTGAGGAGTGTTTCATATTCAATTTTGGTGAATGGAGGTCCTTCCCTTCCATTTAGTGCAACAAAAGGACTCATGAGGGAGACCCCCTTTCTCCCTTCCTTTTTGCCCTGACCATGGAATATTTAAGCAGGTGCTTGAAGGAGCTTAAGAATGATCCTAACTTCAACTATCACCCAAAATGTGAGAAGCTGAATATTACTCATTTGATGTTTGCTGATGATCTACTTTTATTTAGTAGAGCTGATGCAAGTTCTATTTCTCTCTTGTTTAATGCTTTCCAAAAGTTCTCTGAAGCATCTGGGTTGGCTGCTAGTGTAGAGAAAAGTAACATTTACATTTGTGGTATTCATGAGTCAGTTGCTAGAGAATTGTCTGGGATTGTGCATATGCCTATTGGTGAGCTCCCTTTTAAGTATTTAGGGGTGCCACATACTTCTAAAAAATTATCCTATGCCCAAAGTAAACCTTTAGTTGAAAAGATTACTAGTAGAGCTCAAACTTGGATGGCCCATATGTTATCATATGCAGGGAGATTACAGTTGGTAAAAAGTATCTTAAGTAGTATGCAAAACTACTGGCCTTACATTTTTCCTTTATCCAAGAAAATAATTAAGGCCGTGGAAAGTGTTCGTAGAAGATTTTTATGGAATAAGGGGATTGATGAGACTATGAAAGCTCCTTTGGCTTGGACAACCCTTCAACTTCCAAAGTGTGTGTGTGAGGGTGGCTGGAACATTATTAACATGGCTATTTGGAATAAGGCAGCTATTCTCAAGCTGCTGTGGGCTATTGAGTTCAAAAGAGATAAGCTCTGGGTCAAATGGGTTTACTCTTATTATATTAAGAGACATAATGTACTTATAATTAATCTTAGTAATCAAACTTCTTGGATTCTAGGAAAGATTATAAGCACTAGAACCTTGTTGAATGAAATTGGTGGTTGGAGTACTGTAAGCACTGAACATAAGTTCTCTATGAAAAAAGCTTACAGATTGGTGGTTGGGGATTGTGATAGGGTGAGATGGAAGCGCTTGATTTGTAATAATCAAGCTGCTCCTAAGAGCAGATTCATCTTATGGCTTGCTCTTCATAACATGTTAGCTATAGGGGACAGATTGAGCCTATGGGGTATTCAATGTAACACAACCTGTTGTTTGTGTATGACAGAACTGGAATCAGTCCAACACTTATTCTTCTCTTGTGATTATGCAGATGAGAGGAATTTGTATGCAGATGAAATATAGTGCTTCCAAGTGCAATTATCAGGATTCAGTGATTAAGGCCAGTAAAATGGCAAGGAAGAAGTCAGGAAAGATCTTTGTCATGCTGTATACTGAAGGTATCTATGCAATTTGGAGACAACGGAACAACAAATTGTTTAGATCTATTTGTAAGGAGCCTAAAGCTGTACTTAGGGAAATTTTCTTTAAAGTTGATGTTAGGTGTTCAGAAGAGGATGGATGTAGATTATTGATGTAATCTCCTATGGTTTGTTTGATGTTGGTTGTTTGTCTGTTTCATGTGAACTATGTATGTTTCACATGTTTTTTTGTTAATATATATATATCTTCATTTGCCAAAAAAAAAATATTTTGACTAATATATAACAAAAGATATTTAAGTTCAAAGATCTGCATTGGGAGACGCGCATAGAAAAATGAGAAGGATGAAAAAACAGAGGGAGTATGTATGATATTATATTTTGCATGTTATGACTAGTATGGCCTAAATTAGGATAGTAAATACGATCTGCGAATCGTTATATTTGAATGTAAATTAAATACGTTTGGCGAATTATTTGTATTTTTGTAACTTTAAATTTTCGTTATTTATTAAATTCAAATTATGTAATCAAGCATGAGGATCCAAGGAATTTCAATTGGTGATCCATGGAGATTCAAGGGAAGATTCATGAATATTAGTTATTTTCTTAAGTTTAGGGACCATACTAGATCATTTTTATTATTGCTTTTATTAATTTCTTGCATTTATTGTGTTTAAATGCTTGCTTCTAAGTTTGCTTGTGGTTAATTAATTCATGTGTTCACTATTAATTGACCATATTAGTAAACTTAGGTCCCCAAAAGTAATATTGAGTTTTAATTGCTTTTCCAAACAACACCTATAACGCCTAAGATAGTGAATAATAGGTTATGCCAAATCAGGGTGTTGCTCAATTTATCTGGGGATAGTAGGGTAGGTTTTTGAAACTCACATGTTAATATTTGGTTTAACTCAACAAAATCATCATAAGACAAAGTTTTGGGTTTTGAAGCTAAGAGATAGGAGTAAACATGGAGTTGTTAATTTGTCTACCAAGAATTATAATTAGTTATAATTAGTAAAATGTTTACTAACCTCAACTACTATAAATTAAAGGCAGGTCCAAAGTCCGTTTGATGGTAGTGGGAGGGGGTCTTGGTTATTCCTTTATTCAATAGGGAATTTTCATTTTGAATAAAGGGTAGTATTTAATTAAAATTTGTTTAATTGCTGCTTTCTTGATAAACATTGATTGAATCTTGCTTTATTATTCTTTTGTTGTAGTTACCATGTCTGGTTCAAACAACAACACCACCCCCGATTTTAATTTGCGCTATTTACTCGAAAATGACAAACTGAATGCACAAAACTTCCTAGAATGGGAAATGACTGTGAGAATCGTTCTCAGAGCCGAAGGAAGGGAAAATGTTCTTGACAATCCTCTCCATGAACCCTGCCAGAAAATGTTACTGCAGCTGAACGGAGAACAAGGCAAACCGTAGAGGCTAATTATGTGCAAGTAACATGTTTGATGCTTGCTTGCATGGAACCAGACTTTCAAAAGCGTTTTAATGGTCTGGACGCCTACTCCATCCTCCAGCAACTGAAAACTATGTTTCTGAAGAATGCTAGATTGGAGAGGTTTGAAACTCACTGTAAGTTGTTGGAGTGCAAATTTTGGGCAAAGGAAAAACCGTTGGTCCGCATGTGTTCAATATGATTGGACATTTTAAGATCATGGAAAAATTGGGCTTCCCTTACCATTCAGAACTGGCAACTGAAACTGAGACTAAATCCTTGCCTAAAACTTTTCATAACTTTCGGTTGAATTTTTACATGCAAGGAGGGGAGGCTACATTGCAAGAGCTGCGTGGTATACTAACTCAGGCTGAACGGAGCTTGCCTGCTGAACTTGAACATAAGGATGTTCTTATGGTTAGGAAGGGCAAGCACTTCAAGAAGAAAGGGGCTCCTAACAAGAAGAACAAGGGCAAGGCTGTTGCCACTGATGATACTTCTAAGCCAAAAGCCACACCTAAGGTAAAAGTTGCAGCACTAGTAGAAAAATGATAATTTGCGTCTCCTTATTTGCGTCGAACATAAAACTGACTGACGCAAATGTTCAGGAACGAACGATTTGCGTCGGATGTTAGCAAAAGTCCGACACAAATAACCATAGCAAATGAGTCAAAAGAAGATTTGCATTGGATGTTCAGTAGCACGCGACGCAGATGATTAAAACTATTTGCGTTGGACTGGCCCATGGTGCGACGCAGTGGTAAATTCGCGAGCCAAATATAGGAGCCTTGAAGAAGCGCGTCAAATGGGCTTGAGGAGCCGACGCATATCACTAAGCCCAGCCTGCTTTTCCCCGTTTTATATTTTTTGGACTTTGCTCTCAAACCTAATTTCTTATTCTCTCATTCTCTCATCAGCCGTCAACTCCTCTCTCTCTCCGACTCCCCTCTCTCTCTCTCTCTCTCCAACTCCTCTCTGCCATGGATGACGATTTTGCAACTACATCACCGTTTTATCGGTGGCGCTCTCACTTCTCCACGTCAACTCCTAAGAAAGCGTGTCTCCTCGACGAATCGCCACATTCTTTCCTTCTTCTCCTTTCTCCATTCGATCCTTTCTTCCATCTTTCTCAAACCGCATCATTTGTTCGTTTGTGAAGCACCGAAACCAAACCGACGCCATTCATGGCCTCAACCAGAGAAGTCGTTCGTTTGCTCAGATAAGAAGGAAAGAAAAGAAGCCGTTCGTCTGCTCCTCCGAAACCTACGTCATTAAAGCCCGAAGATGAAAGAGATCCGGAGATGAGAGACCGAGATTTAGATATTTTTTTTTATTCTTTGTTCATGTAAGTATTGAAAATTGAATAATTATATCTAAGCTTTAGGATTTTTGAATTTCATATCTCATTTCTTGAATCTAGGGTTTGCAAATTGGGGGTTGTGTTCGGTTAATTTCTACTGGTTATAGAATTCATTTATTGTAATTCGTTCTATTGTATTTCGTTCTTAATATTCATAGTTTCTTGTAATTCGATCTATTTCAAATATTATTCTTTCTTCTCTTTCAAATATTTTCGTTCTTTTGTATTTCGTACTTTTATAGTTCGTTCAGATGAATGCCATATTTGCATTTGTTGGGAACATAATTAGGATGAGGGTATTTACTATTTTTTAAATCAAAAAATGCATCATTTGCGTCGCATGTACTAACCTGATCCGACGCAGAAGACTCCATTTGCGTCGCATGTCGACATGGATGCGACGCAAATGAGACCTGTACCCATACCACAAGGTATGATGTGCGTCGGACACCACCCAATGTTCGACACAAATGATTGTTCAATTGCGTCGGATGAAGATCTAACGCAGATCGTGTCTGCTCAATTTGCGTCGAGACTTGTGGTGTCGCACCTACATCCGACGCAAATGATGCTTTCGGAAACGACGCAAATCGTCATTCCTCTACTAATGACTACATGAGTGCTTTCACTGCCATATGATTGGCCACTGGAAGAGGATCTGCCCCAAGTATCTGGAGGATAAGAAGACTGGCGCTTCGACTACAGGTATTTATGTTATATAGATTAACTTATCTACTTCTTCTTCATCGGTCTTTGATACTGCGTGTGGATCTCACCTTATTTGTTATGTGCAGGCACTAGGAAGAAATAGAACGTTGAGCAAAGAAGAAGTAGACCTCCGCGTGGGCGATGGAGCACGAGTTACTGCTTTGGCTGTGGAAGCTTGTTGTCTATTTTTGCCTTCTAGTTTAGTATTAGAACTTCATAATTGTTATTATGTTCCAACTATTACCAAGACTATTGTTTCGATTTCGGTTTTGGATTCGGAAGGTTTTCATTTCAAATCAAGAATAATTGGTGTTCTGCTTATTTGAATGATGTATTCTATGTATCAGCCAAGTTATCAAATAGTTTATATGTGCTAGACTTAGAAACCCACATCTATAACATTGACAGCAAGAAACATAAAACAAATTATTCAAACCATACATACCTATGGCATTGTCGATTAGGCCACATAAGCTCAAAGCTTATTGAGAAGCTTCGTAGAGATGGAATTCCCAAATCATTTGATTTCGAATCATTTGAAACTTGTGAGTTTTGCTTGATGGGGAAAATGACAAAGTCTCCTTCCACAGGGTCAAATGAAAGGGCCGATGAACTTTTAGCCCTCATACATACGGATGTGTACGGACCTATAAGTACGTTGGCTAGGCGAGGGTACAATTACTTCATTACTTTTACCGATGATGTAAGCAGATTTGGATTTGTTTATCTCATGCGGCATAAGTCGGAATCCTTTGAAAAATTTAAGGAATTCCATAATGAAGTACAGAACCAACTTGGGAAGAAAATAAAGGCATTGCGATTCGATCGTGGTGGTGAATATTTATCTCATGAATTTGGTGATCATTTGAGGGATTGTGGAATACTTTCATAATGGACTCCACTAGGAACACCACAGTTAAATGACGATTCTGAAAGAAGGTATCGAACTCTACTTGATATGGTTCGATCCATGATGAGTCTTGCTGATCTTCCTATTTCATTATGGGGATTTGCGTTTGAAACATCAGCATTCACAGTTAACAAAGCACCATCCAAAGTAGTGGCAAAGACACCATATGAAATGTGGACTGGAAACGTTCCAAAATTATCTTTTCTAAGGATATGGGGTTGTGAAGCTTATGTAAACCGTTTACTCTATGAGAAACTTTCACGCAAATCCGATAAATGTCTCTATGTGGGTTACACAATAGAGACTAAGGGATACTACTTCTACAACCAAAGCGAAAACAAAGTGTTTGTTGTCGTAATGGTGTCTTTCTGGAAAAAGAGTTTATTTCCAGAAAAACAAGTGGGAGTAATGTATATCTCGAAGAAATTCGAGATGAGCAACAAATATATGAGGTTAACACCTCATAAGAGGCGGCCCGGCATGAAAATGCTCAGGAGGCGGTGCATTCAATTCACGTACCTCATACCGTCCCACTTGGAGATACTCCATGCGAAGTCACTCAACCTAATGAGGTAGAAACTTCTTTTGTTGTTCCCCAACTTTGGTATAGTGGGACCATCATTCCGTCAAACATATATATTGATTTCCTTTTAACTGAAAGTTCTGAAATAACGATTTTAGAATTAGAAGAACCTACTAGCTACAAAGATTCTTTGGATAGTCAAAACTCCGAAAGATGGCTTGAGGCCATGAAATCTGAAATGGATTCCATGTTTGAATATCAAGTATGGGACTTGGTTGATTTCCCTGATGGGCTAAATCCCATTGGATGCAAATGGATTTTCAAGTTGAAAACAGACAAGGATGGAAACAATAGTGTTTTCAAAGCAAGGTTAGTGGTGAAAGGTTTCAAACAAATTTATGGTATTGATTATGATGAAACCTTCTCACCAGTAGCCATGCTGAAGTCCATTAGGATAATCCTTGCGATTGCTGCCTTTCATGACTATGAAATATGACAGATGGATGTCAAAACTGCTTTCTTGAATGGGTTCTTGAAAGAGGATGTGTACCTGGCACAACCTCAACCTTTTGAAGATCCAGAAAATCCAGGGAGGGTATGCAAGCTTAAGAAGTCCATTTATGGACTAAAGCAAATATCAAGGAGTTGGAACCTCATATTTGATGAGGCAGTCAAGAAATTTGGCTTTCTAAGAAATGATGAGGAATCTTATGTATACAAGAAGTTAAATGGGAGTAGTATTACTTTTCTGGTCTTGTATGTGGATGACATACTTCTCATAGAAAATGATAAAAACTTGCTTGAGTCAGTCAAGGAATGGCTTAAAAATTGTTTCTCAATGAAAGATCTAGAAGAGGCAGAGTACATATTTGGAATAAAGATCTATAGAGATAGATCGAAAAGGCTGATTGGACTTAGTCAAGAGAGTTATATTGATAATGTTCTTCCAAGGTTCAAGCTGGAAAACTCCAAAAGAGGTTTCATTCCCATGCAACATGGCAGAACACTTGGCAAGACTCAGTGTCCTTCGAGTCCGGATGAAGTCAAGCTTACGAGTAATGTTCCGTATGCTTCTGTAGTAGGATCCATTATGTATGCCATGATATGCACTCGACCGAATGATTCATATGCTTTGAGTATATGCAGCACATACCAGTCAAATCCAGGAGATGCGCACTGGATTGCAGCGAAAAACATCCTTAAGTACTTGCGAAGGAGTAAGGATAATTTTTTGGTTTATGGTGGAGATGATGAGTTGGTTGTTACTGGATATACCGATGCAAGCTTCCAGAGTGACAAAGATGATTTCCGATCCCAATCTGATTTCATATTTTGTCTCAATGGAGGAGATGTGAGCTGGAAGAGCTTTAAACAGAGGCTGAGTATATTGCAGCAGCAGATGCAACAAAGGAAGTTGTTTGGATCAAAAATTTCATTAGTGAGCTTGATGTAGTTCCTAGTATTGAGAATGGTATTGAGTTGTATTGTGACAACAATGGTGCCATTGCTCAGTCCAAGGAACTCAAATCGCATCAAAGGTCTAAACATGTGTTTAGGAAATTCCATCTTATTCGAGAAATCGTTGGTAGAGAGGATGTAAAAGTAAGCAAGGTTCATACTGAGGATAATGTAGCAGATCCTCTGACTAAACCGCTTGCTCAACTTAAGCATGAGTGTCATACTAGGTCTATGGGGCTTAAGCATATGGGAGAATGACTTTAGGTTGTTTAATTCATGTTTACAATTGTAATGACATTTATTATGTATTGAATGTTTGTCAATAAAAATTTGTTCTTATTTAATTATTTGGTTTAGTATTTAATAAAATGTCCAAATAATTTGTGTTTTCAAATAGGATTATCGAAAACGTTTTGATAATGGAACCCTATAAAGTGAACTGAAATCAATTTATTTAATGTCCCTAGTCTATATCACTATATTGGACATAAGTTATTTATTTAGAGACTAGTATATAATTAATTAATAGCACAGTTCCATTGGCTATGGAGACATAGAGATGTCTAATTGATTATATAGATGTATATTTGATACATTGAGACTTTACCTAATTAGATTCTAAAAGTAGAATCAAACTACTATATTTAGTGGATTCCTTAGACATGAGTATATCTTAATAACCACAATGTAATTAGTTTAACTTTGACACTGTTAAACGTCGCGCCATAAAAGGAGGTTATAAAGGCAGTTACCAGGTGGGCTAAGAATTGAGTAGGAGTTATGGTCATACAAGAGTGGATAAGTCCTCCTATTTAATAGGAATGGTGTCTGGGCCTCTTGATGAGCGAGAACTGGAAAATTGCATGGCCATGCGGAATAGGATTAGAGAGTTAATCCTTATTTGAGTAGTTCGAACTCAGTAATCAAGGAACAAAATTTGAGAATAACATAATATTATCAAATTTGGCATTAAGTGATTTAAGGAATTTAACTTTGCGCTCTTGTCTTCGGACAAGTGGGAGATTGAAGGAATATGTCCTTAGTCATCCCAGCAATTTCTAAATATAAATAAGAATTATATTATAAAGATAATAAAGTTACACTAGTAGAAAAAACATCAAGTGGTCCGGTTAAAAACCCATCAAATGCTACGTATTTAACGAGTAGCAGACGTCATACGAGCATTTGGGCAATTACCAAATGCTTCGGCTGTCAACCGAAGCACTTCACCTCTCAAATGCTCCGGTTGTATGAAAAACCGGAGCATTTGAAGATTTTTTATGTTCAAAATCCATCAAATGCTCCGATTTATTAGCAAATAACCGGAGCAATGCTTTGGTTTTTATAACTAAACGAAGCATTTGCCTTGATTTTTTTTTTAAAAATCAGCACGGATTATAAAATATTATTTCTAGAGCTCTGTCACAAATATATTGCCACAACTCTGTTATAATACGGCCACCTCGTGCCTTCCTCACGGCTATACAAAATTCATCCAAAGTATATCCAACAAATTGCATACAAAAATTCAGTAATCCAACAAATTAACTTTCAAATTAAAATTATATTATATAAAGTGTAGAATTGAATTACAAAATACTACTCTAGATTCAAAGTATGTCTTTACATCATAACTACCTAGATATCAAATTCAAGGACAACTACCGTTAAGGAAGGAAGCAAACTTGTCTCGAACTTCATTGATTTCCTCAATAGTGAAGGGCTCCTCCTTTCGTGTTTTGTAAATCTAATAAGAACAAAGACAATAATATATATGTCATAATTTGTCCGTTATAGGTCGTTTTGCCATTCATATTACAGATGGTTCATTTGATTTTTAGTGTAATCAATATATTATAGGCAAAATTGGCCTCAACACCCTAAATATAGCGCGGGTGCACCAAACAACCCCAACTACGGCTTATAGCCAGAACACCCCCAAAGTATGGACCTCGGTGCAGTCCATATCATAAATGAGGTCGGTGCCCAAAATTCTCACCGGATTCTCTCCCCTTTCTTATTTTCTTCTTTTTTAACCCTAAAATTTTTACTTAAACAAAAAAAAAGCGTGTGCCTTCATTTCCTCCTTCCTCAACCGAACAAAAAGACTTTATTCCCAAAATTCCCTCTTACTTCCCCAAATTTCCTCTTTCTTCCCAAATGAACCCTAAATTCTGAAAGAGTGAAATCCACATAACAATAATGAGCTCAGCTTCATCTTCAAGTTTCGAGAAAAATTCAAATTCCAGTTTTGGTAATAGTAGGGTTTACAGTCGACATCGATTGCCTGTGATAGTCCAAACTACTTGGAAGTTCAACCATCATTAAGGAAAACGCTTCAATGGTTGCCTAATATCAAGCACTCGACTTATAGCCGGTGAGAATTCCGATCACCGACCTCATTTATGGTACGGACTGCACCGTGGTTCGTACTTTGGGGTGTTCTGGCTATAAGTCGTAGTTAGGGCTGTTTGGTGCACCCGCGCTATAGTTCAGGGTGTATATTATATTGATACCAAAAAGTGTGAAGTATAGTAGATATTTGGATATGAGGGCTCCTTCAGCAACTCTTTTTTTTCACCCTCTTTTTGTGCCATACATGCATACATTAGATAGAGATAGATACTCTCCTCTAAAAAAAAAGATAGAGATAGATCAGTAGATGCCTTCAGTTAGTGCTTCATAGAGAACCAAGTAGATAAATTCTTTGCCACAAAAAAACGCGGTAAGAAATTCAAAAACAAAGTCTCCCATTTATCCCATTTCAACCAAAACACCCACAAAGTGCTGCGTGGAACACCACAAGATATGGCTCGTATGCCTTGGGAACATTGTTAGAGTCTTAGAGACTTGCAGATGCATCAAGATGGTAGACTGACTAATTCACACGAAACTGGGCAAAGCTACAACCTAAAAGAGCTTAAGCCACAAAGGTGGGTAGTCTTCTCACTTTTCTACAATATATATCTGATGCATAGACTTCTGTATTAACTAACACAATAAGGCATTCTTGCTTATATTTGCTTAAGTTTGACCAATAATATGGTGTTCTTGCTTATATGTGCCTAAGTTGATCAATTGTTATACTTCCATCTTTCAAATCATTTGATCTATGATGCAAAAGTAATTAGGAGACTGAATATTGTACTTACTATGAATTTATCTTTGTAGTAGCATTCGCATCATTCACGTGATAAAAAAATTTTAACCGAGTTGAAAATATGAGATAAAAACTTACAACTTCTTTCGGAGTAGTTTTTTGGGCACCAAATGCTTCCCAATCCTCATTTGTGATGTGATCCCATATTTCATAAGGCAACAATGCCGGTCCTTGCTTCTTTTCCGATGCCATTTCATTTTCCCATCCCTCCTCATTTTCCTTTTCCTCTCCTTCCTCATTCTCCTTTTCCTTTCCTTCTATCAACTTCTTAGACTTGGTTCTTTTTCTTCTTGAAGTGATCCATCCACTCACTAACTTTGTCTTGAAGTCTCTAAATATCTCTGCAACAGCTGAAAAAAATACTTCCTTCTTGGCTTCATCGGGTTCAATATGAAATAAATTCTACAAAAAAGAAAAACAAAAAAGTTACTTAACAAGTATGTTATAATATGCAGCCAAATACTTGTGAACTCTTATACACATACCACTGTATCTTCCCACAATGTCTTCTTCATACCCTCCGACACCTCGTTCCATCTTGTCAAAATGGAAAGTTTGCGCATGCAAAGGCCAACTTGTTTCGCATACATAGAACGCCACTTACCACATGGTTGACCATATTGATTGTATTCAAGGTGCATGGGTTCCTTGTTTTTAAGTCCTTTTCTGGGACCTCGCCCTCTTTTATTTTTTTGGATGTGACTCACAATTTCACTTGCAGTGCGCACTTGTAAGAGGCCTTGAGTTTGACGAACTGACACCATCTCATCCTCCTCTTGTATAAGGGTTGCATTATCGGTCTCCTCCTCACCTTTATCCTCCTCCATCTCACCGTTATCCTCCTCCATCTCCGGATCATAATCAGCATCATCATCATCTCAAATATCATGCTCCATTTCATCATTCTCAATTTCATCCTCCTTACTCCTGCATTTGTGTTTTGTGCCCTTCCTTGATTGAGCTTTATACGCCGTAGAATAAATCTCCATTTCTTGCATTTTCAATTTATTTTCAGCTATCCTCTTTTCTTTATATTTCTCATAACCTGGCATCTTGAATGTCTACTGTGAGATTAGCTTATGCACAAAGAGGTCAAAGACATTCAGTAAAAAAAAGGACAAAGAGTTATGGTTCCAGTATACTACATAGAGCAATAGACTATTAAAAAATACAAGTAAAAATCAGTTTCATAAAGTAAAAATCAATTCACTGAGAAAAAATATATTCAATTCTAGTAAACTGGAAGCCATTTATAGTGAACGATAGTTTTGAAGTTTATTGGTGCTAGATAAAGAAGATAGAACCATATCAGATAGTACTTTACCCAAGCCAAGTAAAAATGGCCTATACAGTTAGGATCTCAAACTATCATGTACTCAGATTTCAAGATCTCTTAGCAGAAGAAAAAAAAATTTAGAACAAAATTGTGACAACAATGCTTACAGTAGCTTAATGGCTGCAATAAGTTACACGACGGAGGGCACTCTAAAACTTACTGGAGATATTACACCACTAACGTCAAGCATGATTCTCTTATCTTCTTAAGAGCCTAAGAAGCCATCTTGTCATCTAATGCCAACAACATTTTATTTTGCTCTTTTTTTAGTTAGCTTGCAAACTTAAAATAGAACCACCTGTTCTAGTTTTAAACTAGAAAGCCACTTCTGCGTCCTCAGAATCTCTTTCAAACATATTTATGCCTTATTCCTCAAAGAGCATAGAATTTTGAGGGGATAAACTGGTTCTTATGAGAGGGGATGTAGATGTTCGATTGTCAATGGCACTTCAATAAAACATTTGGATAGATAAACTGATCCCGAAGGAAGGCAAAAGGAATTTGAATCATCTGTTAGAAAAATGATGCGTAGAGTGGGAAGAGAGTGAGACTATATTAAAAAATGTCCTACTTGATGCTGAGCTGCATCTTGATATACCTCTTAGTTAAAGAGATTCTGTATTCGATTAAAAATTTATCCAGGATAGTGACTAACACCATACTACCACCAAAATAATCTCAAGGAATACAAGACAATTGGAACTCTCTTATGCCAATTATGTTCAACTTTAGCTAATAATAACAATAATGATTTGAAATCAGAAAAAAAAATAGAGCATTATTTAATCAACAATAAAAATTAGCAGTTTCAATGAGTAATAATGTGTTACTTGCGAACTGGATGCTAGAACGCTAGAGTGACTGTAAGCTAATAGGATTTGTGACCCATCTGGTAAACAAAAAAGGCAAGCAGCTACACATGACCTGCAGGCATTAGATAGCTTGTTATGGCTTATTTATACATGATGTACATATGCTTTACTAGGAAACAGAAGGGGTTGTTTAAAAGATCAAAGGTGTCAACATAAAAAACTCAAACAAACTCATTATATAAAATATCATATGAAAACTTCAAAAATAAGTAAAGAGATTCAAAGATAGAAAATACATAATATGAGAATAAGAACCACAAATATATGCTTCATATCTCCCAAGTAATAAAAGACATATTCATAAACTTGTATATATAATACCTTGTGAATACATCATTCTCAGGAGTCGACAAGTATCCCTTCCGTGTGATCTATATGCATATAATTTGTGTCGACATCTGCATCGCATGTTACATCGATTTTGGGATTGATGAAAGGGGGGGTGTCCTCAAAAGCATCATACTCTTCCTCATCATCAACATCGCCAATGCCAAGGATACTTCTTTTTCCCGGTACAACAATACACCACTTATGATCAGTAGGGTCTGTTACATAGAATACTTGCTTAGCATGTGTTGCAAGTATAAATGACTCGTCACTTTCATGCAAATGACCCAAGTCTACAAGAGTGAATCCACAAGGGTCATCATTTCTTACGGAACGCCGATTATTACCTATCCATTGCAATAGAACAGACTAACCTTGAAACTAGAGTAGTTAAGCTTCCATATTTCTTGAATTCGCCCATAGTATAACAATTTGGCATCCACGGGATTCCGATCCTTAGTGCTCGCATAAAATGTAGATGACACCAAAACAGAAACACCACTATTTTGCACAGATGATGACTTTTGATCTTGACCTT
Source organism: Beta corolliflora (assembly GCA_947648045.1). Lineage (NCBI taxonomy): Eukaryota > Viridiplantae > Streptophyta > Magnoliopsida > Caryophyllales > Amaranthaceae > Beta > Beta corolliflora. The sequence continues at coordinate 888,361 of CANSZD010000995.1, read as the reverse complement.
CAGTCCAAAATGTAAATTCGTTGACATCATACCCCTCATATTTGTTGACAGATTCACGAGGACCAAATGTTAACCACTTAATAATTTCAGATACACCATCTTATTGTTAACATATTACTCGATCATGAAACCAATCAATAAATGTCTTATTGTGCAACTGCATCAATGCACTATCCCCTTTGGAAGTATTTTCAGCCCGTAGCACCTCCATATGCTCATCCAAATACAGATGCACTTCTGCAACGTGATGCAACACATATAAGTGTGCTTGTAGGCGCCTATCCCTATGAGGTGTGACTAATTTTGAGTCAATCGTACCCTGGCCTCCAAGTCTTCCATCATGTCGAGATGTTGGAAGTCCGATAGTTTCGGCACTAGCCACATACTCGGCTATAAAATTACCAACTTCATCGCCCATGGTGCCGTGAATGATACTAGCTTCAGGTTGTGTAGGATTCCTCACTTTATCTTGTAAAGTACCCATTCGTCTTTCAAAAGGATAACACCACCTCAAAAACACTGTACCACAAAGCTTAATTTCACGAACTAGATGGACGATAAGATGAACCATTATGTTAAAGAATGCAGGTGGGAAATACATTTTAAACATGCAAAGAGTCTTTACCACATCAGCTTGAAGAGCATCAAGTCTTGTTGGATCAAGCACTTTGCTACATATCGTGTTGAAAAATGAGCATAGTTCAGTAATAGCATACCTCACATGTTTTGGTAGTATCCCACGAATAGCAATTGGTAAAAATACGGGCATCATAACATGGCAATAATGAGATTTCATAAACCCTAATTTCAACTCGCCATTCAAAGATACAAATCATTTCATATTAGATGAGTACCCCAATGGAACCTTAATGCCATACAAAGACTCACAAAAAATCCGCTTCTCTTCCTTGGACAACATATAGCAAGCTAGAGGCAAATAATTCCTATTATCGACTTTTTTCTTATTCTTTTTAACCTTTACCTTCGCGAGATGTCTTTTTTCTTTGAATTTTTCCCCCTTCTTGTCTTCCTCAAGATTTGTTTCTTTTTCAGATTTCTTCCTCTTCTTACCTTTCTTGTCCTGAGGCCATAATTCTGGCCGAACTCCTTTCTTTTCCAAGTACAATCGTGAGGCCTTGCTATCATTTGTCTTATTGGGAATATTCATAAGCGTCGCAAGAATGGCATCGCATACATTTTTTTCTATATGCATGACGTCGAGGCAATGTCTAACCTGTGTATCTTTCCAGTAGAGAAGTGTTCGAAAGGCATACTCCTTTTTCATAACCCTTTCTTCTCTTTCATCGTTTTACCAAAGATCGTTTCAACACCCTTTACTTGCTCATAAACCTCTTTACCAGTCAATGATCTACGAGCTACACCCTCTTCAACAGACCCACAAAATGCCTTCTTCTTCTTACGAAAAGGGTGGTCGGGTCGTAAGAACTTTCGGTGAGGCATGTAGACATGTTTGCAATTAGAAATGAATCTGGATTCCATGTCATCCATACATATCGGACATGCTTTCTTACCTCTATTCTTATACCCGGATAAGTTGTCGTACGCCGGGAAATAAATCGTTAATGGTGCAGAAAAGCATTGCACGCAAGGTGAACATCTCATTAGCATGAGCATAAAACACAGAAACCCCTTCATCCCATAGCTTTTTGAGATCATCGATAAGTGGTGCAAGATAGACATCTATGTCATTTCCGGGCTGTTTAGGACCCGAGATTATTAGCGACAACATCATGTACTTGCATTTCATGCACAACCAAGGAGGCAAGTTATATATAACTAAAAGCACATGCCATGTACTATGCAAAGAGCTCATACTTCCGAATGGACTCATTCCATCTGTACATAGCCCAAGCCTCAAATTACGATCTTCATCCCCAAATGTCTTTTGCAGGATGCTTTCGTACATAGCCCAATACTCTTCCACTCAGGAGAATCCGCATGATGCTTCAACAAACTATCTTTCTTCCTTCCGTCAGCATGCCACCTCAGATTTTTTGCATCTTTTTTTATGGAAAACAACGGCTTGAATCTAGGTATTATTGGAAGATACCACAACACCTTAGCTGGGGGCCCTTTCGTATCTCCAGCCCCTTTACGCTTGTAACGTGACTTCCCGCACCGTGGACACTCATCGAAATTGTCATATTCATCCCTAGCTATATAACACACAGTTATTTGGACAAGCATGTATCTTCTTGTACTCTAAGCCAAAGGGACATATGAGCTTTCTAGCATAATAGGTCGACTTTGGAAGTTCATTGTCATCGGGAAACATCTCACTTAACACTTTTCTAACAGGGAAGTGAAACTAATATCGGTCCAATTTCCCTTTGACTTAATGTTGAAAAGTGTCAACACGGCATAAAGTTTGGTAAATTTTTTACAACCAGGAAAAAGTGGCTTTTGAGCTGCCTCTATCAAAGACTCAAAAACACGAGAATGTTGTCCTAAATCATCCTCGACACCATCCATCATCTCATCCACATGATCATTGTCATCTTCATCAGCCTCGTCCTCATTATCATACTCCATTTCCTCAAATATATGAGTCATGTCTTCTTGCTCATGGACATCATTTGCACAAGAATTCCCTTCATACACTCCCTCCTTACCATGCCAAATCCACACATGGTATTCAGTCCTAAACCCATTACGAAGGAAATGCTCCCTAAGCAACTCAATACCATTGACTTTGAACACATTGCTACACTTGACACAAGGACAATAAAATCCCCATTCCCCCGTCCTAGCTTGATGATTTAAGGCAGAATCAAAAAATTCCACTACCCCATCCACAAATTTCGAGGAATCAATGTTACCATACATCCACGAACGATCTCTCGCCATCCATACAAACCTCTAACGACTAATTAAACACATATAATAACACATTGTCAATCATTTAAGCATTAAACATACAAATTCAAAAGAAGATTTATAGCATGAATATATGCAAGTCTTTCAAAGGTCCTTATCACTCCAACCTAACCCATCCTTGGACGTCTAATCCCACATGTAAAAGTGTGTCAGCTTCTCAATTCTATGGAAAATCCGGCAGCATTTCCCTACAGTTCTCCAAGTACATAATGTAGGCAATTACTTATCAACCACTAGTAGAATAATTGCTTATTGCGGCGGTTGAATTGCTGCGGTTTTACCCATACGCAGCAATAAACCGCATAAAAATAAAGAAAAATTCAAAAATAAATATATTGCTGCGGTTTTTGGTGGAAATCGCATCAATATACCTCAACGGTAACAATTCAAACTGTGTTGACCAGATCTAACGAAATCTATTGCTGCGGTTTCATCCAAGGACCGCAGCAATAGATTAAAATATTATTTTTTTCGGTTTTTTCACCAAGTACCCCTGTAATTTTTCAAAATTCATGGGGTACCCCTACTTTTAAAAAAATGCACCAGGTACCCTTACTATTTCAATAAAATTCACCAAATGCCCTTGATGACTAACGGCGTTAAATTTCCGTTAGTCATTTCTGTTAATTAACCCTTTCAACCCCTCTAACCCAAATTAAACCCTCTAACCCTAACACTAACTCTCTAACACCTCACCCCCACCCTAAACCCTAACCCTAACTACCCGACCACCATGGCCCCCTCTACCCTCCCCCACCCACCATCCACAGCTCCCCCGCCATCCGCGACTCCTCCTCCCTCCCCACCATCCCGCAGCTCCCCCTCCCCCACATTCATGCTCCCCCCTCACCCACCTTCCCGCTCTCCCCCCCCCTTCCCCCGGCTCCCCCGCCTCGTCAAATTCCCCCGACCTCCCTACCCAGTGTCGAATCCCCCCCCCCCCCCCGTTCACGTCGCTTTGCAACCCAAATTCGAAATCCGCGAGCCAATTCGCGTCGTTTTGCGGCCCAACGTGAATTCCGCAATCAACGAGGGTGGGGGGGATGGGTCCTTGATCGACGGGGGGGGGGAATAAGCGCGAAATCGAGGGGGGGGGGCTGGCTGCGGGGAGGAGAGGTGTTGATATCGGCGAGGGGACGGGGGTGGGGGTGGGGAAATCAATGAGGGAGGGGGGGCTGCGAGAGGGTGGGGGTGGGGAAATCGAGGGGGGGGGGCCGCTCTGCGAGGGTGGGGGGTGGGAAATCGACGGGGGAGGGGGCATGTAGGGGTGGGGGTGGGGAAATCGACGGGGGGAGGGGCTGCTGCAGGGGGTGGGGGTGGGGTGGGGAAATTGACGGGGGAGGGGGCTGCAGTAGGGGTGGTGCGGGGGGTGGGGGTGGGGAAATTGACGGAGGGAGGGGGCTGCTGCGGGGGTGGTGGTGGTGGTGGGGGGTTAGGGTTAGAAGTTAGGGTTTAGTTAGTTAATTAGGGTTTAATTAGGATTAGAGGGGTTAATTAACCCTAATGACTAACGGAAACTTGACACCGTTAGTCATTAAGGGCATTTCGTACATTTTATCCCCAAAGTAAGGGTACCTGGTGCATTTTTTTTAAAGTAGGTGTACCCCATGAATTTTGAAAAACTACAGGGGTACCTGGTGAAAAAACCGTATTTTTTTTAATAATGTTTGAACCTATTGCAGCGGTTCCTACAAAAACCGCACCAATAGACTTAAAAAAATAATATAAGACACGGCCCTGTTAGGGTTTCTTTTCTCTCTCATCACTCTCCTCTCATAAGCCGTTTTCTATCCTCTCTCTCCTCTCATCCTCTCTCTTTCTCTCATCCTCTCAACCCTTCGTGCTCCTACTCTCAACCCTTGGTGCTCCTACTCATCCTCCTCCGTGCTCCTCCTTCGCACTAGTTGCGCTCCTCCTTCGTGCTCCTCCTTCGTTCCGATCACAAGTGTTGCGCTCCTCCGTCCGCCGGATCCCGTTCCCCGCCTGCGTCGCACAACGATGACCACCAGCCTGCGCTCTTCCGTTTGCCAGATCTCCTTCGCCGGATCGTAATTTGTTGATTTCTGCCCAATTTCTTCATAAAGAACTTCCCATTCGAATTGCACGTAGAGCTATTGAACTTGAGAGTCTTCCTTATGGTTTGTCACTTAAACCTGCTGTTTTGAAGGTAACATTTTCTTTTAATTTACCACTTTTTACTTAATCTTTTGGGTGTTTACTTTTTGAGTTTATTGTTGTTTATTGTATGATTTGGATTCTGGGTTTTTGGCATTTTTGGAAAGTTTGCGCTTTTCAGATTGATTTTTTCTGGTAAATTTCCGAGTTGGGGATTTTAGGAAGTTCGATAAGCAATTTTTAGGTGTTCTTTTATGGTTCTTTCATTGGAGTTGAACTGACATTTTGCTGTAAATATACTGATCTTTAGTTTAAATTCAATGCATGCGGTTTTTTTGGTCGAATTGGGTAATTTTCTCACTCCTCACTCCTCTCGTTCAGTGCCGCGGGATTTTCGTCGTTCACACAACGCCTTGGTGTTGGCCGAGATCTCCTCCTTCGCGCCTCCTCCTTCACACCTCCTTCTTCGCACCGGCATCCCTGGTAGTGTTAACTGGTAGTGGCTTGATTTTCTAAAGTACTGTAATTTTTTTATTTTAATTTTTTTTTCATTTTTATATGTAATTTGTTTGTGGCACTATAATTTGTTTGTGGCAATGTAATTTGTTTGTGGCACTGTAATTTTTCATTTTCATTTTTTTATTTTATTTTAATTTCATTTTTCATTTTTATTTTATCTTTTAGGCACTATAATTTTTTTATTTTCTACTTAATACATATTTCATATTTCGCTGGTAGTGTTCGCTGGAGCATTACTTTGTTTTAGTTACTTTTTGTTTTATTTGCATCTTAACATTGAAAATAGTATGAATATTTAAACTACAAATTTTATTTTTTTTAAAAACGTGCACCTATTGCGGCGGTTTTGGGAAGAAACCGGAGCAATAGGATTACATTTTTTAATATAAAAAAATAAATATTGCTGCGGTTTTGGTAAGAAACTGCAGCAATAAGATGACGTATTGCTGCGGTTAAAAACCGCAACAATAGGTAATTACCTATTGCTGCGCCCTTTATTGCGGCGCGGCTAAAACCGCAACAATAGGCCACTTAATGACCGCCGCAATAAGCAATTATTCTACTAGTGTACATATGCACCTAGAGAATGAATTAGGGAAATGAGTAGCCGTGATTTTCCATAGAAACGAAAAGAAAACAATCATTTACCACCTAAGTGAGATCAAACGTCCAAGAACAGTCCCAAAATGGGGACTATCCAAGACTTACTCCGACGGGTATCTAAGCATATGATTATGATGATACTTTAATTTGTTCATAACAAAAACAAACTTTTGAATAAAGTTCAGTCCTTGATTCTTAAATCATTCTTAATAATTCAAAATTAACATACAAGTAAATCAATTCAACAAAGATCCGAAATAATTTTACATAAGAGTAAGAGGGAGCACAACTAACCTGTGGGAGACCGAGAGAGAGAGAGAGCGGGAGAAAGTAGACAAAGACGGGGTGTAAGATATGTAGGCACCCTGAGCATTATAATCAAAAAGAGATGATTGATATTAGCAACGACTTTAGGAGACAAAAGAGGTAGTCATTCATCCCCTACTAATAACTTCCTTTCTTAGTTCCACTAATAACTTCCTTTAATAAAACATAGTTACATGAAAATCTTATTCTTGAATATGTACTATGTAATTCAAGCAACGCCACAACAACTACAAGATAAAACACAAAGCTAAAAAACAATCATCATATGAGGAGGACATTTAAATGAAACATGAACCCTAAAACACCTTAAACCAAAAATTCTTAACCTAAATAACAAATTTTCATTCAATTAATGATCAAACCCAAACCTCATCAACAACTATCTTATACATTAGCATCTAAAGTGTGATCTATAATTTCATAATAATATGTTAGCTCACTTTTTACTGTAATTCTCATTTAGTAGTTATATACTAGGAATGACTCAAGAGGTAGCTGATCCTTACCGTAACATGACAAATTAGGCACCAAAAGTACCAAATAGTTCATTAATAACTACTCAATATGTATATATTGGAGCTCTGAGTGTGAAAAAAAATGCTTGTGGTCAGGCAATCCTCAGTCATAAGACATTCGCCACATTGGTGGACATGAATCATCAATCATAAAGAAATTAAAACTCAAAATTGAGAATGCCAAAAAAAGAAATAACTAGAAATATACTAACCGTACTACACCAACCAGACAACTAAGGTATGTTCACTTCACATTAAAGAGTAAGTCTCAGGTCTAATAAGTTTGGAATATTTAGAATAAATACTGAATAGTTTCAATGAGTTCTCAGAAATTCCGAATAGTTTTAATACGACAAGTTTCAAAAAGTTCCGATGAATTATGATAAGTCTTATTTACACCCTAAGAATTATCAAAGGAAACAAAACTTGGATCTGGCAAAGAATTATAGAAAGGAATGACGGCATCTTCATATTGCTCAGTGACTGGTATAACCCATAAAATAAAGAGCAGTGTTGTCATTCTCCCATATTTATATGGCAAAAAATCACCAAAACTAGTCACAGTTCACGCAAAACTACTACCAAGTTTATAATTCGGTGTATGTCATGCTAAAAGCATCCTACTAGATTACAGATTGAGAAATAATTGAGGAAATTGATATAATTAAACCCTAGAATTATTTTGAGTAATTCAGGAAAACCTAGAAATTATGATAAAATAAAACCTAAAGGAGTTAGGGAAATTAAAGAAACATCAAATTCGAACCTGAAGGAGTATGCAATAGACTGATTCGAATGCGCTAGCGAATTCGAGCCTGAAGGGGTAGATAGGGACTTGAGTGAACGAAATCGATTTGCGGCAGACTTCGAACTGCGATAGAGAGGGACTTGAGCGAAGCGAGTTCCAATCGAACTCCGACGGAGGGACTAACGAAGTCTAAACTCTATTGAACGGACTGACTTGGGAGATGTTACGAGGGACTGACTTGGGAGGAAGCAAAGGACGAAGACAGAGGCCTTAATCGAACAGAAGCGGTGGACGACGGAGGACGGCTGTGTGGGGGAGGAAGCGAAGGACTTGGGAGGGAGGGACGATGGAGGACGACTGAGTATGAAAGCGAGCGAAGTACTTGGGATGGAGGGACGACGGAGGACGGTAGAGTGAGAGAGCGAGCGACTTAGGAGAGCGAAAATTGATAAGAGAGGGAGGGACTGAACTATAGGGCCGATTAATATATGATTAAATTAGTAAATGGGGGAATTTAATCAAAGAAAAAAACTCGCGCTTAACAATCCGAGTGCTCCGTTGATTAACCGGAGCATTTAGTCACAAATGCTCATCTTGATTATTCAACCGGAGCATTTGACATCAAATGCTCCGGTTGACTAATCAACACGAGCATTTGTGAAGTTTTTTTACTAAAATTGTCACAAATGCTCAGGTTGATTAGTCAATCGGAGCATTTGATAATAAGTAACAAAAGTTGTTTTTTCACTAGTTTTAATTATTTTGGTAATCGTATTTTCTTGCTAGAGAATAAATATGATTAATTGGACAATATTTATTAGGTCTATAACTAAAATATATTAATCCTAAGAGGTCACACATTGTAGCACAAGTTGGACAAAGCAATCCAAATCCATTTAAGATTAGGATTAGGCCGACCATAAGGGGAATAGGAGGAGAATTAGTTCTCCTAACTAGCCTATGACTCTTCTATTATATATAGGATATAATATTAGGGTTTAAGTGATTAATTCATTAAGAAATTTCTTTTCACAAGAGAGAGAGCAAGTGAAACCCTAAATTATTCCCTCTAAACCGGCGCCTATACCATCAAAAGTAAGAGAATTTCTTCTCTTCCGTTTTAACAAACATTGGTGTTCAATTGGTGCTCGTGGACTGATTAGAGGAGCAATACATGGGGCTCTCGGATCTTCAAAACTTGCATACAAGAGGGAAAACACGCTACAAATGTTTTACATCGAATCCTTATTGAATGATTCATGTGTTTGATTATGTTTGCGATCCTATGATAGATGTTAGGAAATTGTTTCCTGAAATTCCACTATATGCACCTATATGTTCCTACACTATTCTCTTTACCTTTTAATGGCAAATTGGATCTTCTCTTACCTTTAAATGGCTGAGCGACAAATCATTCTTAGCTTTTTTATAGTGCTTGTGGTTGGCAGTGTGAGTAGGATACAATTGGATAGCAAAGTAGCAAATCGATAGCCTTCGTGCTAATCGGTTTACCCTTTGGATTATGTACACTTTGTAGTTTTCCTTTTAGAGCATTAGGTTAGTGAGAGCAAAGATAATGATATAATGATAATGATATAATGTCATATATTACTCATAATGATATAAGTTAGTTATATCAATAATGACATAAAATTGAGCATTAAAAATGACATGAAATATTTCTATAATGTCATGGAATAAAATTCTCACATAATGTAAAACATACTAATAACCATAATATAATGACACAAAATAGATTAATACTATCATGAAAGAGTTCTAAAATGATACAAAATATATTAATAGTGACATGAAAAAAAATTGTAAATGACATAAACATATATAATAATAACACGAAATAGTTTCATAATGATATGAAAAATGTTATTATTGACATGAAACCGTTTTGTTACTTGAAGCATGCTTAGCTAACAACTTCAACTTGTTCCAAGAATTATTACTCATTTTTATGTCATTATAGAGAAAACATGTAGCATTTAAACCTATTTTTACATGGTCTGTCAACTTCTTATTTCTGTGTTATTATATCTCATTTCTGTGTCATTATTGCTTATTTTATGTCACTATAGAGCAAACTTCTATCATCTAAACCTATTTATGATTTGTCAATTCCTTATTTCTGTGTCATTATATCTCATTTATATGTCATTATTACTCATTTTTACGTATAGAGCAAACTTGTATCATTTTAAAACTATCTTGATATTATTTGTCAACTCCTTACTTCTGTGTCATTATATCTCATTTATGTGTCATTATTACTCATTTTTATGTCATTAGAGAGTAAACTTCTATCATTTAAACATATTTTAATATTATTTATTAACTCCTTATTTTTGTGTCATTATATCTCATTTCTAGGTTATTTACTCATTTTTATGTCATTATAGATAAAACTTGTATCATTTAAACGTATCTTGATATTATTTGTGCACTCATTATTTTGTGTCATTATATTTCATTTTCGTGTCATTGTTACTCATTTTTATGTCATTATAGAGCAAACTTGTATCATTTAAACCTATTTTCATATTATTTGTCAACTCTTTATTTATGTGTCATTATAACTCATTTCTGTGTAATTACTCATTTTTATATCATTATAGAACAAACTTGTACTCCCTCTGTTTTTGTATATATCCTTCTCACATTATTATACGCGTCTCCCAATGTGCGTCATTGAACTTAAATATCTTTCATTATATATTAGTAAAAATTATAATGATTGAATATTAATAAAGTACTAATTGAGACGAATCAAACAAGACCCTACATGACTATATTTTTTCTTACAAATTGCAAAAAAATTGAGAAGATTATATCTATGTATGGATACTATCAAGATTCCAAGTGAGAAAGATAAAAAAACAAAGAGAGTATCATTTAAACTTATTTCTATATCATTGTTCAGCTCCTTATATTTGTGTCATTATAACTCATTTGTATGTCATTATAGAGCAAACTTGTATCATTTAAACCTATTTTGATATTATTTGTCACCTCCTTATTTATGTGTCATTATTACTCATTTTCGTGTCATCATTATCTCATTTTTATGTCATTATAGAGAAAACTTGAATTATTTAAATCTATTTTGATATCATTTGTCAACTCCTTATTTTTGTGTCATTATACCTCATTTATGTGTCATTATAACTCATTGTTCTGTCATTATAGAGCAAACTGGTATAATTTAAACCTATTTTTATATCATTTGTCAACCTCTTATTTTTGTGTCATTAGTACTCATTTTTGGGTCAATATACTCATTTTTATGAAATTATAGAGCAAACTTGTATCATTTAATTTTATAATATTTGTCAACACCTATTTATGTGTCATTATTACTCATTTTGTGTCATTATTACTCATTTCTATGTCATTATAGAGCAAACTTGTACCATTTAAATATGTGTCATTATTATTCACTAGTAATCATATGATAATCTTTCTCTCTTCTCCCCTCAGAGCCCACTAAATCAGAATCTTCAGTTGCGAGAAGTATGGTGGGGAAATCAACATGTCTTCTGGAATTACGACCTGAAAATGTATCCCAAAACATTCGTCTACTGTTTCTTCATGCTTCATGGGTGCTTATTTTATTGTTGATGTCGGGAAAAAGATTAGGGGAGATACTCACTACATCAACATGAAGTAAACTTCCTTCTGGACGAGCTCTAATCCTGAAGGTACCACCTCTTTAATGGCTGCATCTCCACATGACTGAGAAGTTATTTTAGGGTTTGAAACAGCTGGAGTTGGACCAGAATCGGAACTTCGCCTTCCGATAACATCACTTATTTCTTCAAGAATTGTAGGCTGTTCTAGCTTCTCATGCTACAAACCACTAGGATGTGAAACCTCGATTTCGTTGTATTTACCACAACTAAATAAGAGAGTATGACTACACTGTTAATATGAAATTCGAACAAACTCCATTGTAGCTTTTCGACGCAATCAACATCAATCGCACAATCTCATTGCAATCAACTCGATTGTTCCTCCAACTCCAGAGTGCTCAAACTCGCGGAATAGGAGATAGAAAAATCAGAAAAATTAATCTGATTACTCAAACTCCTGATCTCATCTCTCCTCGATTGAGATTAAGATGGTGAAGCTCGCGAAAATGGTTTTCCTTACAACAGTGGAAAGCTTCCCAATAAGTGAAGATGTAAAGGTTTGTGGTGAAGAGAGAGAAAGAGGAGATCCAAAGTATGTGTTTGAAAGAAAATGGTGGAGCTAATATCACATGCGAAAATAGAGGAAGAGAGAGAATCTGAAATCAGTAGGGAGGAGGGAGAGAAAGGAGAAGATATGTTTGATTTTCACACATGTGGGTAACTTGTTACACCATAAGATATGGTGTAACAGTTACACTCAAGACTTTGTGAATAAATATGTGTTTAATTTTGGAAATGAGAGAGAAGGGAAAGAAGATTAAGGTAATAAAAATCAATGTAAGGGTAAAATAGGAAAGATAGCTATTGTAGTATATATGAACATGAAGAAACCATTTGAAAATTCTCTCTCGCGAATTATCCAGCAAATTGCTGGTAGCCTTGGGCAGACCTCGAGGGTCGATAAATTCGAAAGCTGTGAGTAAGGGGAAGGGAAAAGCAACTGGTCCATCATCTTCAAAGGCAAAAACGACGCATTCCATGGATGAAGTTCTTGGCGTAGGAATGATGGAGGTTCAGAGTTCTGCGTCGAGTGAGGAAGAATGTGAGATTTTATCACCCGGATCTTCATTGATTACTTTGAAACAACAATCTGCTGAAAATTAATTGTTTTGTGAATGGTTGAATGTCTTGAATAGTGGATCAAAATCATCTAATTTTGTGCATAATAATCAATTGAATTTTGGGTAGAATGAGAGGGTTTCATTGGCGATGGAAATTTAAGTGAATGAGGTGAATAATAACCCTAATAATGGTACAATTTCTGATTGTAATCAACACTTAATACTAATCATGTGAATGAACCCGCTGATATTCCTGCGATTGAATGGGAGGATATTCAGGATGAGATTATTTTTTGGGATTCTTCTGTTGTTTGTTACATTCTGGGTGCAAATTGACCTCGAACTATGATGGAAGGATTCTTTAGACGCATATGGGTAAATTGGGGATTGACAAAATTGCACCAATTGGTAATGGGGTTCACATGGTGAGGTTATTGAATGATGATGATGATAAGGAGAGAAATAAGGTGGAAGAGTTTCATTTTTTTTATGGGAAGCCATTAATTGTGCAAGCTTGGAAGCTTGATGTAGATTCGCATAAGAAGAATGTAAGAAGGGTTCAAATATGGGTGGAGCTGCTTGGATTGGATATGAAATATAGGGATGAGAGATGCATAAGTAAAATTGTGGGTGTTGTTAGTAAATTCTTGAGAGGTGACCAGGCAACCATGAATAAAGATAGATTACTTTTAGCTAGGGTGTTGGTAGAGGTGATAATTGATTAAATTTTTCCTGAAGTCATTCAATTTAAGAATGAAAAAGGACAAATTGTTGATCAGAAGGCGTATTATGCTTGGAAACCTATATTATGTTCTAGCTGTAAAGGGTATGGTCAGAGGCATTAGGTGTTTGTGTGAAGCAGAAGAAGGTGAAAAAGTTATGGGTGCTAAAAAAGGGTACTAGAGCGGATAAGATGCAAAAGCTAACTCCGAACATGATGGGGCTGGGCAGGGGAAGGAGTTGGTTCAGGTTGGAACAGATTGGGAAGGTTGTGGCTATTGGCACACTTGTCAGGAATAAGTTTGAAGCTTTGACTGAAGCAACAGCAAATGAGTTATTTTATGATGTGGCACAACACAATGGGAATGAGATACAGGGGTTAGAGGCCCATGAGACACATAAATAAAATATTAGTGTGGGACACCAGGGGACTAAAGAGGGGGCTAAGCAAATGGAGATTAGGAAGTTCATTTCTTCTCATGAAATTTCCTTGTTTGGTCTCCTGGAAACCAAAGTAAAGATGTCCAAGATGGGGAATCTTTACCAGAATTTGTGCCGTGGGTGGTGTTTTACTACTAATAGTTGTATAGTGGATAAAGGAAAGATTATTGTTGCATGGTTACCTAATGCTTCAACTGTTTATGTGGAATTTGTGTCATTACAAATTATTCATTGTAAGGTAGAGCTTGTGGGGCCTAGTCCTCTATTCTACTACTCATTTGTGTATGGTCTAAATGATAGGAGTGAAAGGAAAGTAATGTGGGCTGATCTTGGTAAAGTCTGAACTAACAATCCTTGGTTTTGGGTGATTTTAATGTGGTGTTGAACCTGGATGAAAGGATTGCCCCCCCTTTCATATCACATGAAGTTCAGGCTTTTAGGAATTGTGTGTCTATTTGTGGTTTGAATGATATTAAGCAGGCTGGGAGATTTTTTACTTGGTCTTACAAGCAAAACAGAGAGCATAGAGTCTTTTCCAAGATTGACAGGGTGATGGCTAATCCTGAGTAGGTGATGAGATTTGAAAATGTTGTTGTTACCTGGTCGAACAAGAAGGATGGCTTATCTCCTTGAACGGGAGTATGAGCATTGCCTTGGTTTGCTTTGTGTCTATGAGGAGATGGGAGGTAGAAAACCTTTTAGATTCTTTAATATTTGGGTTACAGGCCCTGGTTTTTTTGATGTTGTGAAGAATGTGTGGAGCAGGCATATTGATGGATGCAACATGTATGATCGGGCACCGAATGCTTAAAGTGGGAGGTAGAAAACCTTTTAGATTCTTTAATAATGCTTAAAGTGGATCTTAAAAGTTTAACAAGCTAAGGCTGGATTTTTAGATGTACATGCTCGGGCACATAATGCGTACAACCATATCATTAAGATGCATAATAAGGTTCACAACCATGTGGGGGAAGCTACCTTAACTGCCTTTGAGAAGCTTGCAATAGAGGATTATAAAAAGGCTCAAGATATACACCTTAGTTTTTTGAGATAAAAAGCTAAGGAAAAATCGATTGTTTAAGGAGATGATGATACTAAACTTTTCCATCAGTCCATAAAAGTTAGAAGAAGTATGAACCAGGTGTATGTAATTCAAGATAGTCAAGATGTGTGGATGCATGATGAAAAAAGGTGTGCATGAGGCTTTTGCGAACTTTTACCAACGGTTGCTTGGTTCTAGCCTGAATGATAGTGGTGATATTAAATCTCATATCATCAATTAGGGAGCTATGCTGACTGATAGTCACTAGAGGCTCTTAGATTACAATTTTACAGCTGAGGAGGTGAAGCAGGTGATGCGTTCCATTCCTAATGACAAAGCTCCTGGCTTAGATTGGTTTAATAGTTTTTTCTTTAAACATAGTTGGGAGACAGTAAGAGATGATATAGTAGCTGCTACCCTGGATTTTTTCAATACTTGGAAGCTTTTAAAGATTGTGAATGTGACTTCGATTATCCTTATTCCAAAGGTAAAAAGTCCTACTCATGTGAGTGGTTTTAGGCCTATATCATGTTGTTGTGTGATTGATAAATGCATAACAAAGTTGAATTATGTGAAGTTGAAGTTGGTTTTACCTAGGTTAGTCTCTTCAACTCAGGGTGCGTTTGTTTCTAATAGGAGTATTCTGCATAATATAATGTTATTATAGGATATTGTGAAGATGTATAGAAGTATGCAAAAGCAAAATGTTGTCTCATGAAGACTGATCTCCAAAAAGCTTATGACACAATGTGTTGGCAGTTTTTAAAAGACATGATGATTGCTCTGAGGTTGAATGGTATTCCTACTGGATTATGACTTCTGTTAAGAGTCCTACTTTCACTCTAATGTTGAATGGTAGTCCTAATGGATTCCTCAAGTCAAAGAGAGGAATAAGGTAAGTAGACCCTGTGTCCTCTCTCATGTCTGCATTTTGCATGGAATACTTTACTAGGATCATGTCATACATAGGTAAACAACCTGACTTTGGTTTCCACCCTAGATGTAAGTCTCTTGGCCTCAATCATCTTTGATTTGCTGGTAATTTAATTTGATCCAGTTTTGCAAAAGGAGATTATAAGTCTGTTTACATGCTTTTTCAAGGGATACAGTTAGCTACTATTGGTTTAAAGGAAAACCGTTGTAAGTATGATTTCTAACGTTGTGGTTTTGATGATTATCAAAACAAAAGAATACATGAAAGCTTTGGATTCCGGCATGGGAAATTACCTTTTTAGTACTTGGGAATGCTAATTTGTATTAAAATATTATCTGCTGCTGAGTGTGAAAATTAATTGAGAAGATGGTGGCTAGAATTCGAATATGGAGTACTAGAAACAATTTTTTTGAAGGGATGAGATAACTTGTATATTCAGTTCTAATGAGCATCAATGTCTATCGGTCTCAAATTTTCTTGCTTCTTAATTAAGGCTATTTTGAAGCAAGTGAATGCAATTTGCAGAGCTTTTTTATGGACCGACACTTGTAATAGTCCTAAACCAGGGTATGCTAGCTGGGATGAGGTGTTTAATTAAGCCTAGAAGTCATGGTTTCCTTGGAACATGGCTATTTTGGGTAAGGCTATTGTTATGAAAGCACAAAACCTTTGGGTAAATAAAATGGATCCATGATATATATATCAAGGAGCAAGACTGTGGCACTTTCAATGCTTCAAAAACTGATAGTTGGGATGGCAAGCACATATGTAATGCTAAACAGGTGATTATAACGATTGTGGAATTGATTGGTTCTCTAAACCCAAATATAATACTACACAGATATACAACAAATTGCAGGATCCTAGAATTAAGCATGTTTGGTCTAACGTTGTTGGGATCATCATAATGTCCCTAATCATAGTGTTGTTGGGTGGCTAGCTATGTTGAACATGTTATAGACCAGAGCAAGATTATTGACAAATATTAGGGTGTGTTCTAGTGACCAATGCCTTCTATGTGAGACTGGGAAGGATGATAATGATCATTTGTTCTTTAGGTGTAACTTTAGCCGGCAATATTTGAATAAAATCAAGACTTGGATTGCGATAAGTGTTATAACAAATAACTACCCTCAGTTGCTTGGATGGGTGAAGATGAGATTCAAGGGTAGCAAGTTCAGGAAGCAGGTCATTGTGTCAAGCATCATAGCAACTGTATATAAAGTGTGGCAAGAAAGGAACAATGCTTTTTGGAATCAGTAAATACATACTATAAGACTGTGACGGAGATATAATTTATTGTGAAGAAAATAGTGAAATCTAGATATTGGAGTATACCTTGTATTAGCCTTGGGTCTCTTCTGCCTTGTATTATATTTAGTGTGGGCTTAGGCCACTCAAAGAGATAGGTTGTATATATTCTCTGTAAATTGGAAATACAAATTGAAAAAATCATTTAACCTATTTTAGCATGGTATCCGAGCCTCCTTGTAGAGCTCTTCCCTGATCAGTTTTTTTTTCATTTTCACCGGTCATCTACACCACCAGCGTGAGTTGCTCCGACCATGGGTGACGAAAGCCGACTTGATGTTACTTCTCCTTTTTATCGTGGGTCTGGAGATCAGCCCGAAAATTTAATAACTCACGTGATATTTACCGGCGACAACTACGTCGCTTAGTGTCGCGCCATGACCCTCTCCTTGAAAGCTCGCCGGAAGTATGGGTTCGTCGACGGCACTATTTCTCTTCCCACCGAAAAGAAAAAGCTTCTTGACTGGGACACCGTGAATTCCATGGTGGTCTCCTGGATTTTACGTTATATGGACTCGAAAATTTCGGCCTCCATCCCCTTCCATGATGAAGCCCGAAAACTATGGAGTTACCTTGACCGGCGATTTTCCGTGGCCATTGGCCCTAGACTGCAGCAGATTCGCTCCTCTATTTCACACTACCAACAGAGCAAATCCATGACCATCGACGATTACTTCACTCGCTTGATGGGATTTTATGATGAACTTGATCGAATCAAACCTTTACATCGTTGTACATGCGGCAAATGCACCTGTGATCTTGCCTCTAAATTTGCCCGCGACAAGGACGAAGAAAAGTTGCACCAATTTTTAATTGGCATTGACGATGACAGGTATGCTCTTGTGCGTACCAATCTTCTATCTCAAACTCCTCCACCCTCTTTGGATCGCGCCTATCAAGCGTTGATTCAGGAGGAGAGGTCGCGTGATATCGCGCAGAGCAAGGCGGTGGTGGACGAGGTCCACGCTTTCTCCTTACAAACTGACCGGAACTTTGCTACGTCCGACCGACCCGATAAATCTAAAATCATATGGTATGAAGAGAGGTCATGAAAAATCCTCCTGCTTTAAACTCCACGGTCCGGCGCCGTGGTATGAAGAGAGATATGGGAAGGTTGCTGCTGCCACCACCGGGTCTGCCGCCTCCACTGCCGTTGCTGCCACCCCGACAACCTCTCACGCTACTCCTGCCGTTGCTACAACAGCTCGTCCTCCTGCTGCCCGTGCTCACTCTGTGACTGAAGGGGGGTCCGTGGTCTCATCAAGTGATGGTGGGACCACACTTGCTGACCTCAAACCTGAACAAATACAAATTCTATTGAACATGATTAATTCTGAAAAATCATCCAATGATAGGATGATAGGTGACATTTTTTCTGTGGTATGGATTATTAATACTGGTGCCTCTCACCATGTTACTGGTGATAAGTCATGTTTGACTGATTTACAGCCTATTGTTGCTTCCCCTGTTGGTCTCCCTGATGGCCAAACTGTTGAGGCTACCATGGCCGGTCGTGTTTTGTTGCCTCACGGACTCTCTTTGCATCATGTTTTATATGTTCCCTCTCTTACTTGCAATTTATTCTCGGTGTCACAGTTGATTGATGAATCTAATTGCATTGTACGTTTTACTCATTCCTTGTGTGCTATACAGGACCTACCTTCGGGGAACCTGATTGGAGCCGGTGAGCGTCGGGATTGACTTTACTACTTTCGAGGGGTCCTACTATTCATGCAGTCACTGTCACGGGCCTGTCTGAGTTCGAGTTGTGGCATCGTCGTTTGGGGCATCCTTCGGAACGTGTTGTCAAGTTAATTCCAGCTATTCGTAATAATAGTTCTAAAAAGAAGTTAAATAAAGCTTGTGTAGTATGTCCTCAAGCAAAGCAAACTCGTGATAGTTTTCCTATTAGTGATACTAAGTCTAACATAATTTTTTTGATGATTCATTGTGATTTATTAGTGATATTAGTTCTTCTTCTTTAGATGTCATCTATTTTTTGACTCTTGTGGATGATTTTTCCCGTGATGTATGGGTTTATTTATTATGTGATAAAACTGAGGTAGTAAGGCCTTCACCACTTTCTTTGCTATGGTTGCGCGTCAATTTGAGACTACTGTTAAAATTATCCGAAGTGATAATGGCACTGAATTTCGATGTATGCTGGATTATTTTAACTCTTGTGGTATGCTTTTCCAAACTTCATGTGTGGGTACTCCACAACAAAATGGTAAAGTAGAACGTAAACACCGACATATTTTAAATGTGGCTCGTGCTTTGATGTTTCAAGCACATCTTCCTGTCACGTTTTGGGGGGAATGTGTTTTAGCTGCTGTTCATTTAATAAATCGTACTCCTTCCGGTTTATTAGATGACAAAACTCCTTATGAGGTTCTATGTGGAAAAGAACCTAATTTTGATGCTTTGCGGGTGTTTAGGTGTTTGTGTTTTGCTCATGATCATTGGGCTAAAGGGAACAAGTTTGGTCCGCGTAGTCGGAAATGTATTTTTGTTGGTGATCCAAATGGTAAGAAGGGTTGGCGGTTGTATGATCTTGATTCAGGTGATTTTTTTGTTTCCCGGGATGTTCAGTTTCATGAGATGAATTTCCTTTTTCTCCTAACCTTGCGGCCTCTTCTGTGTTTGCTGATGTGATTCCCCAAGATTCGGCCATTGCTACTTTCTTTGATGATGGGGAGGCTCTTCCTCCTCCGATCCCAAACACCGAGCCTCCGCTTACAGCCACCGACCCTCCGATTACAGACACTAAACCTGTAGATACCAAATTTTGAACCCTTTTTTTTCGGATAAATAAAAGTTTTGAAAAATAAAATTAACAAAATCGTCATGCATCGTGGAGCGCGCGCCTCGGAGTGCGAGTTTCATTTTGTCGCACGATTTTCCATTTTTGCGTATTAGTCATACAGTTTCGGCTTAGAAGTATAATTTTCGGGAGTCGTAGTCAATAACTACAACCACCGTTTTAATAAAATGATTCGTAGTATAATCATGCTCGTCTTTATTAATTTTATGAGTTTCGGTTAATTGTCTGAAGTTAGTTTTTCGGAAAAATGAAAAGCGAGTCGCGATTAGGCGTCGGGATTTTAGTCATATCCCAAACCCGGCATTAATCAGTTTCCTTGATGATCAAGTCATTGTTCATTGGATAAAGAATAAGAATATATTCTTTATCCACTAAACACATCCTTTATCCATTAGTCAAAGAATAAGAATCATGAAAAGATGTGAGAATAAGAATCAAATCCCATGTGTAAGAGGGGGAAATCCGGATTCTTTCTGAAAGAATCAAGTGTGCGCCAAGCACACAATCATGCGCTAGACGCATGATTGTGTGCCTAGCGCACAAGCATGCTCTACGCCAGACGCAGAGCCTTGCGCCTAGCGCAAGGTGATGTGCCTAGCGCAGCTTCCTGCGCTAGGCGCAGCATCCTGATCAGTTTCATTTTGCACGATTTTCAATGCAATTTTTTTAACGTATTAGGATGTTTTAGGAAGAATATTTTCTGAAAATCTGATCTTGCCTCATTAATGAGCAAATAAAAAAAGAATAAGAATATTTGTGTTTCCAAAGAGATTTGATTATGTCATTAGGGTGAGGGCATTAGAGTGATGTCATTAAGGTGTTTAAGGATGAAGAAAATCAGATTTTTTTGGACGAAAAATCTGATTTTCTCCCTCTTTGAAACCCTAGTTCACATTCCTCATTTCTCTATAAATAACTTCAAAACCAAGTTGAAAAAAACACAATTCAACTTCACACCTTCTCTCTCTACTACTCTTCTCTTCCTTAATTTTTTTATCTAATCAAAAGTCTTAATTAGTAAGTAAGGAAGTTGAAAAAAACACAATTCAACTTCACACCTTCTCTCTCTACTACTCTTCTCTTCCTTAATTTTTTCAGCTAATCAAAAGTCTTAATTAGTAAGTAAGGAAGTTGAAAAAAACACAATTCAACTTCACTCTCATCTTCTCTACTTCTTTTGGCCTTCTTAATCTTTTCATCTAAGCAAAAGTCTTAATAAGTAAGTAAAATAAGTTCCTCAAAAGGAAAAAAAACACAAAAAGAGTTTAAGTTAGCAATTAAGAAGATTTAGAAACTCACTTAGAAATTAAGAAAATCACAAAAAAAAGGTAGAAAAATTTGCAAAAAGGAAGTGCATCATTGAGCTAGCAAGGTAAAGTTGAAATTCTTGTTATTTTGATTATCTTCTTAATCATCTAGTAACATTCTCCTTGTTTTCTTCTTATCATTTTTTTAATCTTTAGAGTGATTTGGGTACGTGGAAGTCCTAATAGGTTCCCAACCTTAAATCACCCCACCTAGAATAGTCACCTCTAATGTGGTGACTCTTAGGAAACAATGTGATTATGTGATTTTCCTTAATAAAGTTGTTATTCACCACCAAAAATGATTTCATAAAAAAATTCAAGAAAAATTGTGTAAAAACATCTCCATAAAAAAGAAAATGTGATGCTGTAATTATAATCAGTTTTAATTTCGCACTTCATTTCATTTTTTCTTCTGTGTTATCAGAATATTTTATAGGATTTAATTGGGCTTTGGAATTTCTAAAAAACAAATTTTGTCTAAATAATTAAAAATCATACAACTTTGTTGTGCAAAACTGATTTTATCCAGTACCACCTAGGATTGTTCTGTCAATAAAGTTAAAAATAAAATCATTTGGATAAAAATAAAAACATTAAGTTTGAAGAAAACATCAGTAGTTTTTCAAAAATATAAAAATCATGTTCTTATGAATTTTATACAATTTTACATTATTTTTACAAATCGTTTATGTAAATCACTAAATTTCAGAATACTGATTTTCTCTTCAGTTAAGAAAATAAATAAAAAATGGTCTTAAAAATGTCCAGTTCAAGTAGAAATTTCCAGTCTAGTCTTTCAAAATGTCTAGAATGTTCATACCAAATTTCATTTCAAAATAAGTTCAATAAGTTGGATCTCAAAGAACAAATTGAATAAAGGTCCTGTTTTGACCAGTTTTGACATAAAATTCACCATAATTCAAGTGGTCACTAAAAACTTGTGAAATTTTGATACAACATAAAGAACTCACTGATATATCCATAGATGTATCATATGCTCATTTTAACACTTTATACAGAAAATTATAATTTTTGAAAATCAGTACAAGAACAAGAAGGCAATTTGGAAAATGAAATAAAGTAATTAACTCAAGTTTCATAAAATAAAAATGTTTAATAAAAAAATCATGAAATTCTACATTTTTATTAAAATGACTCATTTTATCATGTAAATAAAAATCAATAAAAATTGTCATAAAAAATCAAAATCAAAGAAGTTAATTAATCTTTAACATTCACAAATTCACAAATTCACAAATTTACAAATAAATATGAATTCCAATGCCCATTCAAGGAGGTGAAGATCAAGGAGCATCATGGTGAAGACCAAGATTGAAGATTTGTATAGATCATAGATTTTGTATATATTGTTGTAATAATAGTTTCTTTGTAAATAATTGTTGCACCATTCAATTAATAAAAAAAAATGGAGATGTTTATGCATAATTTTCATAAATAAATCCACAACTCTTTTTAATAAAATGAGCAACCAATGTTACAAATGTTGCATGTTGGGCCCAATATGTCATTGTACATGAATCAAATGACCCAATCTCAATTAAGAGGAAAAATTGCAAATCTAACTAAGTTAAATTGTATGATGATCCATCTTACATTTTAAAAATGTGTTCTCCATTTTTTTAAATGGATTAATCATATAATTTGACATAATTAGATTGGTAATTATGATCTCCAAATTGATTTTAGGCCGTTTCACGTGTCTCGCTTTAAATGGCCAAATTCCAATTAGCCAAACACAAATCTCCAAATTCGATCTCAAATTGATCATTTCTCTCCAAATGACTTTATAATCTTCAATAAAGATTATTTCTCAAAAGCCTTCAACTAGGAAGCAAACCTTCTAAGACCTCTCGAAAATCATAAACGTGATCACTATTACGGTGGTTATTTCAATCCTCGATTAATCGCTAATTAGAGCGGTTAACTTAAACTTCTTTTAATTACTAATTAGGGTGATTATCTCCAATCATTATTTAATCACTAATTAGAGTGATTATCTTAAACCCTAATAATCGTTAATTAGGACGATTATTTTTCTCATTTAATCACTAATTAGAGTGATTATCTTAAACCTTAATAATCATTAATTAGGACGATTATTCTTCTCATTTACTCACTAATTAGAGTGCTTATTTTAATCCTTCATATTTAATCACTAATTATTGTGATTATCATAACCCCATGTTAATCACTAATTGGAGTGATTACCTCATTTCAAATAGATTTGTTTAATTTTAAGGGAGAGTTATTCATAATCTATTCTCTCCTCTTCTTTCCCCAGTGGAATTGGTCATTTAGGGTGAGACATAAGCTCGAACTACGACGGTTTTGATCCATGAGTGGATTCCAATCCCGCAATGATTGGTACGTAGTGCAACTTCAGTGCTCAAACCTACCATGTACAAATGATATATTGGTCCTAAATAAAAATGGTTAATGTGTATATATACAAATTATGTGATTTTCTTTATTTTTAATAGTCATGATAACTTTAAAATGGAAAATAACGCATTTAGAAAGAGCCCGTTCAGTAGAACGGAAGAGGAGACGTGTTCCAGACGTTCGCACCTCTTAACCTAATCCCCGAACCCTATCTCATGGTATGAAAGACCAATTTTCAAAAAAAGCCTTATCCATATGAAGTCATCATCGTTTTTAATGATTTTTCTTGAAATTGATTTTAGAACGATTTATTAAATAAATTTGTCCCTATTCAGATATTAATAGGGTGGCGACTTCTAAGTTTTCTAAAACTCATAGTCCAATGAGAGACTTTCGTGGGATTCAGTCCGTTAATTTAGACAGTAAAAAATCGGATACCACAGGCTGGCGACTTCACTGGGGAAAGAAGAGGTTTAAACCTGAGCAATACGTTATTTTCCATATGTATATATAATAAAGAAAGTTAATCATGGCTATTCCCAATTTAATTTTTGTATATAGCATGCTTATGTGAAAATTACGTGTGCTTGGTAGTTTATCGATCCATACACGTGCACTCTTTTTAACCATTTTCTTATTAGGGTCAGAATTTTAGAATGACAAATTAATGAATTAAGGGCGTAAAACCTACATCCGCGAGCTATTGCGACCGGCTCTGTCAGGAGCGTCCACCCTCGATGGACACAATGGAAGTGACTCGAGGCCACTTTAACATAATCTCTCCTTAAATGAATCACCTTTTAGTTGACTTCTAGGACACAAGGATCAATGCACGAATGTCCATTATTTATTTCAGTTATTGAATAATGTGAAAAAAACATTCAAAAAAATTTCTCAATCCCGTTTTCAGTCGGTCAATATTTCGGTAATCATTAACTGTAGCTGAATTGCTGCCGAAATGGTTATTGAAATATTATGAGTATTCTTGTTTATTTATCACAAGTGTCATGTAAAAAAAAAGTGTGCTCATCCATTTAAAAAAAAAATAAAAAATCACATTTACTTCAAAATTCTATTCATTCAAATTGGTTTTTCCAAAAACAAAATTGATTTCTAAAAAAAAATCTTATTTTGAAGATATAATCCCAAAATAAAACAAATTTTTTTTTTGAAAAATGAAAAATGAAAAAGAGTCATAATCACGAGTTCAAAACGTGTCATGTTTAGGAATTAGAATGTAATTAAAACGTGGTTCAAAACACGAAAAGTCTAGTCTAAAAAAAGAAAAAAAATTGTGTCAAAAGGGATAATTGTTTTCGAAAAAAGAGGATTCTTCCATTTCCTGCTATAAAAAAAACATATAAAGAAAAATTCATCAGTCATTGACTAACATTGTTAGTGTGTACATTTCAGGTACTTCAAATTAGTCTAATCCTAAGAGGTGGAACCGACGTATTCAAACAGGAGAATACATGGCCTGGCGCCTAGCAAACTGAACTCGGAAAAGGTTGAGAAGAACCCAAGTACTTCACATTAGTCTAATCCTAAGAGGTGGAACAGACGTATTCAAACAGGAGAATACATGGCTTGGCGCCCAGCAGACTGGATTCTGAAAAAGTTTAAGAAGTACCTGAATCGGTTATTGCTTTTATATATTGTACTTTGTAGGTAGAGCTACGTGCGGCTTGATCCCCTAAAAAAAATCTAATGTTGTATGCATCTATCTTAGTTTCTCTACTATGTAATGTACTAAAAGGGGTACGTAGGCAACTCATTTTCCGAGTGCAACTGCAAAAACAAAAAAAAAATGGGAAAAAATTATGAACTACGTTGGGCCTGATTCTTCATTCAATAAAAATCATAAGAAAAATTTCTTCCCGAAGTCCAAATCCACTTATGGAGATACGTAGGCAACCTTCGGGTGCGGCCCCTTTTGCCTCTAATATTTTCGTTTGTGGTTTCAGCGCTTAGAAGCAATCAATATATGCAGATCACTACAAAGAAGAACGATATATGGGGCATCATAATTTGCCAAAATGAGGACACAAGCCTCGTTATACCTCTATTCTCTTATTTCTGTAGTAGCAGGAAATGGAAGAATATTATCAAATTGATTTTGAAAAATATTTGTGTATTATCCCAAAACAAATGAGTCCAAGAGTGGGAGTTTATAATGTAAATAAAAAGTCCAAGTCTAAAAAAAAAGAGAATAACAAGTCAAAGAAATCTAATAAAAAATCTCAAAACAAATGATAGAGTCAAGGTTTTACACCTTTTAATAAATGATAACTGAAATTGGGGTAAAAAAAAAGAGAGAATTGTCAAAGATATCAATTCTTTCATTCCCTGCAAAAACAAAAAAAAAAAAGAGAAAAGAAGAAACGAAGTTTGGACAAACTTCTGTACTAAATTTTCATCTCATTTCACAGGAACTTTGCCTGGGCCCGCTCAGGATCTAGGCTGATTCGCCGAAGTTCTGACCATAGTGAACGTTCTCTGTCAATAATACTGTCATCCTTGTCTACACCAGTTGTATTCTCAGCTACACGTCTCAACAACATGTCTGAAATTCCGAACAACGAGCACCAACAGAACTCTACCCCTCCACCCGATACAATGGTTGAGCTCCGAGGACTTGTCCAGGCCATGCTAGACCGACAGGATAATATTGAACAAACTATGTTGGGCATAATGCGCCAAAGCGCCCAGATGCCTCCTCCTTCTCCTCTGGAGTCGGAAGTAGCTTCGCCTTTTCATCTTGAGCCTCTGAACAATGAGAGAAAAATTCCCACTAAACTCGAGGAAGAAGTAGTCAAGCTTATAGAAGTCTTAAAAGGCATGACTAAGGCTGAACCATGGATGGATATTCATGGATTAACTTTTTTCCCGAATGCATGACTACCCCATGGTTTCAAAATGCCTAATCTGACAAAGTTTGATGGGACCGGTAGCCCCACCAATTTCCTGAAAATGTATGTAGGGGCAATGAGTCCCTGGGGAGTGGAAGAATCCTTGATGGCCCAACTATTTCAACAATATTTAGATGGTGCTGCAGCACATTGGTTCCTCAACCTTGAAAATACAAAGAAATCCACTTGGGCTGACATAGTCAGAGAGTTCTCAAACCAATACAACAATAATGAAGAAATTGATGTTACTAGAAGGGATCTGGAGACCACTTCTCAAAACCTTAATGAGACATTTTCTCCATTCATCACTCGATGGAGAAACAAGGCTTCCAAAATGATGAGTAGGCCTAATGAGGAGGAACAGCTGCAAATGGTTGTGAAAAACCTTCTTCCTGTCTATCAGAAGCATATGGCATACTTGTACTTCCCGACTTTCAAAGCTTTGATTGCTACGGGAACTTTAGTTGAGGATGCTGTGAAAAGGGGAGACATCAAGAAAGATGAAGCTATTGGCGGTGCTACTTATAATGCAATGTTTGGAAATAACAAAAGAGCCCCAAACAATGATTCAACAGCTCCAAAGACAACTAATGCGATCCATGCCATTGGTGCATCGTCTGCATTCCAGTTGCGACCACAAAGGAACTTTACTCCTTTGAACATGACTTATTCCCAGGCTCTCTCCAAGTTAAAAAAGGCCAATCTCATTCAACCCTTGAATCCGCGCCCACCTCCTAAAAAACCTTACCCTGGTTATGACCCAAATCAAAACTGTGAATACCATCAAAGCCCGGGGAATAATACTGAAAACTGCACGGCTCTAAAGCATCTTGTGGATGATGGAAAACTTTCTCTGGGATCCATCTCCAATAAACCAAATGACTCTCAGCCTAATATCACAAAAAACCATTTCCTAATCATAAACCCACATTCGCCATTAATGCCATCTCTGCTGCTTCGGACAGATGCGATCTAGTTCAGTTAATCCGCAGGAAAGTTCCTCATATGTATGAAATGCTGATAGCCGTAGGTTACAAGTGTCAGGTCAATGACTATTCCACTCAAGAAAAAGTCAAAATGATGCCTTGTAAAGATCTCAGCTTCACTCTCAATAAGGATCCATTCTCTGACATGTGTGGAACTTTGGATTATGACGGTGCCTTCTTCATTTTGGATTCTGATGCCGATGAAGATGCCTCTTCGGTCTTAACAATTATGGAGAAAAACACTGGAGGACATTCCACCACTCCAAATACATACTGGCGCCCCATCTGCCTCGATGATCTTAGTGATGAGGAGTATGTGGATATCTCTCATTTGACTAGAGCAGGCCGCCACTTTAAACCATCCCATTTGGAGGATGAAAATCCTTTGGAGGTATTGAGAAGGAAGGAAAAGGGCAAAGAGCCAATGACAGAGGAAAGTAACAAGGAAGATGATGCTATCAAGCGCATGAAAGAAGTAAATGTTAATGTTTCCATCTAGGGCAGCTGCTCTAAAACATCTTAATGAAGCCTCTATAAGCTCTTCTATAGCACCTGAACAGATGGTGGGGCTCATTCATGGGGTAGATCGAACTCTCATGTTCACAGACAATGATCTCCCTGACAATATCAACCACAACAATTCATTACACATCACTATACGCTGTAATGGATGGGAGATACCTAGGGTGTTGATCGACAATGGCTCCACAATCAATGTTTTCCATCTGCGTGTGCTAACAAGGCTTGGGTATTCATTAGACGATCTGGTACCATCCAACCAGGTGGTCAGAGCATATGATAATGCTAAGAGAGAAGTATAGGGTTTAATCAGCCTCCTCATTGAATGTGGTCCCGTGGCACGGAAGGTGGAATTCATGGTCATTGACATACAAGCCTGTTTTAACTTCTTATTAGGAAGACCATGGCTGCATGAGAATAGGGCAGTAGCCTCTACTCTACATCAGAAGGTAAAGCTTCTCACTGATCAGGGTGTTGTGATTGTTTCTGGTGATCCAGAAATTATGACCATCTCCAACGCCGGAAAATCGGTATTGTATCTGAACGAAGTGGAGGGCACTAGGTTGGATGGTTATACTATCCATTGTATTCTAGCAGCGCTTGAATGAAAGTGATGGAGAAACAGAACCAGAATGTAGTGAGGATGACGAGGAAGAGGTAGGAGCTCCAAGCATCGACACACATAATACGTCATCTGGAGCACCGGAAGAATCCTGTGTC
Organism: Beta corolliflora; assembly: GCA_947648045.1. Classification (NCBI taxonomy): domain Eukaryota; kingdom Viridiplantae; phylum Streptophyta; class Magnoliopsida; order Caryophyllales; family Amaranthaceae; genus Beta; species Beta corolliflora. The sequence goes on along the minus strand of CANSZD010000995.1, from coordinate 859,758 downwards.
GGCAATCCTCAAGATGATGATAATGACTCAAAGAAGAGATCTAGGACAGATGATTTTGATCTGGACTTTAATGTAGTGGGTCCTATCCGAGAAGTTTACACCGAATCACTGATTCTCTTTCTAGGATATTAACATGAAGATCATTATCGTGAATTACCCCAATTCAGAAAATTTGATGGGAACGGTGATCCTTTTGTCCACTTAGTGGGATTTGTGAATGCCTTGCATCCATGGGGCATACCAGAGGAAGATTACCCTATGCTGTTTGACAAGAGTTTAGAAGGACCAGCTCTAGACTGGTACTATTCTTCAGATTGTGTAGATAGGGCTAGTTGGGAAAATGCTAGCCAAGCCTTTGTTAATTGGGCTTTCGAGCATAAGTAGACTGATGTCAAGAAGCTGAAGTTAGTCACTTTACGTCAGAGTGCCTTAGAAACCTTCTCGCACTTTTGTTCGAGATGCACTCATATTGGTTACTTTTGTTAATGGGGCACTTTTGTTTGTTTCCCTATTACTGATCGGGAATTCATGCTCATATTGCTGAGGAACCTGAACGATTTTTATTATCGTCACATGTTTACTATCAAATACACCTCCCTCAGCCACATGGAACAACATGGTTTTGACATCGATGCTCTGAAATTGTAAGAAAAACGACCTCGGGATGATTTTGAAATTCCCAATACAAATCCAAGGGTTTATACTAAGATGGATGAACCATTGAGTATGGTGTATGATCTTCTTCGTAGGCAAGGTATACTTCAAGTTCCAGCACATGTGCACTGTTTACCCCTTCCTGGAACAGACATGAGCAAACTCTGCGTTTATTGTCGTCAAATTGGGCATGAAACTGATCGATGCCATGACCTTTACTACAAAGTGCAAAGCCTGATTGATCGAGGCATCATTAGTTCAATCCACAAATAAGTACCTGCAAGAAAGGTGTTGTCACATCCGCGACCGCAATCCCACGTCGATATCTTACGCAAATTGGTTGAACAAGGTAAGATTCATCCACTTCCCAGACGCCCAGGGGTAAGTCCAGCAGGGTCAGATCTTCACAAGTACTGCCAATATCATCAGTTCCATGGTCATAGCACAAACCAATGTCATGCTCTCAGCCATCGCATCAAGCAAATCACCAACATAGCTCTTCTCTACCACAAAGCTACTTGATCAGCTCACAGAAGAAAAAAAATCTTCGGTAAAAGTCCTGTAAGGGGTTAGCCCATATGCAAAAAAAAAATCTTTCAGTTCGTTAGTATTAGAGAACTACGTGCAGCTAGAATCCCCATTATCACTTACACTTGCACTGTGAAATCACTCCACCTATGTAACACCTGGGGTACGTAGGTAGCTCAATATGAGTGCAGCTGCTTTATTAAATAAAAAACTTTAGTTCTTTCTAAAATGACGAACTATGCTGTGTCTGATTCCCCATAAAATGCACTTGGAGCAATGGGGATATGTAAGCAACCTTCGGGTTCGACTCAAATATATTAACCATTATATTTCAGGCCATGTGATCAGAATTCAAGATGCCAGTCATCACAAGAGCAATTTCAGAATGCTGAATTGACGCATCAATGGGGATACAGGCCCTAATCTCTATATTTTCTGTCTTTGTTCAAATATTAAGTAGGGAATGGAAGAATGAAAAATATGTTTTCAACCCCAAGGACAGTAAAATCATTTTAAAAGGTCAAAATAAAGTCAAAAAAAAAGAAAGAAAAAAAATGAATAATGAAAAGCAAAATTGCGAAGGTGGACCATTCCAGTCAAAATATGGCAAAGTTGTTTTCGAAAATTCTCTTTACTCTGCAATGCATTCTGCAATATGTAGCCTTCTTTTCTTTTAATTCTTTTTCTCTCCCTTTAGGTCCAAAAAGAAGAAATTTGTCCCCTCTCTAAGGATGACCAATAACCGCCAGAAAACAAACACCTTAGCCCTACACACGAATGAGGTCAAAGAGCCTGTAGGGATTGCCCTGCAACCTCTGTCCAAAGGATTTCAAATTATGATGAAGATGGGTTATAATCTAGGAGTCGGATTAGGGCGTGATGGTAGGGGAATGAAGTAAACAAACCCCGTAGTAGATAAGCAGAACCGACATGGATTATGATATGATCTGGGCGGCACTTCTCAAAACACCAAAAAACCTTCTTCTACCCTCAATGGTCAGTACATCCTGCAAGGTGATACTGAGCCATACTACGAATTTCCAGAACCCTAGCTTAGTAGGAAAGAACAGAAGATTTTACCGGGATTGGAGATATTCTTCAATGAAGCTAGGAATTTGGACTTAATCAAAAGTTGGTTTTTCCGAGAACAAAACATGAAAAAAGAAAATGATTGGGTGGATAATCTAGAACATGGAGTCCTTAAGAAACTTTTCGCTTCTGAGTCCTCTAGAGAAGAGGATTTTGACCCAGTGTATTTGATGATACCTTTTGGCAAAAGCATTGAACATAAGTGGAGTATTGAGTATCAGGCAAAAGACGGGCCTATAGAATTTAAAATGTTTTTAGGAATCCATCCTCCACATCCATCTCATGAAAATACCTTTTCATCCCCTTCAGATGGATATCATTCCGATAACTCATCTTTCAGTCAATCTACCTTGCATACCCAGTCAGAACACTCTGATAGTGAGGAAATTGAATGTGAACCTTTATCTAAATACATTTGTATGCAAGATGCTATTTCTGACAGTGAATTTAATAATGATGAATCACTTGATACAATAGAAACATATATAAAACCCATGGAAGAATCCATTGAAATTAATATTGGTACAAAAAATGCTGTAAAAAATGTCAAAATAGGTTCATCCCACTCCCTAACTGAACAATCTATGATTATTGCATTATTAAAAGAGTATGTAGATGTGTTTGCATGGTCTTATGCTGATATGCCTGGTGTCAATAGAGAAATTACGGAACATCGCATTCTGTTACATCCTGAAAGCAAGCCTAAGCAGCAAAAGCTCCGCCGAATGAAGCTAGAGGTTAGTCTGAAAGTGAAAGAAGAAATCCAGAAACAGCTTGATGCCAAATTCATCCAAGCTGTAAAACATCCAAGCTGGCTCGCCAATATAGTGGTTGTACCCAAAAAGGATGGGAGAGTTCAGGTATGCATTAATTTTCGAGATTTGAATGCTGCGTCACCAAAAGATTGCTTTCCTCTACCCCACATCGATGTTCTTGTTGATAGTACGGCTGGTCATGCAATGTTTTCCTTCATGGATGGATTCTCAGGGTATAATCAAATACTCATGGCTCAAGAAGACATGACAAAGACATCTTTCATCACTCCATGGGGCACTTTTTGCTACCGAGTTATGCCTTTTGGTCTCAAGAATGCCGGAGCCACATATCAAAGGGCTGCAACCACTATCCTTCATGACCTCATCCATGACATTGTGGAGGTGTATGTAGATGACATGATTGTGAAAAGTGAAGATCGTGAGGGGCATATTCCTGCATTAAGGGCCTTCTTTGAAAGAATCAGGAAATACAATTTAAGGCTGAACCCTCAAAAATGTGTGTTTGGTGTCACTTCGGGGAAGTTGTTGGGATTCATTGTCAGTCAAGACGTCATCAAAGTGGACTCTGAAAAGGTAAAAGCTATTCAAAGACTACCTCCTCCAAAAATAGAAAAAGAAGTAAGAGGATTTCTCGGCTGAATTCAATATATCAGCAGGTTCATCTCACAACTCACTATGAGATGTGAACCTATATTTAGGCTGCTCAGAAAACGGGCATCCCATGAGTGGAATGAAGAATGTCAGGAAGCATTTGATTCTATGAAAGAATACCTTTCAAATCCACTTGTTCTAATACCACCTAGACTAGGGAAACCTCTGATTTTGTACCTCACTATCACAGAAACGGCTATGGGAGCTCTCTTAGCCTAATATCAAGAGGGAACAAAGAAAGAGGTTGCCATATACTATCTCAGCAAGAAATTCCTTGAGTATGAGACAAGATATACCCCACTGGAAAAAGCATGTATCTCCTTGGTCTATGCCACGAAGAAGTTGAGGCATCACCTTCAAGCTCATACTACCTATCTGATCTCGAGACTGGATCCAATCAAGTATCTGTTTGAAAAACCCATTCTTAGTGAAAGATTGGCAAGATGGCATGCTATGCTTTCTGAGATTGATATTCAATGTGTCAGCCAGAAATCTGTTAAAGGACGAGCCATATCTGAAGCCCTAGCAGAAGGACCAATGTCAAGAGATGAGTATGACGATGCATTCCCTGATGAGTACTTATGCTTCATTGACAATCCAAAATGGTGCATGTACTTTGATGGAGCTTCTAATAGAATAGGTAATGGAGCAGGTGTTTTGTTAGTAGATCCTGATGGAGTCCATATTCCATTTGCTGTCAAGCTGGACTTTCCAATAACAAACAATACAGCCGAGTATAAAGCCTGCATATATGGAGTAAAGGCCACCTTGGTAGCAGGGGCAAATCTCACTGTGTATGGATCATATCTCAAACAATAGGAATTTGGAGGGTTAGGGATGAGAGACTTCAGCTCTACACAGAGTACCTTAAAAAATTAATCCCTTATTTTTATGATATCAGCTTCAAACATCTTCCTCGAGAACAAAATAGTTTCACTAATGCTTTAGCCAATCTCGCTGTTAATTTAACATGGGAAAATGGAATAAAGATCCAGTCAGTTTTAATTGAAGAAAGGAAGGGACCAACAGTGACGGTAGCACAAATTGTCTCCGCGCTGGTTCAACAAGATGATGATGATGTCTGGTATAAGGATATCAAGAATTTTCTGGAAACTATGCATATCCAGAGGGAAGTGGCAAGAAGGAACACATAGCTATCAGAAGGCTAACTGCTCATTTTCTCATACTAAAAGGCAGACTGTATCACAAAAGGTTTAATGGTACTCTGTAACTCTGCATAAATGACAGCGAAAAGCAAGTCATCATGGAAGAAGTTCATGGAGGGGAATGTGGACCCCATATGAATGGAAGAATACTGGCTCGTAAAATTTTGCGAGCAGGTTTCTATTGGAGCACTCTAGAAGGTGATTGCATCAGCTTTGTCCGTGCTTGCAAGCAATGTCAAATATTTGCTAACCTCAATCTTATGCCACCTGTGTCATTACATAATATGACTTCTCCTTGGCCGTTTTCAAGTTGGGGCATAGACATAATCGGACAAATTCATCCAAAGGCTTCAAATGGGCATCAGTATATTCTTATACCAATTGATTATTTTTCGAAGTTAGTTGAAGCTGCATCATTTTTAAAGCTAGGGGCAAAGCAAGTCTCAAAATTTGTGATTAACAACATCATCTGTCGGTATGGCATACCTTTTGAAATCATCTCTGATATTGGATCACAATTTGAGGGTCATCTGAAGACCACTCTCGCAAAATATGCAATCAAGCATCATTAGTCCTCACCTTATCGTCCCCAAACAAATGGAGCGGTGGAAGCAGCCAATAAGACAATCAAGACTATTGTTGCCATAATGACTGAAAAGACTAGGGAATGGCATGACAAACTACCATATGCCCTTTGGGGATATAGGATATCAATTAGGACTCCAACAAGAACAACCCCGTATTCTTTGGTTTACGGGATGGAGCCAATCCTACCAGTTGAGGTGGAGATACAATCTCTCAGGGTCATAGCAGAAAGTGAAATCTCGGAAGACAAGTGGCACAAAACTCGCTATGATGAGCTTACATTCGCAGATGAGCGCCGACGACAAGCATTGCATAACATTCAACTCTATCAACGGAGAATTGCTCGTGCATTTAACAAAAGAGTTCGAGATAGAGACATCCAAGAAGGCGATCTAGTTTTAAAAGAAAATAGAGTTCCGTTGCATGATCCTCGAGGAAAATTGAAGCCTAACTGGTCTGGACCATTCCTGGTCAAGCATGTCACCACGGCTGGAGCAGTGAAGCTAATGGATTTTGATGGAAATGAGTTCACCCATTTCACTAATCTTGATCAGTTGAAGAAATATTACGCTTAGGCATCAAAGTAATTGTAATTGTCATGATCAAGTAACCAAGCAGTTTGTGGGTTTTGTATCCTATCTGTTTGTTCTTAATAAGCATGCCATGAGTTTCTGAGATATTTATATGATGTATAAGAAAAAAAAAGACAAAAAAAAAGAAGAAAAGAAAAAAAACAAAAAAAAAAAAAAAAAAAAAAAAAGAGACGAAAAAAGAAAAAAAAACTGAAAAAGAAAAAGAAGAAAAACGGACTAGAGGAAAAAAGGAAAAAGGAAAAATGAAAAAACATGTCTTTGATTGTTAAGGTTTATACGTTGTACTTTTATGTGTCATATGATTAGTTATTTATGATTTGCATGTAATATTTAATGTAAAATTGTGCACGTGTTTAGAATTGTGTTCACATTCACAAACATATTTTTTATTCATCCCAACTGGGGTACTTCATTTCATACATAAAAAGACATAAAGCCTTCATTTCCTACAAACTTAAAAATAAAAAAAATAAAAAAAACAACATAGAAAATAAACATGACATTTCTCTCAAACCCTTCTCCTCTTCATGGTAGGTCCGTCTGAATCTTTGTCTTGACCAATATCCGCTAGAAGCCATTGAAGGTAATCTTCATCAATCAGTGGAAAGGAAGGTTCCGGTAGCGCTGATATAATTTTAGCCCCCTGCCATATAGTTGGCATTCTCTGAATACCACTCATATCAGCCTCATAAGTGGTACAAGATGGAAGAACCTGGAGGGCAGGAATGTGCTCTTGCTTCCAACCAATTTGCCTTAGACATCTCCATGGAAGGTAGAAAGTGACTTGACAAAGCCCGGGTAATTGTACACCTCTGCGACCAGAATTGCAATATACAATTGCACTAATGCCAAGGTGGCTTGTGACCCACTTTATGTCTTGATGTAGAAAAAAATCCTCCCACCCACCATTTTTGCTAAGTTGATAAAAGAAAGGAAGAAGACCTCTCTCCCGAACATGACTAGTTTTGTAAGTAAGACTCTTGTGGGGTTTCTTGAGAGAAAATTTTTCTAATAGCCATAAATAAAGGGCTAAAGGACATCCATTCACAAAGCTTTGAGGGTTTCTTTTGAGTTCATCTAAGCCAAGGAACATTTCCCACAAAATAAGTGGTCCAAGACGACCCCCGCTAACAATTTGAGGAATAAGTGAAAGACACCGAACATGGCATGCATTTAAAGACCATTTAGTGAGGGTACTTCCCAAAATCATAAGAATGCAAGCATTTTCTCTAGCAATCCTATAGTTGCCATTGTTAGAAAATTTCCAAGTGTCAAATTGGAAAGTCAATAATAAGTTGACAAGAAATACCTCACCATATTGTACGTAGTTTCTATGAAGATTTTCGAGAAGATGTAAAATCGTTGATAAATCTCCTGAGATCCTGATAGGAGATCTAGGTGTGATAACTGGACCATTGGATGGTAAGCCTAGCAAACCTTCGATCTCTTCAACAAGAGGCACAATCTCCCGGTCTCCAAAGCAGAAGACATGGCGAGTTTAATCCCAAAATTTGGAAGCAACATGAATCCTGTCGTAACAAATTGAAAGTGAAAGCAAAGGCAAAAGCACCTTAATGAAGCGAGAAGAGGAAAAGGATTGCCTTGGTTGCTCCAAGTTTCTTGTGATCCCCGAGAGTTGTTTTTTCTCCCGACTCCGCATTTCATTAGCTTCTTCATAAGTAAGAACCATTTTTGTGAAAGGAAAATTTAGAGAAAAGATTGAAGTAGTGGAAGTGGTGCATTTGGAAATGAAGAACCATGCCCTTTTTATAGAAGGAAAAAATGATCATCCATGATTTATGCCATGGATAATGAGTTTGAGTATTGTCCATAGGATAATAAGGACCATCCTTCACCATGGCTAATGACCAAGCACTTGTGGTATGGCAATTTATTGCTAAAACCGAACATAAAAAAACTGCGTCAATGATGAATCAAGAACGTTGATACAATCCCTTTTCCTAATGATCATCCAAAATAATGACCTTGATCAATCTATTTTATATAGTGATCATCATTTTTTAATAAAGCAAATAAGCATTATGCATGAAAATTTTTCTGAAAGATTTCGGAAAAAACAGATAAAATTTTGCCATATGAGGTTTGGCCCACCATAGAGGGTAATAACATTTGGTCAGCCCTTTTAGCTGACAACATTTAACAATGCATCACTCTAAAGTGACATGACCTGACAATGTCCTAATTTAAGGTGACCTGATAACACATGGAGTCATAAAAAGTAAGTAATGGTGACTTGACAGCTTGTTTGTCATCAAGGCCATGAAATTGATTGGAATTTTCTATCTAAGACGACAATAAAGTCGCATTTTCAATTTTAGAAAATTAATTGGGATTTTCTATCTAAGACGACAATAAAGTCGCATTTTCAATTTTAGAAAATTAATTGAGATTTTCTATTTAAGACGACGTCAAAGTCGCATCTCCTATTTTAGAAAATTAACTGGAATTTTCTACTTAAAGCGTCAACAGAAGTCGCAAGTCATGTTTTTAAAATAGCACTGCTGATAACTATTTTCTACGGAGAATATGTTATCTCAAAAGAAATTTTCGGTCAAAATTTTATGTCTTTTCAAACATTGGCCATCATTTTCTCCGAAATTCGACCAATGTGGGGCATTCTGTAGACACCAAATTTTGAACCTTTTTTTTCCGGTTAAATAAAGGTTTTGCAAAATAAAATTAAAAAATCGTCATGCATCGGTGAGCGTGCGCCCCGGAGCGCGAGTTTCATTCTGTCGCACGATTTTCCATTTTTGCGTGTTAGTCATACAGTTTCGGCTTAGAAGTATAATTTTCGTGAGTCGTAGTCAATAACTACAACCACCGTTTTAATAAAATGATTCGTAGTATAATCATGCTCGTCTTTATTAATTTGATGAGTTTCCGTTAATTGTCTTAAGTTAGTTTTTCGGAAAAATAAAAAGCGAGTCGTGATTAGGCGTTGGGATTTTAGTCATATCCCAAAATCGGCATTAATCAGTTTCCTTGATGATCAAGTCATTGTTCATTGGATAAAGAATAAGAATATATTCTTTATCCACTAAACACATCCTTTATCCATTAGTTAGCGAATAAGAATCATGAAAAGATGTTAGAATAAGAATCAAATCCCATGTGTCAGAAGGGGAAATCCGAATTCTTTCCGGAAGAATCAAGTGTGCGCCAAGCACACAATCATGCGCTAGACGCATGATTGTGCGCCTAGCGCACAAGCATGCTCTACGCCAGACGCAGAGCCTTGCGCCTAGTGCAAGGTGATGTGCCTAGCGCAGCTTCCTGCGTTAGGCGCAGCATCCTGATCAGTTTCATTTTGCACGATTTTCAATGCAATTTTTTTTTTACGTATTAGGATGTTTTAGGAAGAATATTTTCTGAAATCTTGCCTCATTAATGAGCAAATCTAAAAAGAATAAGAATATTTGTGTTTCCATAGAGATTTGATGATGTCATTAGGGTTAGGTCATTAGAGTGATGTCATTAGGGTGAGGTCGTTAGAGTGATGTCATTAAGGTGATTAAGGATGAACAAAATTAGATTTTTTTGGATGAAAAATCTGATTTTCTCCCTCTTTGAAACCCTAGTTCACATTCCTCATTTCTCTATAGATACCCTCCCCTTTTCACTTCAAAACCAAGTTGAAAAAAACACAATTCAACTTCACACCTTCTCTCTCTACTACTCTTATCTTCCTTAATTTTTCATCTAATCAAAAGTCTTAATTAGTAAGTAAGGAAGTTGAAAAAAAAGCAATTCAACTTCACACCTTCTCTCTCTACTACTCTTCTCTTCCTTAATTTTTTTATCTAATCAAAAGTCTTAATTAGTAAGTAAGGAAGTTGAAAAAAACACAATTCAACTTCACTCTCATGTTCTCTACTACTCTTCTCCTCCTTAATCTTTTCATCTAAGCAAAAGTCTTAATATGTAAGTAAAAGAAGTTCATCAAAAGGAAAAAACACAAAAAGAGTTTAAGTTAGCAGTTAAGAAGATTTAGAAACTCACTTAGAAATTAAGAAAATCACAAAAAAAAGGTAGAAAGATTTACAAAAAGGAAGTGCATCATTGAGCTAGCAAGGTAAAGTTGAAATTCTTGTTATTTTGATTATCTTCTTAATCATCTACTAACTTTCTCCTTGTTTTCTTCTTATCATTTTTTTAATCTTTGGAGTGATTTGGGTATGTGGAAGTCCTAATAAGTTCCCAACCTTAACTCACCCCACCTAGAATAGTCACCTCTAATGGGGTGACTCTTAGGAAACAATGTGATTATGTGATTTTCCTTAATCAAGTTGTTATTCACCACCAAAAATGATTTCATAAAAAAATTCAAGAAAAATTGTGTAAAACCATCTCCATAAAAAAGAAAATGTGATGCTGTAATTATAATCAGTTTTAATTTCGCACATCATTTCATTTTTTCGTCGGTGTTATCAGAATCGTTTATAGGATTTAATATTTTTCCTATGAATTCCAAGATTTTACAACAATTGGGCTTTGGAATTTCTAAAAAACGAATTTTTTGTAAATAATTAAAAATCATACAACTTTGTTGTGCAAAACTAATTTTGTCCAGTACCACCTAGGATTGTTCTGTCAATAAAGTTTAAAATAAAATCATTTAGATATAACTAAAAACATCAAGTTTGACGAAAATATCAGTAGCTTTTCAAAAATATAAAAATCATGTTCAAATAAATTTTATACAATTTTACATTAATTTTACAAAATCGTTTATGTAAATCACTAAATTTCAGAATACTGATTTTCTCTTCAGTAAAGAAAATAAATAAAAAATTGTCTTAAAAATGTCCAGTTCAATTAAAAATTTCCAGTCTAGTCTTTCAAAATGTCTAGAATGTTCATACCAAATTTCATTTCAAAATAAGTTCAATAAGTTAGATCTCAAAGAACAAATTGAATAAAGGTCCTGTTTTGACCAATTTTGACATAAAATTCACCACAATTCAAGTGTTCACTAAAAACTTGTAAAATTTTGATACAACATAAATAACTCTCTGATTTATCCATAGATATATCATATGCACATTTTAACACTTTGTACATAAGGTTATGATTTTTGTAAGTCAGTACAAGAACAAGAAGGCAATCTGGAAAATTAAATAATGTAATTAACTCAACTTTCATAAAAAAAATATTTTCTTCATAAGAAAATGTGAATAAAAAAATCATGAAATTCTAAGTTTTTCTTAAAATGACTCATTTTATCATGTAAATAAAAATCAATATAAATTGTCATAAAAAATCAAAATCAAAGAAGTTAATTAATCTTTAACATTCACAAATTCACGAATTCACAAATAAATATGAATTCCAAAGCCCATTCAAGGAGGTGAAGATCAAGGAGCATCATGGTGAAGACCAAGATTGAAGATTTGTATAGATCATAGATTTTGTATATATTGTTGTAATAATAGTTTCTTTGTAAATAATTGTTGCACCATTCAATTAATAAAAAAAAATGGAGATGTTTATGCATAATTTTCATAAATAATTCCACAACTCTTTTTAATAATTTGAGCAACCAATGTTACAAATATTGCATGTTGGGCCAATATATCATAGTATATGAATCAAATCACCCTATCTCAATTAAGAGGAAAAATTACAAATCTAACTAAGTTAAATTGTATGATGATCCATCTTACATTTTAAAAATGTGTTCTCCATATTCAAATGGATTAATCATATAATTTGACATAATTAGATTGGTAATTATGATCTCCAAATTGATTTTAGGCCGTTTCACGTGTCTCGCTATAAATGGCCAAATTCCAATTAGCCAAACACAAATCTCCAAATTTGATCTCAAATTGATCATTTCTGTCCAAATGACTTTATAATCTTCAATAAAGATTATTTCTCAAAAGCCTTCAATTAGGAAGCAAACCTTCTAAGACCTCTCGAAAATCATAAACGTGATCACTATTAAGGTGGTTATTTCAATCCTCGATTAATCGCTAATTAGAGCGGTTAACTCAAACTTCTTTTAATTTCTAATTAGGGTGATTATCTCCAATCATTATTTAATCACTAATTAGAGTGATTATCTTAAACCCAAATAATCGTTAATTAGGACGATTATTTTTCTCATTTAATCGCTAATTAGAGTGATTATCTTAAACCCTAATAATCCTTAATTAGGACGATTATTCTTCTCATTTAATCACTAATTAGAGTGATTATCTCAAACTTTAATGATCGTTAATTAGGACGATTATTTTTCTCATTTAATCACTAATTAGAGTGATTATATTAAACCTTAATCATCATCAATTAGGGTGATTATTTCCTAACCTTCATTGTTAATCACTATTCAAGGTGATTATCTTTCCTCTTAAGTTTAGTCACTAATTAGGGTGATTATCTTAACCTCCATATTCAATCACTAATTAAGGTGATTATTTTAATCCTTCATATTTAATCACTAATTAAAGTGATTATCATAACCCCATCTTAATCACTAATTGGAGTGATTACCTCATTTCAAATAGATTTGATTAATTCTAAAGAAGAGTTATTCATAATCTATTCTCTCCTCTTCTTTCCCCAGTGGAATTGGCCATTTAGGGTGAGACATAAGCTCGAACTACGACGATTTTGATACATGAGTGGATTCCAATCGCGCAATGATTATTACGTAGTGCAACTTCAGTGCTCAAACCTACCATGTACAAATGGTATATTGGTCCTAAATGAAAATGGTTAATGTGTATATATGCAAATTATGTGATTTTCTTTCTTTTTAATAGCCATGATTACTTTAAAATGGAAAATAACGCATTTACTAAGAGCCCGTTCTATAGAACGGAAGAGGAGACGAGTTCCAGACGTTTACACCTCTTACCCTAAACCCCGAACCCTATCTCATGGTATGAAAGACCAATTTTTAAAAAAGCCTTATCCATATGAAGTCATCATCGTTTTAAATGACTTTTCTTGACATTAATTTTAGAACGATTTATTAAATAAATCTGTCCCTATTCAGATATTAATAGGGTGGCGACTTCCAAGTTTTTCTAAAACTCATAGTCCAATGAGAGACTTTCGTGGGATTCAGACTGTTAATCAAGACAGTCAAAAATCGAATACCACGGAACCCCGGACTACCGACACTGAGCCCACTATTCCGGATACTGTTATTGCCACTAATGTTGTTCCTGCTACTAGTGCCCCTGAGACTGGTGTTGTTTCTACTGATGGTTTTGTGCCCTTGGGTCGCGGTTTTCGCGACAGGCAGCCCTTTGTTCTTCTCCGTGACTATGTGACTCATCATGTACAGCAGCTAAGTCCATCTCCGAGCTCACCTCCCTCCTCCAGTTCCTCAGGTACTCCTTATCCTTTAGTGCACTTTGTGAATTATGATAAGTTCTCTGTGCGCCACCGTCTATTTCTTGCAGTTGTTACTGGTGGGGTTGAACCTCGGAGTTTTTCTGAGGCTATGCATGATGCTGGTTGGCGTGATACTATGCAAAAATAAATTGGTGCTCTTGAAGACAATGTCACTTGGGTTATGGAGTCTCTTCCTCCTGGAAAGTAGGCTCTCGGCAGTAAATGGGTGTATAAGATCAAATATCACTCTAATGGGTCTGTTGAACGACTCAAGGCTCATTTGGTTATTTTTGGTAATCATCAGGTTGAAGGCATTGACAACAACGAGACCTTTGCTCCTGTTGCAAAGATGGTCAATGTTCGTGTCTTCCTTGCTATTGTTGCTGCTAAGAACTGGGAACTTTATCAGATGGATGTTCACAATGCCTTTCTTCATGGTGACTTAGATGAAGAAGTCTACATGAAGCCTCCTCCTGGCTTCACTCCTCCTAAGCCTGGCATGGTCTGTCGTCTCCAAAAGTCACTCTATGGCCTTCGCCAGGCCCCGCGCTGTTGGTTTGCTAAATTGGCAGCCTCTCTGTTGTCTTATGGCTTCTCTCAGTCCTACTCTGATTACTCCTTATTTACTTTCTGTAAGGATCAGATTCAGCTCTCTGTGCTTATTTATGTGGATGACTTGATAATTTCTGGTAATGATTCTTCCGCTGTGCATGATTTCAAAGCTTACTTGGGTCAGTGTTTTCATATGAAGGACTTAGGTCCTTTGAAATACTTTCTTGTGCCAACGGAAATTTTCCCTTGATATCATTGCTGAAGCTGGTTTACTTGGCGCCAAGCCTGCGGTCTTTCCTCTCAAGCAAAATCACACTCTTGCTCTTGCTACGGTGCCCTTCTATTTGATCCTGAGGCTTATCGGTGCCTGGTTGGCCGCCTTATTTACTTATCCTTCACTCGGCCGGATTTGGCTTACTCTGTTCAAATCTTGGCACAATTTATGCAGCAGCCACGACAAGAGCATTGGGATGCTGCTCTTCGCGTTGTTCGATACTTAAAAGGGGGTGCTGGCCAAGGTATTCTTCTCAGCTCTCATTGTGATTTACAACTATCTGGCTGGTGTGATTCTGATTGGGCCAGTTGCCCTTTGACACGTCGTTCATTGACTAGTTGACTCGTGTTTCTTGGTGGTTCTCCTATTTCCTGGAAAACCAAGAAACAGCCTACCGTTTCTCGCTCCTCTGCGGAAGCTGAGTATCGTTCTCTTGCGGACATTACTTCTGAGTTAAAGTGGCTTAAGGCTCTTCTCCTGAGCCTAGGGATTCATCAACCTAAGGCTATGCGATTATTCTGTAATAGCAAATCTGCTCTTCAAATTGCTCAAAATCTCGTGTTCCATGAACGCACGAAGCATATTGAGGTTGACTGTCACTATGTTCGGGATGCCATTAAGGAGGGTCTCATTGATCCTAGTCATGTTTTTACCACCGAACAACTTGCAGACATTTTCACGAAGGCTCTTGGCAAGAGTTAATTTTTGTATTTACTTAGCAAGTTGGGCGTTTGTAACCTTCACGCTCCAACTTGAGGGGGGGTATTGGAGTATACCATGTATTAGCCTTGGGCCTCTTCTGCTTTGTATTATATTTAGTGTGGGCTTGGGCCACTCAAAGAGATAGGCTGTATATATTCTCTGTAAATTGGAAATACAAACTGAAAAAATCATTTAACCTATTTTAGCACTAGATTACCTAGAGAAATGAAACATTGTGATGTACAATGGTTGTATGGCTTGTAATTTTGCTGTGTTGATGAACTGTAGTGTTCCATTGCTTTTGGTTGTAATGTGTTGAGCTTAATATACCTTCTTACTTACCAAAAAAAAAAGTATATATGATTATGCCACCACATTAACTACGGTTTTTTCACCATATACCCTGACAATTTTTTTTTTTGCACCGTATACCCTTTCACCTTTCCAAATTCATCATATACCCCTCACGTTTGAAAAAATACATCCACTTACCCTTAATGACTAACGGCGTTAAACTCCGTTAGTCATTAACCCTTAATCCCCCATCTAACCTCATTAACTAACCTAAATCTACCCCTAATCCTAACCCTAACCCTAACCCTAATACCCTAACCCTAACACCTAACACCCCCACCCCACCCCCACCACCCCCCTTACCCCACCCACCCCCCCCCCACTACATCACTACCGGCCCCCTGCCCCCTCCCCTTCCCCGGCCGCCGCAACCCTCCCCCCCCGCCCGCATCGCACCGGTGCACTACCGGCCCCTCTCCTCCCCTTCCCCCATCCCCCAACCCCGTAACCCCTCCCCACCACCGATTCTTCGCAGCCCCCCACTACACCACCACCAGCCCCACCGCCCCCCTCCCTTCCCGGCCGCCATGACCCCCCTCCCCGCCCGCATCACACCGGCGCACCTCCGGTGCTCCACTTTGAATTTCGAAATTAAACCAAGATTTTCGAACACCCCCTCCCCACCACCGATTCTTCACAACGAAACAAAACCCGGATTTTCGAATTTTGTTTAGGGTTCGGGGGAAGGGGACGGGGGTTCGCTCGGGGGAAGGGGAAGGGGGTTAGCGGCGACGGCAGCTCGGGAGGGGAGTGGGGTTCGCGGGGAGGGAGGGAGTGGGGTTCACGGGGCGGGGAGTGGTGTTCGCGTCGGCAGTTGGGGAGGGGAGAGGAGGGGGTCGGCGGGGAAGGGAGGGGGGGTCGGCGAGGGAAGGGGAGGGGTGGTGGTGGTGAGGAGGGTGGTGGTGAGGGGGTGATGTGGCGGTAGGGGTAAGGGGTGGGAGAGGGGTGGTTAGGGTTAGGGTTAAGTTTAGTGTATTAGATTAGGGTTAAGGTTAGGATTTGGTTTTGATTTAGGTTAGTTAATTAGGGTTAGGGTAGGATTAGGGCCTAATGACTAACGGAAGTCTAACACCGTAAGTCATAAGGGCATGTCGATGTATTTTTTGAAACGTGAGGGGTATATGGTGAATTTGGAAACTTGCGAGGGTATACGGTGCAAAAAAAAATTAGTCAGGGGTATATGGTGAAAAAACCGCATTAACTATCATTAGTTAATTATCTCTCATGCTTATTTCTCATGCTTTATCATTAGCTATTCTTTTTTGTGCAATTCTCGATTTATTACCATTCCATTAAAGAATAAAAAGAAAGATATTAGCTAAGTATGACTGTTATAATATATTTATTATCACCATTTCAGATCCTTAACTCCTTGTAATAGTGTGGGGAGTAATTGAAAACTGAAAGTACTTTAATTCTTAGATTAATTTGGTTATTCCGTTTATTATATTCATGTTCATCCAACAATATAATTGATAAAAAATAATTACAAGTTTATAGAATAAAATATTGGAATTACATTAAACATTTGATGCTAGAGGTGCTAATCGAGCGAGTCGAGCGAGTCGATCACGAGCAGAGGGTTGCTCGACTCGTGCTCGCTAAGTTTCGAGTCGAGTCGAGTTGCTCACAAGCAGCTCGTTTACAGTTTTGGTTCACTTTAAATTCTAGGCATTTAATTATTATATCTTCTTTTCTTTACAATTTTTTTCCTTTTATACTAGATCAATTTATTTTTATTGAGTGTTAAGGTATTTCTTTATTTCAAAGAGAAATTAATTGAAAACAATTGAGTTGTGTGCAAGGTTATTAAGTTTTGAGCTCAATCGAGCGAGCTCGAGCTAACTCGACTTGAGTTTTGACCGAGTCAAGTTCAAGCTGCTCGCGCGCTGCTCAACTCGATTAGCACCCCTACAAAGGACAAAGGTATTGTATAATTGATCAATCTGTTTTGTCCAATTTATTTATTAACAAAAAATTGCATATAGAAAATATAACTTGAGTATGACCATAATTTAACCATCTATACGTAAGAGGAGATCATGAATAATATAAGGGTGGCATGTTACCTCCTCAAATAAATTTTAAATAAAATAAATAATAAAATTTTAAAATAAGATAAACAAATTTATAATGTTTAAGATAAACAAACATTTGAGTTTAGATTTTAAGTTAAAGAATAATTTTCAAAACACTCTTAAATTTTGCTAACTTAGTGGCAATCATAATCACATTATGTTAGAAAACGTACTAAAAAATTCAGAAACAAGAAAGAGTTTATAAGAAAATGAAATAGAGAAATCATCCAATTTATATAATACATAATCATATAATACTCCCTCCGTCCCATAATATAGTACTCACTTCTAATTTTTCACGGGAATTAAGGAAAATGGAATGAGTGGTAGGATTTCCAAAAAAGATATATTTAATGAAGTGCTTTTTTGATACTTTTGTATTGAAATTAGTTATTTTTTTTTTCCTTTAAACAAAATCAAAAGGCAATAAATGTTCCATGGAATGGTGTAAAGTAATAAATGGGGTCACATGTTTTGAAAGAAAAGTAGAGATATTTTGGAAAGTTTGTATAGAAATTAAGGATAATTTAGTCCAAACAAATTATTTATTACTTTGTAGATGCCGGAGTCAAGGGGCCATAACCCCATAACATTGTAAGAGGGACAGGTTGTCATGGATGGAGAAGAAAGACGATAAGCAAATCCTATTTATGATGAGATTCTGATTCACGTGGTTGCTTTCCCTCCTTTGTTTTCCATTCATAACATTAAATAGGTTGATCCAACCCATACAACTACACAAGGAGATGAGGATTGTAGCTTATTGATGATGACCCACTCTAATAAAGTTTCATATCCCAAGATTGACATTGGACGCAGTTGGAAAAGTTTCATTTTCAAATTGAATTCAATATTGTCGGCATTGCTATAGCTTTCCAAGTCGTGAAAATTGTGTGCAGATGCCCTTGCTAGAGGTGAATAAAGAGGAACGGTGTTTATAATTTTGTTCAACATCAATTAAATACATGTGTTGCTTTGGGAAAGAAAAAAAAAAGAATTGCAACATGTAGAAAAAATCAATTAGTATTGCATGCATCTTCCGCCCAATACGTTAAGTGTAACATGTTACATCATAACTTATTGTATGACAAAATTTTACATGTGTGAACTAATATAAATGATTCATGTCATTATAAAACTTTTTCATGTCATTATTGATGTGCTCCATATCATTTTTTAGTTGTTTCATGTCATTTATAAAACTTTATGTGATCATTAGTATGCTTAATATCATTATGACGACTTTTATGTCATCTTAAAACGTGTATCATATTCCCCTATTCCATCATTATTTTTCAAATCTTTATATATCTTATCATTACACAAACTGATATAATTTAAACAATAAAGGAGGAAAAAACTTTGTTTACCTAGTGGGTAGATGACCCACTACAAATACACATTCAAAATTAGTTAATTACAACTCAGCATCAAATTTTTTTTAAGTGTTTGTGTCTAGTGGGTTATCCACGCACCCAGTGGGTTTACCAAGCATTGTCCAAGAAATGATATCCTTATTACTCACTTTTATGTCATTGTTTATGAAACTTATATAATTTTCCCGTATTTTATTATCATTTTGTCAACTCCGACATACATTATCATTATTACTCACTTTTATGTCACATTTTTCAGTAAACTTGTATCTCCGATTTCATTATTATTTTCAAATTTTTATTTACTTTATCATTATTACACAAATTGATATCATTTCTAAAAACAATGATATATTTATTGCTCACTTTTTTTTATTTTTTAGTAAAATTGTATCACTTTTCCCTTTTTGATTATTATTTTTCAACTATTCATATACCTTATCATTATTACAGAAACTCATATCATTTAAAAGAGAACTAATATCATTACTACTCACTTTTATGTCATTTTTCAGTATCATTTTCCCCTATTTATTATTATTTGACAACTATTTATATATCTTACCATTGCTACAGAACTGATATCATCTATAAGAGAAATAATATTATTATTATTTACTTTTATGTCAGTTTCAGCAAACTTCAAATGAATTCATCTCAATTTCCTCTTTCTCTCTCCTCAATCCGTCATGCCGATTAATTTTTCTCTTTTCTCAACTAGAAAACGTTGTATAGCAAAATCAAGAACTCAAATTCTTCCTCTTTCTTTCTTGTCAGCTCGAAAAAGTTGAACAAAAATTAAAGAACCTAAAAGTTGAACAACTTCAGCAACTAACAACCAGGTCGATTACCAACAATTCATCCAGCAATCGCCAATCGGTGAGCTTGGGACGATAATCTTGCTATGAATTCTCGCTGGTAATGATAATGTCACCAATTGCAATGATAAGTTGAAGATGAACAAAAGAAGAAGAAGAGTGTGAAGAATATGGAGGAAAGTGAAGGAAATAGCAGCGCCTTGTTGGCTTCTTAGTCTAGTGGTGAATCGTCCGAGTCGAAATCGAAACGAGGTTTGGAGAGTCACGATTTAGAGCAAATGTTAACCCCCTCTGACAATAATTTATTGTTTACCTATCTCAATCGAAAATTCTCATTTACTTAAATGACATTTTAACACGTGATTTCGTCCATTATATTTCAATGATCCAAGGCTACGTTGTAGTTTCAGCACAAAAAAAGAGTTCTTATCACAAGGAACTTTTTGTTTTTGTTTTAAGTAGGTAAGTTAAAGTCCCTTATAAGTAGGGGAAAAATTGAAGATTGGTCTTGCAATCAATTCCAGGACTTTTGTGATCGGAGGCGATGCTAACACCATTAGGCCATCACCTTTTGTTGTTCTCGTCATAAGGATGGTTCTATAACTATATGTATAAACACCCATCGATTGCAATATACATGATCTACTTTAATTGCTAAAAAAAGCAGAGTTCCTACTCTATTTTAATACTTTTCATTTTTATAAATGTGTTTGATCTCTTCCTTTTTTTAGGTGCAACCAACATGCAATTGGCAGACCGTATAAATGAAAGTGTTAATGGTGATATTAATAGCAAAAATGTGAAGAAAGCTCTTTACGCTCGAAAAAGACAATTTGTGGTCCAATTTCAGGTTGTTATGGTGGGTTTGAAAATAAGCCAAAATCAATGATTTACATCAACATGGATCAAGCAAAAACAATTCTCTCTAATACAATGAACAAGTTCTATGGACCTTGGCATCAGCCATACTGGGAATGGTCTATGTAGGCGTGGTATTAGTTTCCTAAGTGGTTGAAGACTCTGTTGGGCATATTATTCTTTCAGAAATCATTAGAGTTTGGCATGGTTAACTTTTTTTGATAGTTTGAAATATCTAGAGTATTTTGGAACATGGTAAATATGAGCTGTCGATTTTCTACTTTCCTAGAGTAGTTTCCTTATTATTGTAGGAGTAATAGGAGATCTAGTGAATCTCCTAGAGCTATAATTGAGGCCTACCCAATATATGTCCTTGGAGAGATTGATGTGTTCGTGCCTTTATGAGTTTACACTTTTTTTTTAGATCGGAAAATTTAAATTTGATGAGTTTAAGCTTGTTGTATGGTAGTGTGGTGCTCCTAGCTGATATTCAATTAAAGGTTAATTAGTACAAAAATCTTTCACTATTTTATGTGTGTGTTTTTAATTTTTTTTTTCTAAATTTCAATTAATTTCTCATTAGTATCTGCCTTATTTAGACTACCTAAATTCCGAACAATGGGTAGGAAATGGTTAAAGCTCTTGATTTGTTATATTTCGATTTTTTTGAAAAATTGGCTAAAAATGATATGAACTTTTACTCCTATGTACAATAAAATTTGAACTATTTGTTATAAATGATATGAATTTTATGCTTAGTAGTGAAAAGAAATATATGTGTCATCGATAACATAACATTTTGATAATCTATTGCTTAAATACTTTTTACAAAAGAAAATAAACAAGAAAATGATATACATCAACATATTTAAACATTTATAAGGTTTTTAAAAGCAATTTTTGAAGGTTTTTCGGCATTATATTATAGAAATATCATGTCGTCACTCGTCATTAAACTTCATATTATTTTTTACAGCAAAGAATAAAGTTCATATTACGCACGTATAGCAAAAAGTTAAATTCTTCATACTGGACATGTGAGCGAAAGTTCATACTATTTAATCCAAGTTTTCTTTTATTTTTTGGTTTTTGCATTTATATTTTTATTATTTAATTAGTTGTGCTGATTATGTTATTAGTTGTGTTAGTTACATTTATTATATTATTTGCATTTCTCTTACTTTACTCTCTTTCTATCTACTTTTTCCTCTTTTCCTTGGTGCATTGCAAAAGTAAATGTTTGGAGTAGCAGGAGTACGAGTAGCAGTGGCAATAATAGTAGTAGCGTTAGCTGTAGTAGCAATAGCAGTATCAGTATCAGTAGTACTAGGGTGTCAAACTGGTACACTGGGTCGGTTTTGGTTGACCAAATCTTAATCGGGTATGTTTGGGGTCAGGTCTAATCACTATTGAGTAATTTTTGTTCCAGTTGTAAACTAGTGAAGTAAAACTAGACCACTGGGTTGGTTTTGTTTCACCAGACTTGGATCAGTTATATTTGGATCGAGTTTAATTGGTTTCGAATAACCTTTGTTCCGATTGTAAGCGAGTGAAGTCGGACTTCAGATGGACTTGAGTCGTTTCGAGTTGGATTTTGCGTAGACTTATGAATTAGTTGGTTCAAATGAGCTTGGGTCGGCTCAAGTTGGGTTATATATGGCCTCAAATTCGGTCAAGTTGTTTCCAGATGGAATTGGATTGGGGGAAGCGGGATTTCGGTAGGCTTGGGTTGGATCAACTTGGTTGCGGGAAGAGATCACTTAATTCAGGTCAAGTTGGGTTCAGGTAGAGTTAGGTTGGTTCATATTATCGTTATTAGGTCACTTTCCTTTGGGTCATTATCAATATCGCTTAGAATACGGGTCGGGTCAATCCAGTTCAAGTTAAGCCGGCCCGGATCATTATCAAAAACAATTTAAATACGGGTCAAAGTGAAAGTAAATACGAGACTTGTCGTTAATGCATCTAGTTTATTTTTTTTATTAGGAAAGATAATTGGTCCGAAGACCAACCCCTGCTAGGCTACTTGCCTGTAGGGCACACCAGCTCAGAGGCTCGGTATAAGGCTAAACAGCCGAGAAGTTAATGGCCAATATATTGCTGGGATGAGGATTCGAACCCTAGGCAATGCCTTGGAATTCGGGGTGATACTCCACTGAGCTACCACCTCTCCTTCCGTTAATGCATCTAGTGATTTCGGTATCGGTTGTATTCAGTTTGAGTCTTCATTGTCATCATCATTATAAGTTGAAATTTGGGCTCGATCAATTCGGTTCTGATCATTTTAGCGTCGGTTAAAATACGGTTCTGTTATCACTTGCACTATATTCATTTTAGGATTCTACATATGACTTGATTATGAAAAGTATATAAATCGCTAAATATACAATCATAATTCATACATATATGTGGGTGACAGTGAGCGCGCGTGAGAGAGATATGCAAATGGTGTTATGAATATTATGATGCAAGGAAGACACGAAGTAATAATATATATCTAATGTGCAGTAATGAGTTAATAAAACTATTAATAAATGATTTGTTCATTACTTCATGAAAAGTTAAAAACTGACAACAAACATTTTACAAGTTACAAATATGGACTCTAGTCATCGATTAAGTTAGTCCAAGACTGCAACTCTGTAAGTAAAAACTATGTATAAATTTTTTTTAATAAGTTAATAACGTATTTCATTTGTTCACTACATGTTGAGTGTTGTTGACTAAACTCGGGAGTATAAAGATCGAATAATCGATATAAATACATTTATACATATGTGTGTGTGACCATATGTTCGTGAAAAAGCAGAGAGAGAGAAATATAGAAATGATTGATTATGTCATTATGCAAAAAAAATATTAATAGCTAACTTCTTCATTGTGCCATGCATAATAATAACGGTTTTTTCACCTAATACCCCCGAGTTTTCAAAAAATTCACCTGGTACTCTCCATGTTTTCAAAATTCACCAGGTACCCCTCAGTTTCGAACTAATACACTCAGATACCCTTAATGACTAACGACGTTAACCGCCGTTAGTCATTAACCCTAATTTCCTGCTTTAAACCCTAATTAACCCCCTAATCTTAATCCTAATCCTAACCCCTACCCTTAACCCTAACCCCTAAACCCTAACCCTAACCCTAACCCTAACCCCAACCCTAACCCACCACCCCACCACCAACTCCCCACCCTTCCACCACCCCTGCCCACTCCCCCACCCCCGCCCCCATCCCCCATCCTGCCACCTCCCCACCCCCCCGCAGCCTCCCCCACCCCCGCGCCCCTCCTCCTCCCCCAAGCCCACCCAAGACACCCCTCCTCCCTCCCCCTCCCCCCTTCCCCCGCCGTCGCACATTTCCTCATCCCCGCAGACCATCGTAACCGCAAATCTACGATGCAAGAGGCGTCGCATTCCCTTCTTCCCCGCAGCCCGAGAATCTCCCCCATAAATCGACTTATTCTTTCGCCAATTCGAGTAGAGTACCTTCAATCTCTTCGATTTTTTGTTCCACTCGAGAGTGTGACGGTTTTTTCAATTCGGGGGTGTGACGGTTGCGGGGAAAGGGGAGCGGCGAGGGGGAGTGCAGGGCTGCGGTTTACCAGTGAAAGGGGAAAGGGGGGGGCGAAGGGTGGAGGTTACTGGGCCTGCCGCTAGGGTGGGCCGCAGCGGGGTGGTGGGAGGGTGGGTGAGGGTGTGGTTCTAGGGTCGCGACGGGGCGTGGGGGTGGGGGGTTACGGGCCGCTGCTAGGGTGGCCGCAGCGGGGTGGTGGGAGGGTGGGGGGAGGGGTGGTGGGAAAGGTTAGGGTTTAGGGTAAGGGTTAGGGTTTAGGGTTAGGGGTTAGGGTTTGGATTAGGGGTTAGGATTAGGGTTAAGGTTAGGATTAGGGGTTAATGACTAACGGCGTTAACCGCCGTTAGTCATTAAGGGTATTTGAGTGTATTACAACAAAACTCGGGGGTACCTGGTGAATTTTGAAAACATGGAGAGTACCAGGTGAATTTTTTGAAAACTCGGGGGTATCAGGTGAAAAAACCGCAATAATAATATCAATCTAATCAACTTCATGTATTGTTTGCTAATTACAGAACAACAAAAAGTGTTGAATTGAAAATTAATATATGAAGTATATTATTCTTTCCAATAATACATTAAGACTGATTGAATTATTAATTATTGCAGTAAATTAATAATGATAATAATAGTAATAATAAAATAATAATAGTAGTAGTAGTAATAATAATAATAATAATAATAATAATAATAATATTAATAATAATATTAATAAAAATAATAATAATAATAATGATGATAATAATGATGATAATAATATTAATAATAATAGTAATAGTAATAGTAATAGTAATAGTAATAGTAATAGTAATAGTTATAGTAATTGTAATAGTAATAGTAATAGTAATAGTAATAGTAATAGTAATAGTAATAGTAATAGTAATAGTAATAGTAATAGTAATAGTAATAGTAATAGTAATAGTAATAGTAATAGGAATAGGAATAGGAATAGGAATAGGAATAGGAATAGGAATAGGAATAGTAATAGGAATAGTAATAGTAATAGTAATAGCAACAGAATAAAGAATAAAGAATAACAACAAAGAATAACGACGAAAGAATAAAGAATAAAGAATAAGAATAATAACAATAACAATAACAATAATAGTAACACTAACCGTAACAACAGTAACACTAACGGTACTTGATAAGAATAAGAATAAGAATAAGAATAAGAATAAAGAATAAGATACTGAATGAATAAGCGAATGAATAGAATGATACTGAATAAGAATAACGAATAACGATACTTGATAGCGATAAAGACGCGATACTTGATAAAGAATCGAAGCGATAACGATAACGATATCGATGCGATAATGATAATGATAGCATGATAAAAGTACCAATAACGATGAATAAGAACAATAACAATAACAATAATAGTAACACTAACCGTAACAACAACAACAGCAATAGCAATAGCAATAGCAACACAACAACAACAACAACAACAACAACAACAACAAGAGGAAAACTACTAGAGGTTGCTAAGGAAATTTTTTTGCGGAATTGTAGAAAAAAGCAAGAAAGCACCGAGAACATTTAGGATTTTAATCCAGGAACCTTCTTGATACTCCTAATGAAGGAAAAACCACATTCTTTTAATGCAATGGCTTTGTTACAACTTAACTCTACTCCAAGTTCCTTTATGAACTCGAGTTCTCAAATTATGATCCCCTTTGATCACTATTCCTCTCTATACTCTCTTAACAAAGTGACTTAACTCAAAGCCTAATGAATTTAGTCAAATCCCTTTTTCTCCAATTACAATTCAATAAGAATTGACACTCAAAAATTTAGGAGAACTTAGACAATTTAGGAACTTTGAACACACTTGACTAACTTTGATAAAATACTTAGATGTTTTTAGCTTGTGGTTAGTCGTACATAAAACTGAGAAAATGTCCTCTATTTATAGTGTTCTTATACTTCTCAAATTCAATGATTAACACCACTAACACCACTAACAATTAGTTCCTAAAATAGAGGAACCACCATACGTTTCATGGGTTAATTGAGCTTGGCATCCAAGGCAACGAAGTACTGGGGAAATAAATCATGGTTTTAGGAAATAAGTTATTCTAACTTGACCCCTATTGAAAAAATAGGATCTTAGAATATTTTGAAGATCTTTTAATATAATAAAAAAACTATCTTTTTATTTTATTAAAACTCTTTTACATTTTTTTTTTGCTAATTAAGAAAGATATATTAAAAATAGAACACCGTTACAACAAAAAAACTAGCCTAGAGGGGACAAACCAACTAGGTTGGACTCTTCGCAACTAGGCTAGTCAAGAACTAATTACATACTTGAAGTGAAATTAGCCTCATCCATTCTCTATCCTTTCTTGAAATTTTCTTTGGAAGTATACTTTAAACTCTATCTACAACATTTCTTTGAATTCTATGTACAATAGTATTCACAGCTATAACATTTTTGTTCTAGTAAACCTCATTTCTAACTCCCCAAATATAATAAACCATAGCAGCAGTGGTGGCAGCTAACATCTGTTTTTGGAACCTGCTTCTTCTACTTCTTCTAATTCATCGAATCAAATTAGCAACTGTATTCTGTCTTGCATCAATACCCAGCCAACACTTAATCTTCATCAAAATACTCGCACTAAATCAGTACTGAAACAACATATGCTCTTGAGTCTAGAGTTTCTGCACACAGACCACAGATGAGGCAGTTTGGGCTGTCACTCACTCCAATTCTATGTAATCTATATGTTGTCTGAAGTCTTTGTTTCATACCAAGCCACATAAAGAACATGTGCTTAGGAATAGATATTCTATTCCAAACTTGCTTGTCCCAATACACCCTTTCATGGTCTCCCACCAGTATGGAGTATATCTTACTGATTGAATATTGCTGCATCTGCACCAAATCACTCTCAGATATCACATTTTTCAATTGCAATTTAACTTCACATATATTCTTCCAATACCAACTACTCCCAACAAGAGGTTAGTAATCCCACCAATTGTTTATCTCTCACATAGATCTCACTAATCCACTCAATCCAAATATTATCCTTTTTTTTAAGTTGTAGCCCAAATATACCTTCCCATGGCTGATGTGTTCCAATGAATCAGTTGTCTAATACCCAAACCTCCAGCGTACTTAGGGATCCAAACATTTGGCAAAGCCACATACCCTACCTTTCTACTATAATATTCACCTGGCCAAAGAAAGGCTCTACAAATGCTTTCAACTTCTTTTAGCACCTTCCTTCGAAGGCTAAAAACCTGAGACGAGTACACATGAATGCTTAATAGCACAGAATTCACAAGAACCAATCTTCCTTGATATGCTAACTTCCTGCTCTTGCTGTCATTTTTTCAACTAAATTCATGCATTCCTTCACTGTTATTCTCTTAGAGCTGATAGGAACACCAAGGTATATAAATGGGAGTTTTCCCAAATTAAAACCAGTCACATTCAAAAGCCTCTGGATGTCTTCTCTTCTCATACCAGAAGTGTACAACTCTGTTTTGCTTGCATTCACCTCAAGCCCATAAAAGTCTGAGAAGTCTTTAAAGCCTTGAAGCATTGTATAGACAGACATAAAATCTCCTCTACTACATAATATTAACATCATCAGCAAAATAAAGATGGTCCAATTTGAATTGTGTTTTTTCCCGTACCACTTTTAGAGTTCTAGTAAGATACTCCATACATATTACAAACAATAAGGGTGAGACTGGGTCACTTTGTCTAAACCTTTCTTGCCTTCAAAAAAACCAACAACATTACCCATTTATCATGAAAGTAAACTTTGGGGAACAAACACACACTAGTGGAAAAAACCTTATATGACACAAGATAACTGATCCAGTTTTGAAAAACCGGATTAGTTAATATCAAACCGGCTCAGTTAAAATTAACTGATCCGGTCATTTATGAAACCGGATCAGTTAGTTCGAGTATTGATTGCACAAATCAGCGTGGCCCCAAATGAAAGTAACGCTCAGCGTGGCCCAAATGAAAGTAAGCGCACAAAACCCTATTATCCCCTGATCCTTCTTCCCTCTCTCATCTTCTCACCCACAAAAACCTAGCCCCTTTCTTCGATCCCTCTTCCCTCTCATCCTCTATTCCCTCTCTCATCCTCTAACCCACGAATTCCCTCTTCCCTATCGCATCCTCTAACCCACCGACGAATCACTAACACCACCCTTCTTCGATCCCACTAGCCATCACCGACGAATATCTTTTTGGAGAAAATAAGAACTCACAAATATCTAAATGGCAATCTGCTTTTCATAAAACTAGATGCATCAGCAACTCTCTGTTTCCTGCATTCCACATGTATACACAACTGACTTGCTAACATTAGCTTTCAACCCTGATGATTCTGAGAAGACTTTGAAAGCTCTAAACATCAAGTATATTGATGTATATTCCCCTTTACAGCACATGATGAGATCATCTGCAAAACACATATGTGTTAGCTTCACTTCTTTACACCTAGGATGAAAGTGAAATTGATCTAAGTCACGTAATTTGTATAATATCCTTGACAGATATTCCATACAAATCACAAATAGTAATGGAGACATAGGATGTCCTTACTCAATCCTCTAGCAGATTTAAAGTATCCTTCCACCCTTCCATTTATCAGCAGGGAAAACATGGGTGTTGATACACAAGTCATGATCATCTTCATAAACTGTACTTGGAACCCAAAGTGCATGAGCATTTCTTGAAGAAAATCCCAATTGAATGTGTCATAGGCCTTCTACAGGTCTATCTTCATTAAGCAGCCATGACTCACCTTTTTCCTCCCATATTGTTTCATCATATCTTGTACCAACATTATATTATGTACAATGAATCTCCCATGTACAAATCCCCCTTGGTTCTCCACTATTAAATCAAGTAGGATATGTCTCAGTCTACCACATAGGACCTTTGTGATACATTTGTAAAGTGTGTTGCAACAGGATATATAGGCCTATATTATGTTATATTACTAGGGCATCTAGTCTATGGAATCAAGGTGATGGAAGTGTTGCTCAAATCCTTTAACAATTTACCACTCTGTAGTGTATCTAGAACAACATCAACTACATCATCTCCTATTATACTCCAGGCATCCTTGTGAAAGAATGAGCCAAACCCATCAGGTCCAGGAGCCTTGTTCCCTGGAATAGAGAATAATACTTTCTTTATCTCTTTAGTTGTATATGGTGCATTCAATATAGATTGTGCTCTTCAGACACCAGTGGACCAACTTAGACAATTTGTGACATTGCAGGAATTCTATTGCGGATATTATTACCCAGTAATTTCTTATAGTAAGATAAAAATGCTTCTGACACAGATTCAGAGGTATCATGCCAGACTCCATCTTCATCATTTATGCTATAAATATGATTCCTCGGCTTCCTTTCTTTGATGCTTTGATGAAATAGCCTTGTATTTTCATCCCTATCAAGCAGCTATTCCATTTTAGCTTTCTGGCTTAAAAAGGAAATATAGGTGTCATGCTTCTCTTTATACAGCTTCACTGCTTCCAGTTCAGCATCAACTAAGCTTCTGTCACATACGTTTAAATGCATATGTTGCTAAGCTAAAATCATTGCCTGTTGAGCTTTTATTTCTTCTGCTTGCAGATCAGTGAAGCTTATCTTGTTCAGTTCCTTCAGTGACAGCTTGACTTTCTTCAATCTCTGTATAACTTTGAACATTTTTTAGCCATGAATGCGAGTATTCCAGATTGTCTAACCAGATCTTCAAACTGTGGAGCTTTCTTCCACATGGTAAAATACCTGAATGGTTTTTAACCCCCTTGATCATGAGGGAACATTGCGAGCAATGCAGGAGAATGATCAAACTCCCCCTCACATTGAAAGTTTACTTCAGCAGAAGTAAATCGATCTTGCCAAGCATGATTAGCCAGCATTCTATCAAGCTTGGAATATACTTTATCTTCACCATGCTGCTTGTTACTCCAAGTGAAGAAGTTGTCTGAGCACTTAATATCAGTCACAGCACATTCAGTCATACAATTTCTTATATCTCTTATTTCAACTTCTCTCACTAAGGAGCCTAATCTTTCATCTATGTTCATCACATAGTTGAAATCACCTAAATTAACCATGGTTCTTGAGTTTTAATCTGCTTTAAATTTTCCCACAATTCTTCTCTTCCTGCTCTTTCATTGAAAGCGTACACCATAGTGCAATAAAAACCATTTGCACCACTTCTAGGTTGCACAAAATAATGTAACAGTTGACTAGTTCCACTAATAACATTAATAGTGAAACTATCTGGTTTCCAGGCTAGGACATTTCTTCCTCCATTGTGAAAGCTACTATTTAATGTAAAACACCATCGTACAAATACTCCTTGATAAAGTTTCCCTAGATTAGGAAGCTTTATCTTAGTTTCCAAGAGACAAACACTACCTACAGAGAACCTATGGATATATTCATTCACATCTCTCTGCTTTTTGATAATATTTATCCCTCGGACATCCCAACACACAATTCTATC
Source organism: Beta corolliflora (assembly GCA_947648045.1). Lineage (NCBI taxonomy): Eukaryota > Viridiplantae > Streptophyta > Magnoliopsida > Caryophyllales > Amaranthaceae > Beta > Beta corolliflora. The sequence continues at coordinate 829,246 of CANSZD010000995.1, read as the reverse complement.
CATTTGGAATAGAGAAAGTTCCCTCTCCCTTAGCATTGCCTACATTTCTTTCAACTACTGATGTACTCCTAGCATTATGCTGTTCTCCTTCCTCCTTCATAATATCTTCAATGTGCATCAATTGCTGAAAGGAATTCCCAATACTAGTTGCTTTAGTATTGGTGACTCTTACTTTGATAGATTTCAAGGCTTTTTGAAACCCATCTGGATCAATTGTCACTTCAGGCTTCTGGTTGACAGTGACGATTGGCGGCTCAGGCAAAACATCCACCTGTTATGTAACAGGCTTATTTATTTTCTTAGGAACTCGAATTTTCTTCACTTGCTGCACTCTACATTCCTTCCCTTCATGCCCAAAATTACTGCAAACACTACATTTTGTAGGTTTCCATTCATATTCAATAGGGACTAAGATTCTATCACCCACCTCATTGATGAAGTATAAATGAGTAGGAAACACCAGATCAATATTCATTTCAACAAATATGCGTGCATACTGCAATTTGTCTCTATTCCTTGTAGCTTCATCTCGCCTAATAGGGTCTCCTAGTTGAGCCACTATCTTATGAAGTGACTTCTCACCCCAATACTTCAATGCAATCTTCAGCTACCCGAATTGGAATTGTTTTGATCTCCTCTTTTTCAAAATCCATTTCATGATTCCAAGGTTTCACTATTAGGGGTTTCTTATAAAAAAAATAATGTCCATTCAACACCTTATCTCGTGAATCCATCGATGAGAATCTCACCAAATACACCCCCATCTTAATCAGCGCCACCTTATCCACCTTAAATGTTCTCCAAATTCTCCTGAATAATCCTTCCATAACGTGTATTGGAGGGTTAGCTCCCAATACATTGCATATCATAAATGAGTTTCGAAAATGAATCTCATCTTGGATATCTTGTAAATCTATTTTAACAGGATCAGCCACAATAAGTTCATCATCAATATCAATCACAGATTGCACAATGTGTTCGACGTTTTACCTCACAGAACTAATCTCATACAAAGGATGTTAAACTGGAATAGGAGGCATACCTTACTGTTCCTTATGAGCATATGAATCACCACTTCGATGAATGGATTGTAACCATTCATTAAACGTATGTCTCACCTCCAATTGTTGCTTCAAGTGTTGAATATATGCTTTTGGTGTAAGGATTTCTCCAACCCCTAACCCAAAATCCAATGCTTCAACCCCCAATATCTCACCCATTGATCGTGTTTTTAATGCCTGTGAATCAGACACTGGACCTTTTGCTTTTTCTTTCTGTGTACCAGAGTTGCCACCTTGAGGTTTTTCGACCGCCTTCCTTGCCATGGCGACGGTGCACGTTAGGATAACATGCACCGAGAGAAACTTGGAGAGAAAATTTTCTCAAGGTTTTTTTTATGAATAAGTTTATGTGCATTAACCTTTTAGATTTTCTTAGCAAAATTAACTAACTCATCAAACGTTTCATCTTTAGAAACAAAGAAAATAACCCAAGTAAATCTAGAAAATTCATCAACTATTACTAAGACATACCTTTTACAACTTCTGCTTTGTACTCTCATTGGACCACATAAATCCATATGGATGATTTCCAATGGCTTAAAGTACTTACAAAATTTCTTTTGCTTAAAGGAACTTTTGACATGCTTTCCTCTCATACAGGCTTCACAAACTTTGTTATTTTAGAACTTCTTTGGAGGTAGTCCTCTTACTAAGTCCTTAGTTCTAAATTTTTCAAGTAGTGAAAGACTAGCATGGCCAAGTCTCTTATGCCAGAAAAACGGATCATCTTTTATGACACTTAGGCAAGTTAGATAGTTACTAGGAACTGAGTTGAGATCCACAATATAGGTGTTCCCTTTGCTAGTTCCTTCCAATATAACTTCCATACTGTTATTTTTAATGATTTTGCATTTATCAGTAGTAAAGTAAGTTCCTTTTCCAACATTTTATTTTGTTCCTTTGTACATATCAAATGCATATTATGTTTGTCTAGGTCATTGTTCAAGATCTCCATATGAATGGAAGTAGGCTTAGTGGGATCGAGATCATCATTATACAATGAAGATTGACTTAGTTCCAAATTAAGTAAAATGTTCTCATTTTTAACTCTTCCAAAGGCTTCATTTAAGCTGATGTTCTGCAAGTAAGTCGAAGAATTTACTTCGAAAATATAATCTTCCATTCTTGTAATAAACCATGTGTTTCTTACAAACATCAACGACTTTATCACTTTTTCCTTTTTCAAACTAACTTTCTCAAATTCATTAGCAGTTTCTAACAGAAGATCAACTGAGTCGGATTTAGATAAAGTTTGAAGAGTTTCAACATTTACTGCATCAGAATGACTTTGTAGCATGTATTCATCTATCCTTAGGTTGATCATTGTTTTTATCTTTTCCTCCCTTATTTTCCCACTGAGAGCAATCTCGAATATGATGGTCATTGTTTCCACACTTGAAACAACCTTGTTGAGATGTGGAACTTGTAGGTTTCTTTCCAAAGCTCCTACCTCTTTGAGTTACTAGTTTAAAGTTCTTGTATAATCTCTTAAATCTCCTGACTAGCATAGATGCTTCCTCTTCATCAGGTTATGAATCCTCTTGATCATTAGGAGTGATAAACCCTTGCTTTTGAAACTCTTAGAGTTGCTTACTCCTAGAATAAATGTAACAGCCCGCTACAAATCACAACTGAACTAATCATAGTTAGACCTAATCAGCGGAAATACTTGAACTTATTATAACGGAGGTTGTTACCTACTAGAGTCGGAGCAAGTAAAATACATACTTAAATACGATGACCAAAATGTCAAATGCTTATTACATCACAAAAATATCATAGATCATAATTTTAGAAATCATAAAACAAGTATTATGTTCGAGGCCGTCTTTGCAAAAGCAATCACTTCTGGTAACCCTAAGGTTGCTTGACATCCTACCTTAGGATCCTTGCACAAATAAAGAATTTACCACCGCCAGGACAAGTTCAAAGAACCAGTTGAGCTTATGCCAGCTTATGTTGGTACACAATTCATTCTAGAAAATAGGAAGGTGGCTGAGAATACGGAGTTGTACTTCATGTTTCTTAGGAATTACTTAACAAATATCGATAGAGAATGTCTAGATATAATCATGAATACCTTTTGATGGGAAAAACAAAGCTTCTATATAATTATTTTATTACAGACATTTGTCGAAAAGAGTTTTCTTTGACAGTTAACTTAAATCTTTTTTTCACAATCACAAAAAACTCTTACAAAGAGCTCAATAAATATTTCACAAACTCACAAATATCTGATAATTAACTTAACACACGTTTTCTCAATCTCACAAATTGCTTTCTTGATAGAGTTTTTTTTCGGGAATCTAACACTGATGCTTGAACGAAGTATTGACTTGCACACATTTAAGCATAATAAGTACATTTCGTTGAACATAAAGGTTAAGTGAAGTGACTGCACTATGGCAAAGACGGGTGCCTCAAACATAATACTTGTTTTATGATTTCCAAAATTATGATTTATGATATTTTGGTGATGTATAAGCATTTGACATCTTGGTCGTATTTAAGAATGTATTTTAGTTGTTCCGACTCCAACAGGTAACTGCCTCCGCTAAAATTATTCATGTGCTTCCGCTAATTAGGTCTAACTATGATTAGTTTAGGTGTGGTTAGTAGCGCGCTGTTACATGCAATTCGTGTGTCATAAGAGATCCAACAAGTTGTTATATGTTGAATTTGGTAAAGTCCTTCGTCTCTTTAAAGGCAGCAACTTTGGCTCTCCATCTCTCATCTTGTGGAAGGCTCCTCAAGACCTTGGGTACCTGTTCATTAGTAGGGATGTTCCTTGCAAGATGGACAAGCTTATTTGTGATGTTCGTAAAACGAGTGAATATTTTCTGTATAAATTCTTTTGGATTCATTTCAAAACCTTTATATTTGGACATTAAAAGGTCTATCTTGGAACGTTTCACCTCCTTTGTTCCTTCATGGATAACTTGTTATATATCCCATATTTATTTTGCATTCTCTCACCCCAAGACTTTATGTGTTTATGAGGTCCAAGACCACAATGAAGGAGCTTAAAAACCTAAGCATTGATTTCCATCTTTCCAAAATCCTATATATCAAATATAGACATTGACTTAGGAACTACCTCATTTTGAGCGTTTGATGTATTTACCTCAAAGTCTCCATATTCGATCACTCTTTATACTTGGTAGTTTTTGGCCAAAGTGAAACTTTTTATTCTATTCTTCCAGTAGGAATAAAATTTTCCATTGAACATTCGTGGCCTCTACATTGAGGATCCTTCTTTAAGTTTTTCTTGTGTATTCATCTTGTTCCAGGAACTTGGCGTAAATAAGATTGCATGTGGGTTTATTGAGTACTTGCTCTGATACCAATTGTTACTCCTAAGAGGAACACTACAAGAGGAGGGGTGACTTGTGTAGTGGGTATATATTCATACATCTTCGGTCTCTTGAGTTTCTGGTGTATCATTTAATAAAGAAAAACACTCTTGATTAACTTCGGTTGTTTGAGGTTGAAAAGAACTTGCTTCATTCTTTTTTGAATTTTGAACAAACTAATTCAAGGTTCCCTTCCTCTTCTTTATTGCAGGGCCAATATTATTATTAACCATCTATTAAGATTAAGAAATTCACTAGTTTAGCAATTAACTCACTTACTCACAACCCAAAAAAGACAAATAACAATTAAAATTACAAATGATGTAAACTCACTCAAATGTAAAATTACTCAATTACGCCTACTAATTTATCAAAACTAAATCAGATTATAACAATTAAAGATAACAATAAAAAAATACATCTACTAGACTAATTAATACCTTGCATTAACTTTCAAATTTCAATTGATTAGATGAGAAATGACAGGTGAGTAGGCAACTCAGGGGCGGATGTTAACTCGTGCCGCCGTGGGAAACTAGGGTCGGCATTTCAAGAAAGTTTTGTCGAGTACAATACATCAATGAGTTCAATGAGTGAGAGAGAAAATATTTAGGCTTTTCATTTAAGTCTCAAGCGAGGAGAGGTAAAATAGTGTAGGGTTTTAATTGCAAAAACTTCATTCATGTGATTGACATTCAAATTTCACTACTTTTGTCATTGGACTTTTATTTATTTTGTAATATGATTATATGTGGGCTTCATATCTATTTAAAACGGGAGAGCAGTAAACTAGTTTTTCTTCCACATAGATGGGCAAACTGAACTTAGCAATATTTTTAGAAAATGGGGTTGCAACTACGCCCCTAGAGGGCTTAATATATCCTCCCCTGATTGTGGTTGTGATGGTGGGTGTAGGTGTGATTTTCTTCGCCTACGCGGTGTGAGCGCGTATTTGACTACCCCATTGTCAAGGTTTTATTGAAATACGATTTCGATGTCGCCAACAAGTCTTTAGAGGAAGACTCATAAACCTGATTGGATATTTGAAAATTAGGGACACCTTTGGGACTTATCCAATGTAGATTTCCCCGTCATAACTTCATTAATGGTAATGAACCAAAAAGTGAGTTCGGGGGTGAGGGTACCAACACGGTCAAGCACCCTAAAAATATTTGTCTAGATTGGTTTATTAAACACATAAAAAGACTTCTTTTTTAGTGACACGTTATTAAGCAATTAATATTACAGGGTTCCTAATAGGTTGTCCAAATTATCTGATTAGGCGTTAGAATAATTTTTTAGGTCTTGATTAGCAATAATAACATGTTGCTGATGAAAGAATAAACAGGAAAATCATAAAAATATATAAGAAAAAAAGGAGTACCGATTAGAATGTACAAAAGAACGATTTTTTTTATTAAAGATCTACATCATGAAAGAAATAGTTAGTAACTTCAATAAAATACATAAGAAAGATTTAAGGATCCTCAGAAATATACCGGTGTGGCTTGGATCTGAGGGAATAACAACCTTCAGGAGGAGCAATCGTGAAGCCTTTCAACAAAAACTTGTGAAGATCGGTCAAAGTCAAATTATGTGTTTATGTGTTTTGTGTATTTGAGTAGGAAAATATGACAGTATTTTCACCTTGAGAGATCGCAAGTATTCGGGTGTGAAAAGGGTCTTTTCAGATGCGGAAATCATTAGGTTATTTATAGGGAAATATAAAAAAAAGATAAAAAAGAAAAATGTGCATCGCGCAAAGAGTGCGCTCAGCGCACGGCTGTGCGTGACGCGCAAAGCCACATGTCATGCGCAGATTGGTGCGCTGAGCATATTCCAGCCTGTGCGGCAAGCGTACAACCTGCGCTAGACGCACCGTCAATCTGGCCATACTTTTTTTTTGTTTACCGGGACTTTCTATAATTCTTTTCTATCTTTATTAAAAACATCTTCAAATCCGCAAACCATCTATTTTACGAGATAAAATCTTATTTCAACTAAAAATCCTTTAGTTTAAAATATCTTTGAATATATTTATTTATTTCTGATAATATTTATTAAAATAATTAATAAATATAATTAATTATCTTGAATAATTAATTGGGACCTTTTTAAATTAAAGAATTGGGCTCAAAATATTATATTTTTGGGCTCAAATACGAATAAATATTAGGAATAATTAATTGGGCTTTAAAAATGAATTTTGGATCTTTAATGCAAATAAATAGGCTTTATGCTTTATTACAGTTTTGGGTCTGGTTCTTCGGACTACTCTCTCCCTGGGTCGGACCAATTAAGACCGCGATATGTTTTATCATTGAGTCCTTAAATGGGGAGACACGATTATGTGTCTACAGAAGCCCCCACTTTGATTGAGGTTTGTAAAACCGAAAGTCAAAGTATTCATGTCAAGGCGGAGAATGATTCTAGATGCTCTGCAATCTAGGATTAGTCTTTGAACATCGGAACCTGCAAAACAAGCATAAGTTTGCAGAAACATACATATATGAAAGGTATCAATTCACAAGACAAGCACAAGTTTGCAAAATGATAGCTGCAAAACAAGCATAAGTTTGCAGAAATAGATATGTATGAAAGACATTTGCAAAACAAGCATAAGTTTGCAAAATGAAAGAATATATTAAAAGGATATATTATGAGCTATGCCCGACTCATAATATATTAACGCTGAGGTTTCCGTTGTCTTGGTCTCTAAATTTACAGTTGTCGATGTCTTCATACCTGTAGAATGCAACAAATACAAACATGCAGATAGAGAGGAGTAACTTCCGAAAAGTTCATTCGCGTAAAAGGGAGAAAGAAAAGCATAACTTACGAAAAGTTCATTCGCTCAAAAGCGAGAAATAAAAGAATAACTTCCAAAACGTTTATTCGCATGAAAGGGATTATTCGAGGTTGATTGATTTGGGTTTAAAGCAATTGGAATAAGAATAACTTGCGAAAAGTTCATTCGCTCGAAGCGAGAAGGAAACTACTTACGAAAAGTTCATTCGCTCGAAGGCGAGAGAAAAATAACTTACGAAAAGCTCATTTGCTAAAAAGAGAGAAAGAGAATAGCTTGCGAAAAGCTCATTCTCTCGAAAGCAAGAAGAAATAACTTACAAAAAGTTCATTCGCTAAAAAGCGAGAACTATAACTTATGAAAAGTTCATTTGCTAAAAAGCGAGAAATATAACTTACGAAAGTTCCATTCGCTAAAAAGCCAGAAATATAACTTATTACGAAAAGTTCATTCGCTCGAGAGCGAGAAAAGAGTAACTTACGAAAAGTTCATTCGCTAAAAAGCGAGAAGGGATAGGACATACTACTGACCTAAACTATGAGGATATAGTGTAAGTGTGTAACTGTGTGAAACTAGACTGCAGAATGTGTATAAGATGTGTGTGTATGTGTAAGATGTGACACTAGACTTGAAAATCTTTGTGTGCGTATGTATAGATATGGATGTCTGACTCCATGACTGATGCTAGGATCTTATGACTAAGGATGAAGGATGCATTCAATGCTTGACACAGTGTTTGTATAATGAGAAATGCAGCTATCTAATGCAAATGCAAAGGTATGACACTAACGCAGAGATATGACACTAATGTAGAGATATGATGTGATGCTTTGTTGTTTCTCTAGAAGATCAAATTTTCGTTTAGAAAATTATTTTTTTAAAGAGGAGAAATGGGAAGCCCCCAGGATGATCCATTCAGTTAAGATTATGTTGGATTGAAAATACGTTGTAGAACGAGTGTTCGTAATGCTTGAGTTGTATGTGCTTCAAGTTTTGTATGCCAAGGGCCTAAGTGAGCCTATAAATAGGTGCGATATTGTATTCGTGTGGGTTCAAAACCCAAGATTTCATGTATGGACTCGTAATGAAGTCTTTAGCAAGGTACGCTTGTAGTCTATGACTTTCTATACGAACTTGTGATGAAGCCCCCATCAAGATGGAGTTGATGAAGTATTTGACTTACATGCTTGATTCATAAGATATCTCGTCACATTAAGTGGAAGTTTCGACCAAAGATTCCATATAGGGTTCTTAAGTTGAAGAAGAGAAGTGAATAAGGCCAACGAAAATAACATTCAAAAGATGAAGCGTGGTCATAGAAGGATATAATGTGGTTGAGAAAGTGGAAGGAAATAAGAATAAGAAAAAGGTGGAACCATAACGAATTAGCTCACGCAATAAGGTTGCCTACGTATCCATGGTGGAATCAGGCAAGTCGTAGCTCTTAACACTTTAATTGGTGGTCGAACATTTTGCTTGGAGCCATTTGCAATGAATTAGGCATTGATTTGGAAGAGGTCTTTGGAAAGGATGGATAATGATGTAGGATTGGTTTGATCTGAAGCGGTCGGACCACAGGGTGAGGTTTCCTACATATCTTTAGCAGAATCAGACCATTTGTAGTTCAGGTTGATGAATGAGAAGATGCCTTAACTTTTGCCTAAGTTGCCCTTGTGGGTTTTCGACCTAGCGGGCTTTGGGTTGTCTCTTGAGGTTTATTGGGATATATATGGTTATGGGTTGTTTGTGAGAAGGTTTGTTAGAGAGGTATGATTTGACTTGTAATGGTTTTTGGTTATGGAGGTTTTGAAATTGAAGGTTATAGGATTTAAAAGAAGTACATTTGACAAAGCTATTAACGGGCTTATTTGAATCAATATAAAGTAGAGGATTAAGGCCCATTTTTTTTTTATTGGAATCAAAGTAAATACAAATGAAATGTAGTAGTATAGGAGATATTCCGATTTCATCGAAGCGTAAGAATCAAGGATATTTTTATCTCTAAAAAGAAAAGGGCAAAAGCATCGAATAATTATTTATCGAAATATCAAATTAAGGGATAGGAACATTATCTTTTCAAATATGAATCAATATATATGCCAAACATGAATACCTCTAGAAGCAACAGGAAGAACACGTGGTGTGGACACCAAAAGATTGAGTGAAATAAATACCACAACTTCGTTCTTTTTGAGTATAATCATCACTTAGTAAATCAACAAAATAAAGTAATATTTTTTTCGATATTTTTGCACCCTTTCTTTTTCATTATTTTTGCTTTTGTTTTTTTTTCATTTTTCGGCTTTCTGGCCTTTTTTTATTTTGCTTTGATATTTATTGTTGCTTTTTTTTTTCTTTTTTGCCCTTTACATTGAATTGTTGTCAAATGTAATTCCCATGAGGTAGGTTAAAGAGAGAGGGATATTATGTGTTTTAGGAGATAAGGGTTGGAAAAATGGCCATGGTGAAAGGAGAAATACTTCTTTTACGCCAGTTTATTCATTGCCCTTTATTTAGAGAAGTCATGAGAATTAGAAGAGAAGTCATGAGAATTAGAAATTTATTTCCCTTTAAGGCGACAATCATGATTTTCATTAAATATAGGTGATCATGGGCCGGGCGGGGACGGGCTTTGGCCAAAAAAAGTGTTCCGTTTTGGGTCAAAGCCTCGGGCCGAAATTCCGGTGCCAAAACACGCTTATTCGGGCTGGGACATGCGGGCTTTTCGCGCCATTTTCCGGCCGGGCCAAAAAATAGCCTAATTTTCCGTATTCATGTCACCCGTGGCATGGATTTTTTGCCCAAAAAATCGGGTCAGGTCAGGCCCGACCGCGTGCCGAAAATTATTGTCCAAAACCAACCTATTTTCGGGACGGGCCGGGCCCATGTTCATCACCTCTATGCTCATTAATGCAAAGTTAAAGAAAAAATAAATACTCATTTATTAATTGGATTTTATGAGTACATGCAATAAATGAAAGTTCTATATTAGACTGCGCAGATAAAAGAAAGAGACATAAAATAAAATCCTAAATCTAGACTCCCACATTTCGCGTGACAAGTGATCTTAAACTGAGGTATTTTTGTAGTTTGAGAAATTGGAAGTCTCCCATCATCAATCATGTCCTGAATAAGGCTTCGCAATGGGTACCAGTTGTCAGTCTTATGTCCATGGCCTCTATGGTACTTGAAATAAGCATCTTTGTCCCGATTCAGCCCCCTTTTATCTTCATCTAGATATGGAGTAGGCCCAAGAGGGGAAAGTATGCCTTTTGCGTGAAGGCGGTCAAAAGCTGTTCCATAACTTATACCCAGTGAGGTAAATTCTCTCTTGCATTTTCTTCGAGGTCTGGTGGGAGTCTCTATGGCATTAATGGCATTGTTCTTGTTGTTGTGGGCGTTTTTCAGTAAACCATCCTCAATCTGGATACCTACATCATAAACTCTTGTAAAGCTATCAAGACCCAAGTATTTGAGGTGGTTTTTGTATTTAAGGAGGAGGTTTGAAACGAATATTCGTATCAAGTCTTCTTCTGCAGGCCTTAACACCATATGGGTTGATTTCTCTCTCCACCTATTCAGATAAGTGGTAAAACCTTCATTTTCACCTTGTTTAAGAACGTCGAGCTCTCTAAGGGAGGTTTGCAGTTGTGTGTTTGATTCATATTGCTTCATGAAAGCAATAGTAATATATTCCCAAGTTTCGATTTGCTTGAGGTCCAGGAAATAGAAGCAATTTTGGCAAATTGGGTCCAATGACATCGGGAATATCATTGGGTACAGTTCAGGGTCAACTGATTTGATAATCATGGTTGCACGAAAAATTTCTTAAATGGTATTTTAAATTATCAATTGGTTTGAATTTAGGGATGTTAGTTGTAGAGAATTTTTCAGGAAGTTTTCCCATCATCTTGGTGTTATCAATAGGCTCAAAATAGGAATTTGCATTGGTTAACCTATGAACAACACTCTCCAATTTCTTGTTGAATCCAGGAGATTCACTAGACTCGACCTTCTCAAGTCTTATAGCTATTTCTTCCATTATACTAGACAGCTTGGCTAAAGCTCTAGCCATTTCAGCAAATTGTTGCTCGATATTCGATGGACTGCTCATTTCAATGTCTCTTGAATTCTGCATGGATAATCAACGGAGACTTTAGAGAAAGAAGAGGTCAATGGAATGCAGATTTTAAAAAGCTTAAGCTTCTAGGAGCACACAAAAAACCTAAGCCTATAAAAATGCATGAATTTTCTTTTTTTGTTTTTATGATTTTTTTTTATGCACCTAGACCTAATGCATGTATGCATGACTTTTTTAGATGCACCTAGACCTATTGCATGTATGCATGGCTCAATCTATGCGTTCGAGCCTGTAAAGGCTGCCTAAATATCCCAAAATTCACTACTACATTTTTTATCAAATGCAACAACTTAAAGAAGCTAATGCAACGATATTTTCACTACCGTTGCAATAGTAGGGGTCTAATGCAACAGAAATAAAACTTCCACCACTAAGTGGGTAGCTATTGCAACGGGTTGGCCTTAGCCGTTGCAATAGGTAAGGTAATCGTTGCAATAGCTAAAACTAATCGTTTTTTTTAGAAAATTGAAACATGATTGCAATGTTTTATATTTCCCTCTCTATCTTTTTATGAAATTTCAAACCCTCGTCAACGGTGCTGCTAACAAAAAAAACTACTAGGCAAGCTTCATAAATTAGAAAGAGAGGAATTTTGGCTTTTCTCACAAAATAGCAAACCAGGAAATATATGAGAGAAAGAAAGGAAGACGAAGAGAGAAAAAGTTCGACCTTGCACCTCTTTAAACTTCCTGTTAAATTGGTAAGTTTTGTGTGGGTTTTTGGTATTTGTCATTCTGTATTTCCATTTGATTGAATATGGTCTTTTCCACATTCTAAGTTATTGAATTGTGGTTTAGCATTAGACTTTTAGGGTTCTTTATGTCGGTTTTTAGCATTTGAATTCGAGTTTTCTTTTCATGATTTTGTTCTCTGATTAGGGATTGCGATATTGATTTTCCGAAAATTCTAGTTTTTGGAAATGAGATTAGGATGCAGATTGACGAATGCATATGTGGTTTTGGGATGCTTGTGAACAGTAAATAGATTTTTCGGCCTGTAAATGAAAATTTCTAATATAATTCAATGTGTTCTATGTGCAATTCGTAATTTTTGGTATTTAAAGTGGTTTTGATAAGCACACCAAGTGTTTGTGGAAAGCTCTAAGAGAGAGAAACTTGAAGTTAGAGGGTAGAAGAAGCTCATGAATCTGTAGAACATTGTAAGTGAACAATTCAAGCTATATTGCAGACTTTCCTACTTGAATTTGTCCTCTATTATGTGTATTAGCAGCAACTCTATTTTTTTTAATTAATTAAAATCAACATGTTTCATTCAAGTTCAAAAAAAATAATTGTGGATTACATTCACGGTTTAACAATTAACATGAAACCATTAAGCACCTCTATTACAATTATTCAGCACATTCTACAGCCATAGATAGAATGAGTGAAGTCACATCGTTTACAAATTTTGTAACTCAAACATATAACAACACCACCAATAACCACGAGAAAATTTTGTAACACAGGAAGTTTAGGTAATGAAACAAAAGAGTCTTCCACACAATCATCATCAAGTAAATTGTGATCGATTTCCTACTTTATCATACATGATCATTTGAGTGGAGTCCAATATAGTACGATCATACGATTTGAGAAAGGTTCAACACCAAAATAACTTGGGCAATGAAACAAAAGGATCTTAAACAACATCTTTATTAAAGAGTTTGATTATGTGTATACAGTTTGTCATCCAGTTATGTTATGTATATATTGTCTCTCCTCTAATCATGCTAAGTGTAATATCAATGGCTCTAGCATAGAGATATTGTTTGATCTAATTATTTTTGTTTGGTTTTAATTGGTTGATGATGCATTGATTCAGCAGAGATAGTTGAGGAGACAACTAAAGTTATTGTTTCGGAGTCAGTTTTGGGAAAAGCAAAAAAGGGAGGAAGAATGGAATTTTGGCCAAGAAGTAAAAGCTTGATGCCGAACAGAATAATTAAGCGGAAAACAGGAAGCTAATCTTTGATAAAGCTCAACAATATTGTAAGGAATACGAAAATCATGTTTGTCATACTGGTTCCGTCTCTACCTGTAGTTGGTCGTGATATTTGGTTCCTAATGCAACTTGCTTATTGATTCCAGGAGAAAGCGACCATCTCTATGTGAAGAGAGGCTAAGTTGAAGGGTGGATTCTATGTCGAGGCTGAAGCTAAGCTCCTCTTTATCATTCATAATAGAGGGTGAGTGATTTGTACCTATTATTGAGCTCTAATTATTTGTACGTTTTTCTTGACATTTATGTGATATTTGATTGTGTGTTCAGTATCAAATATCAATGTCATGCACCCTAAGACAAGGTCGATCATGCATCTTCTCCGATTGAGACATATCTTATACCGAAACTAAACTTCTTTATGTTGTATTTATTTGTCCATTTGAACTGTTTACTGATGTGCTTGTGGTATTGGTTCATTGGTCTATCCTTTTATTTTTTCTCCCCCCTGCCATAATGTAGTTGTTGTTATTCATTTTGTTCATTTATCTACACTTTTAAGTCTACATATTTGATTATATGTTTATTGCATGTATAGTGTAAATCGTTTAGTTGCTTATACTATTTTTGACCTTCGATCTTTGCCTAGTGATTGAAAACCAGATATGAGGTTTTAACTCCGGTAGCAGCCATAACATCAGCAATAATCACCTCAGAGGGGGGAGATGATGTCGAACTAGAAACCAAAAACATGGGACTCATGTTTTGCCAACATGAAGGAATAGAAGATGAGAGTTGTTACTCACATAACCAACGGTGGTGCATTATGTGGTGCTATTAATCAGCCAAGTCAACCATGGTTAAGGGGTCGATTGGCAATTACATGAGCTAAGCTGCTGCTGATATTAATTATGAAATCTTTGATAGCTTTTGGTTTTTGTTGAGTTGTTACTTACTTGAACAGAGGAGTAATTTTTATGTAATAAGTTCTCTGGGAAACCATGAATTTTGTTTTAGTTTATTATTGGTTAATAGACTTGTAATAATGTATGCCCATGGGCATGAATAATGTATGAATAACATTTGGTGTATAAAATTTGAAAATACATTTATGAAATTTTAAATATATTAATCTAGTATTATTATTAGACTACTATGGTAAAGGACTTGCATTATCTAACAAAGTGTTGCAATATGTGTCAAAATGAGGCATTAGAGTAGTAATAGAGGGGTTGCAATAGCTATAAGATGTTGTTGCAAGATGTATGGAAGCGTTGCAGTAGATGCCAAAATGGGATACAATATCACTAATAGGGGCGTTGCAATAGTTACCGGATGGTGTTGCAGTAGATATGGAGGCGTTGCAATACGCCCTATAGCTGATGCAACGGCTACTTACTCCTATTGCAACGGCTATGTGATAGCCGTTGCCATAGGTCTAAAACGGCGTTGCATTAGACCTATAGCAACGCCTTCAGATGCAACGGTTAGGGGTCGTTGCATTAGACCTATTGCAATGGAAATTGGCCCTAATGCAACGAATTTCAAGGGTTGCATTAGGCTTAAAATGTAGTAGTGAAAGAGGGAATCAGATCGCTTGCAGTTTGTGACAACTAAATGTGGAATGCATGAGATGAAATGAGGATTAAGGATGCAACGAGACTCCTAAATATCTCTGAACTCTAGTTATGCATGAAGTGTATGAACGATGGACTATGCATTGCAAAGGGATATAGTATGAATGCAGTTCTAGCGGACACAAAATCCTATGGACCTTAGGTGTCTAGAATTGATAGACTTCTAATGACCCTAGAATTTTAGACTTCGTGAACTTTTAAGGATGCTAGACTCCTTGTAACACCCCGACAATTCTCTATTTTCTAAAATACCTTTAAAATATAAAATTTAGAAAATTATCAAAGTATTATCGCCTATGTAATAACGTATCGGTTTATTCAGAATTTTGCAGCGGAATAGTAATAAATAAACTTTAGAAATAAACTTAGTCAACCAAAAAGTCAACTCCAAAAGTCAAACCAACAAAAGTCAAAGTCAACCTCAAAAGTAAAAGTCAACCACAATAGTCAAAGTCAACGAAAAAAAGTATAAATTCAAAGTTAAATGTAAAGTCAACACAATCCCGAATTCATGATGCATCATCTTCAAACCTGTAATGGACGATGTACTATTGATCCCGAGAAACTGCTCACCAAATGGGTCATCACAGGATCAATAAGGCATAGCCATGATCAACAAATACACACAAAGTACGTAATCAGCAAACCTGAGTACTACATAGTAAAAAAACAAATAAAACCAAACATGATACTAATAAATATTAAGCAGGGATAAATAATAATATAACAATATTGCAGACTACTTTTACTAAACTAAACTCCACAACTAGTAGATTAATTATTTTAGATGGAATAGTCAATGGAACGAGTTGTCTAAACCAAAACCAGTCTTCAATCTAGAAGACCAAGTACGGGCGCGACTCCGTACTCCCCTGACCTACGATATCGAGAAACCTTTAAAATAAAAATAGGACACGGTGATCAATTCGGTCCCAAGAAAAGCCATGGGCTACCACCATGTACTCCAACTCATACTTGTCCAACACTTCAGACGTGCACAAGTCTAAAGCTATTGCTATCCACATCTCACTTTCCTGGATTAATAATTTATTCACTTGTTATGACTCACAGTAAGACAAATAGTATAATCATCAAAGAACCATAAACTTCCATTTTTATCTTAGGATTAGATAAGGTGATCATCAACTTAACAACCCAAGATTAATTCCAACATTAAATCCATAACCTTCCTTTATTTGTTGAACCAAGTCAACAACCAACCAACCTTTCATAGGTATAAAAATCAACTTACCAAATAAGGCCCTCGGTCCTCATACATTAATTAAATAATTCAAAGGGAACAACATGATTCAATCATGATCCAATACCAACATAAATATTAATCCCTCATGTGAATTAATAAAATAAAGTTCCCAAATCCCATATGATTGCATCAATATTCCATAGAAACATAATATCATCATCATAGTCAACATGCTTCACACAACAGCATAAAACATGCAAATCCACTTGAATATAAATCACATATGAACTAAAAATAGTTCCCTATACATGATACTACATAATTCTAATCCTTAGGACATGATACTAATCAAATCAACACATAGGTATGTACGTACCTTGTGTAGACAAATCGAGAGGCCACTTTCACAAGCTCAAAAGTCGCCTAAAGAGAATTCTCCGCATAAAATAATCAATATAATCCACCAATCAATACACTATAAATTTTCAGCAATAATTAAATACTTTAAACCCTCTTTAAAAGTGTTTAAAAACCTTTTCCATCATTAAAACTTCAATTATTAATACTCCCTAGTATAGTACTACTATACTAGTCCTTTAAAACCCTTAAAACTCATACTTTAATCATAAAACTCCATCATCAACATCCCTTTTAAATTTCCAGAAACTTATAATATAATAAAATCCTTTTTAAACATACTTAAACATAATCAAAATCATAAGAATCCTCAATGTCATAAACTACAATATACTACTATGATTTTCCAACTTATAAAACCCTAAAAATCCATGCTTTAATTCTTAAAATCTCAATTCAAACATAATAATTAAATCTGAAATTTAGTTACTTCATTATATAAACTACATAATCTTAGATTCATATTTAAATCATCAAATTATAACTTTAAACATAAATACATTAAAACAATTCTTAAAAACATAAACTTTGCATTGAAAATAACTTGAGGAAGAAATAACCAAAGCAAAGGAGAGGAGAAGAGGGACGCCGACGGGAATAGGCAGCGGCGGTCCTGGCTGGCCGGCGGTCGGCCGTGATCCACGAAGAGGAAGAGAAGAAAAGAGAAGAAAAAGAGAAAAAGAAAAGAGAGAGAAAAGAATATGGCAGGCCGAAAATAGGGGAGAGGAGGAGAGAGAAAATAAGTGTGTGGGAAAAATTGGGGTTTTGGGGGTTTATATAGGTTCCCCTTTTGGGCTTAGAAAAGGTTTATGGGCTAAAATAATATTTAATGGTTGATGATTTGAGTGGTTGGGTTCCTCTAACCCAATTTAAAATCCCTTTTGTTAAACCAAAATGTATTTTTGGCTATTTAAATATATTTCAAAGTATGACTAAATAAAATGTTTGACTTCTTTAAATCATTGAATAATTCCTTTGACTTTCATATAGTCAACCTTTCAAGAAATAAATTGTTTAAATACTAAAACATACTAAAATATATATAAATATACATTAAAATATATATTTATAAAATTCATAAATTTACGGGGGATTACAGTCTACCCCTCTTAAAAGAAGTTTTGTCCCGAAAATTGGCATGAAAACTCACACATTTTCAAAAGTTTTTTACTCAACTTCCATTTGAGAAATACTTGTGTCACATATGTGCACACTTTTACCAACTTTAAAACTATTTGTGTTACTCATGAACACATTTTCCATGCGGAGAACCAATTTATTTTGCACTAACATGTGCAAATTGCCAAAATAAGCATAAAAATGCATAAAAACACCATAAAATAAGGTAAAAAGCGTGAAATTATATCGCATTCTACCCCCCTTAAAGAAAACGAGTTACACCCTCGTAACTCACCTCAAGGAATAACTGAGGATACTTCTTCTTCATTTCGTCTTCGGCTTCCCACGTTGCCTCTTAAGACTGATGGTTAGACCAAAGCACTTTCACGATATTCACATCCTTATTGTGTGTACTACGCACCTTTTTATCAAGAATTCTCACAGGTCTTTCCTCACACTAGTAGAATAATTGCTTATTGATGCGGTCATTAAGTGGCCTATTGCGGCGGTTTTGGCCGCGCAGCAATTAAGGACGCAGCAATAGGTAATTTACCTATTGCTGCGATTTTTAACCGCAGCAATAGAACCACCTATTGCTGCGGTTTCTACACAAAATCGCAGCAACATGTATTTTTTTTAATAAAAAAATGCAACCTATTGTTGCGATTTTGGGTAGTAACCGCAGCAATAAGTGACTCAATTGATGCGGTTTCTACCCCAAAACAGCGACAATAAGTACAACCAAGTAAAAAAAAATTACAGTTTGCCATCAGATAAAAATACAGAAAGAAAATAAGACACTACATCATATTAATTCTATAGATGTACTCATACAAAAAAAAATTCCAACAGAGAGATAGATACAAAAGAAAAATATAAAAAACTAAAAATCAGAAACCCTAACATCATATTAACTCTAAAAGCATAAAATTGAAGAAAATCGAAAAAAAAATACATCAACAGCCGAGAATAGTAAGAAAATCAGAAATCTTGATCTATGTCTAGTTCTTGTGGTCGAACAACAATTGTAAGAACCGATCTAAAGGAAAAAAAACAGAAAAAAAACTAAGAACAGATCTAAACAGCCGAAGAACCGCTGAAGGACAAACGCCAAAAGCAGGGCTTCGAATGGCCGACGAAGAAGAACTCTCGACGGAGTCAGCGATGAACCGATCATTCACAAAACCGCCACACGGATGTCGATGAACCGATCATTCAGATCTAAACGTGAGTTTCACGGTCTGGATGTCGATGAACCAATCATTTAGATCAAAACGCCGGTGGTGTTGATGAGAGGAAACACATATTCGAGGAGGAATGAGTGTGAGACTCGACGGTGGAAGGAGAATCGAAGGGGAAGGAGTGAGAGGAGATTGCGATGGTGATGAGAGGAGTGAGGGAAAGAGAAGGCAGAGGAGTGAGGGAAAGAGAAGGCAGAGGAGTGAGAGGCGCTGAAAAGGGATGAAAGGAGGGAAGGTGAATGAATATATATGTGAGAAGGGAATTAAACGGCGCCTATGTACTCCAAACCCTAGATGAACCTATTGCTGCAGTTTTGCCTAAGAACCGCAGCAATAGGTTTATTGCACCCTTTTTTTTTTAATTTTCACGCACTTTATTGGGGCGTGTCATCCTTTTATAAATTAAAAGAGTCTATTGCTGCGGTTTTTTGTCGGAACAGCAGCAATAGGTTCAAATATGATTAAAAAAATAATACTTTAATCTATTGCTGCGGTTTCGGCTGGAAACCACAAAAATAGATCTGGTCAAACAGTCAACCAAATAAAAAAAAAATTCCGTTGAGACTTATTGCCGGGGGTTTTGGCTGGAAACCGCAGCAATAGGTCTATTTTATATTTTACCTTTTCTTTTCACGTGATTTATTGCTGCGTATGGGTAAAACCGCAGCAATACCACCACAGCAATAAGCAATTATTCTACTAGTGTCATATGTGAAGCTACTATCAATTTGGATTCTTTCAGGCTCCAAAACATGACTTTCATCAGGGATATATCTCTTGAGTTGGAAAATATGAAACACGTCGTGCATTTTCTCAAATTCGATTGGCAAAGCCAACTTATAAGCTACCTTCCCAATTATTTGCAAAATCTCATATAGGCCAGCATATTTAGCACTTAATTTGCCCTTTTTCCCAAATTTCATCACTCCCTTAGTTCGTGATACTTTCAAAAACACTTTATTACCTACTGCGAATTCATCTTCTCTTCGCTTTAAATCCGCATAACTCTTCTGCCTATCTTGAGCAGCTTGAATTCTAGCCTGAATCAACTTCACATTCTTAAAAGTCTCCTCAATGAATTTCGTCCCCAATACTATATTCTCACTAAAATCATTCCAGCAAATGGGACTTCTACACTAAGTTTTGGTTTTTTCTCATTTTTATCTTTTTCTTCATATAAGACAAGTGTTGTAGGAAAAATATTTGAGGGAAATACTAAAATGTTATGAAAATGCTATAATATAGTGAGAACAAAAGAATTTTATAAAACCCTTCGCAAGTTTTACTCGAAAACGCCTTTATTTAAATAAAAAAAACAGACTTGTTTTCTCCTTAAAAAGCTTCAAAAACTCATGAAGAACTCACAATGACTATAAAAAAAAATATAACTCCTGATCCTAATTTATTACAAATCAAATCATTTCATCATTCATAAGCAAAACTTGTTAGTATATATACTAACACAACATATACTTGGAGAAAAATAAACTTCCTTACTTAGGTCCTCAAAACTAAAACTCCTCGAAATTCATCTTCAATTTTTTTTCTTAAAGTACCATAATTAATACTCTCTCAAAATAGACAGTAGTCAACTAGGACTTTAGACAATAAATAAACAATTTTGTCTCCAAATTGATATAATCTCCATTTCAATAAAATTAACTCCTTCACATAATATATACTCAATGCTTAAATCCATTAGACAAAAATACGACTACTATTTCCAAAATCAATTACCTTGATTGACTAATTTCTTCCCTTTTCTCCTTTATTAAACTTTCGATTTTTTTTTCTTTCCAAAAGTATATTTCTTCCACTATTAGAGACTTAGAGTCACTGAACTCCTTTATAATTAATATACCCAATCCGTTGTAACAAACATCAAGCAAGAGTTTAATACTACTCTCAAAAATAATACTTCTCTTGACACTTAATAATCCCCCAAAGTCAACTTAGCACACATTTAGAGAGTTCTAGTATCTTACTTCCACCTTTTTAAAACAAAAAAAAAAAAGATCTAAAGGAACCTATTAAAAATTCAAATATGGTCTTTCGTACTTTCTTTGCTTAACTATAACAACAATAACTCCTTTAAATATATTTGCAATTCAGCATAGGGTAAGATTCCTTAATTAAATCAAACTTCAAATATGATATCTCATATACCTATAAGGTCCTCATAATATCCCTTATTTTGCCACCTTTTTAAGGTTGTAGCTATATCATTGCTATAATGGTGTTGACTTTATCCATAAACAAAATATACAACTTATCTAAATCATGATAATTTGCCCAAACGAGTATAAATCATTGATCACCTACTTCTACTTTCCACAAATCATAAATTTTTCCTTTCTTACTCATGTCACTATATATTAAAGATCACCCAACTGAATAAAACTTCAAATTACTATTTCACCATCCTTAGCACATATAATAATGTATTGTCTTCTTCACTCCTACTAAAAAAAATAACTACTAAACTTATTTCCTTCAAAGGAATAAATCAAGACACTATTCACTTTTTATGAATCTAAAATAGTCAACTTGGCTTACTTTGAAGTCATAGATTCTTGTAACACTAATAAATCAACAAAACAAACATATAAATCACTTTGCATGAATTAGATCACATGCATACATGTCATATAAGACGTTAAATAACCAAATTCATCTCGTAGAAAATATCCGTGCAAAAAAAAATGCCTCAAAAGATAGTAATATCACAACTTGCAAGTAGCTTCTTAATAATATGCCATGAAAGACAGAATAATAACTCAATTCTTATAAAAAAATATAATAAACTCTTTCTTTTGCTTATGAAAAATACAAAGATTTTTCATATTAACTTGACAATAAGTCACACTTCCTTGAGATATATATTAATAATAATAATCATATTGCTAATATAACAATAAATAACTAAACAATTCATATAAAAATTTCAATACTTCATAAAAAAATTCAGCTTTATAATTCGAAAAAAAAATATAGATATATAAGTAAAATATGAATTACACGTTGACAAAATAGTTAAAATAAAAATAAATCTGAACTGTAATTTGAAATGAATCGAAAAAGATTCATAATTTCTAAAAAAAAAAAAAAAATTTCAAATTTTTGAAAAATACGTCTATCATCTTATTCTACTTATGCACATAAAATGCTAAAACTTTTCTTGCCAAAATTATTTTTTCAACCTTTTGTTTTTCCAAATATGTTTTATAATGAGTACTTGATTCATGACAAAGAATAGTAGGGCCAATGAATTTCCCAGGAAAGAGTTGGTTACACGCAACGTTGCTGAGAGCCCAAGCCTTTCCTTGCCAGAAACATTGCCAACCCAACTTATCCAAATCAATCGTTTTTCCTCAAATAATAAAATAGATTTTTATGCATATTTAATATAAATAGAAAAAAAATGCGAAACTCTCTAACCTATATGCCCATCCTTAAGTCTACCCATTAATGTTAGATTCCAGTTTCATATCCCTAGGCTTTTAAACTGATACCACTTTGTAACACCCCTAAATTTCTCTCTTTTTGAAGAATATA
Source organism: Beta corolliflora (assembly GCA_947648045.1). NCBI lineage: Eukaryota > Viridiplantae > Streptophyta > Magnoliopsida > Caryophyllales > Amaranthaceae > Beta > Beta corolliflora. The sequence goes on along the minus strand of CANSZD010000995.1, from coordinate 806,771 downwards.
TTTATAAAACACTTGAGAAACTTGAGAGTATTACCGCCACGTGATAACGTTAAAGGCTAAAACTACTAACTACTAAATTAACAATGCAGCAGAAACTAATAATAATAACTTCTCTTTATTGATAAAATAAAAACTTTATTATTCAACTATGACAAAAATAGAATCTATAATAAATAAAAATAGCAACTCCTAGCTTAAGTATTATTCCTCACTAGCTCCCCCATGTGAAGTATGCATCAAATCAACCTGCAAATTCTGCTCACCAAAAGGGTCATCACAGGGACAAAGCCATAAAACAAACAAACAAAACGCGTGTCAGTAAAAATACTGAGTACATGTATATGCGGAAATTTAAATACTTTATTAAACATTCAAAATATTTCTATAAACCTTCCTTGGATACTTGTAATACTTGTATAAAATAAAGTATATAACTTTAATAAAACTCCTTTCCTTGCCTAGGTACCTTTCCTAAAGTGTGCACACCCCCCAAGTTTAGTATTCCTTAATGAGTCTATGACGAAGGGAACTACCTTGTCCACATGACTTATACAAAAAGTACATGGGTAAAATATAATAGCTACCGTTCTTGTTAATTAATAACAAGCCGTGGCTTCTTTGTAATTGTGATCATAAAATATCATATAACTAATAAAATCATTTGTAAATAATCCTCCTTTGAAAGAATAATAATTCTAATATAAAACTTCGCCATACAAAAGGCATAAATAATTTATCTTGAAGTAATAATACTTATTACGGCATCAATAACAATAAGCTACAAAACTTAGTACGTGTTGTATGGCCAACATATTAAAAGTACGCATGCTGAATATTAAAGATCAGACTGAGCAAACTAATTGAAGGTCAACCGTAGCAATACAAAACTCAAGGAATATATTTTGAAGGTCAACCGTAACATCAGTATTAGATTTACAGCAACTTGGACTTATGCCTATTACTCTAAAAATGAACAAATGTGCCTACGACATAGTTTAATCAATCAACAAATTATATAATCTTAGACTAATTATTAATTCATAAATTTAGCATACTCATGGGAACTCATAATATTCATATTAAAACAGATAAAGTTCATAATAAAACTCATAAAAACATGCGTTTCAATCCAAAATAATAACCCTATAAACATGATACTATGCATGCAGAACAATATTTAAAGATCTACATATACACGCACCTTGAAAATTAATAACTACTAGGGAAGAAGAGAAAGGGTAGGCTAAGATAGAGAGAGAGAGTTTAAACTTGAGAAAAGAGATTTATTTCTCAAATTTGGTGTGAAGAATATGATGGGTGGAGACCCCTATTTATACTAGTTGGACAAGTAGAGTCGTACTAGGATTCGGAACTAAAAGATGGGTTTTTGAGAGAAGATAAATAAATCTAGCTAAAATCCAACTACTTTTACGATCATCTAACTAGGACCGGGGACAAATATAAATTATCCCCTAAGATAAATAATCTAGAATCTTATATGAAGAAAAAGATAAAAATGAGAAAAAACCAAAACTTACCTACTGGCGGTGAGTTGTCTTGCGCCGGAAAATTTGTTTTTTGTTTTTTTTTTCTTTTTGTAAATCTTTTTGTAAAATCTTTTGGATTTTTTCTTTTTTTTCCTTTAAAACATTTTTAAATTTTGTTTCCAAAATACTTATTTTTTTAAAACTAGTAAACTTAGACCCAACATCTATTTGGGCTACAATTTATTTTAAAGACTCAAAATCTTTTATAAAAGCCTATTTGAAAAGCCTCTTTAGTAAATAAAAGCCTATTTAATAACCAAAACTTTTCTAAAATATATAAATATTAACTACTAAAAATACGGAGTATTACATGGGTGCAGTGCTAGGAACTAAGTCTATGGTAAACTCAACAGCTCTTGCAGGTGGCATACCCGAAATCTCACTTGGAAACACATCCATAAACTCGTTCACGATTGGAACATCCTCGATCTTCAATCTAACCTCTTTACTCACATCTTGCACAATACAGAAAAATAGCTCACACCCCTTCTTCATCAACTTCTGCACTTGCATTGCAGAAATAACCCTAATGTTCTTAGGCTTTCCAAAACATCGATATGAAGTCAACTTCCCCAAAGGGCTTCTCAACACTACTCTCTGAGCTTCACAGTCTATTTTGGCCTTGTAGAATCCTAACCAATTCATCCCAAGAATAACATCGAGGTTTCCCAAATTGAATTCTATTAAATCAGAAGGAATTACACAGTCTCCTATCTTCACATGCAAATCTTTAAACAACTTGGTACACCTTATAATCTCCTAATAGGAATACTAATAGGTAAATCAATCACCTCAAAATCTACCAACCCCAGACTCTTAATGACAGACGACGAAACAAACGAATAAGTCGCCCCAGAATCAAATAACGCTTTAACGAGAACGGAGTTAATAGAAAAAGTACCAGAAACTACGTCGGCAGATCATTCAGCTTCATTGCGACTCATCACGAACAGTTTACCCGGAGCCTTATTCTAGTTGTTGTTAATCTCACTAGCAGGCTTACTGTAGCTTCCTTGGTTGGTCTGTGACCCTACAGGCTTCGAACCTCGACTTCCTGACTGGTTAAACCCATACCTCACCTGATTACCACTCCCACTACCATTTTGCTCTTTCTTTTGCTTGGTGAAACACTCATACTCCCTATGGCCCTTCTTCTGGCAGTAGTCACAGGTTTTAGGTCTCCCTTACAGTCTCTACCAGGGTGGTTCTTGCTGCACTTCTTACAATGGTAAACCCTCTCAGACTGGCTCTTATTGCTATAGCCTTGACCATTTCTCCCTTGGAAAATCCCATTCCCATTCTTGTTCTTCTTAAACTTCTCCTGATTTCCTCCAGCATTAAAATCCTTTCTCTTCTCACCCACTACAGCATTCTTCTTGTCACGCCTTGACTGAAGACCATAAATATGAACGGCTCTTCCATACACCACATCTAAGGATGCAAAATTTTCACCACCTAACCCCAGTTGGATTTCCTCAGTCAACCCTTGCTCAAATCTTTGAGCTTTTAACTCCTGAGTGGCTAAACCACGACAGTGCTATGAACTTACTATAGTACTCAAAGATGGCCATGCTCCCCATTCTAAGGTATATAAATTCCTGGGCCTTCTGTTTTCTCATAAAAGTAGGGTAAAACTTCCCTCTTAGAGCAGTAATATAGGAATCCCAATTAAACCCCTCAACAGCACTCAGTCTAGCCCCATTCTCATTCCACCATAATTCAGTCTCATCTTTCAGATACAGTACAACTTAACCTACTTTCATACCCTCAGGACAGTTCATAGCCCCAAAAATCTTTTCAAACTCCCTAATCCAACTCTCTAAGAAGGTAGGGTCAGCTTGCCCCTTAAAGTATGGTGGCTTAATCTTAGCTAATCTTTCAAACATGTCCCTAGCAGGATTGGGATGCTCAGCTCTTTCGCGAGTTAAATTCTCCGCCAATAGGCGAATAGCAGAAGCTAAGGTGTTATCGTTGTTAGCCATTCTACTGCGCACCCTGAAATTTAATGTAACTCTACTTTAGGTTTCGATACACAACTTACATGGCATTCTCTACGAAGGCAACATTTGATTTGACCATAAAGATCGCATCAACATACAATTCTCATGAAGTTATAATAATACCACATAATAAATCATTGCCAATCATATAATCATTCATGAATAATATTCACATCAAGAATAATAAACACGTGTGAGGATCAATTTAAAAATTTAATCACAACAAATAAATAAAAGTATTCCCATCACCGTGCCAAAATAAATTCTTGCTCACTTGGATAACTAAATATCTGCCTTTTTATTCCTCAAAATTATGCTAGTAACACTTTTTCAATCCATAATATATACTTCCTTCTAAATAAAATAAAGGTACTAAAGAAATAAATTTAAACCATTACTTAACTATCCAATATTTATTCTCAAAAGCATAGATACATAATCTAGGGAGATACATCATCAGTCTCATCCTCATCATCCTCATCTGCTACCGCATATCTCGGCTCACCAAAGACACTCCTCATCACAACATAATAAATATCCTTCCGAGTCTGACTCCCAGCACAGTCAAACTCCCGAATGACCTCATCATCACTGTCTGGACTGCTAACCTTCAGAATACGGGGCATTTCCAATTCTACTCTAGTGAAACTCTCATCATTAGGATTAGATCCCCCATTCAGTTCATCATCGCTCAACACGATCGGGTTAGCATAGCTCCCCACCCGAATATCCTCGCTACCAGACATATCTAGATCCTATCACAGATAATTATAACTTCTATAAGCAAATGATACTCTCACTTAGCGTATATTCCCAACAGTAAGCAATAAGCAAAAATAACAATAATATGAAGCATAGGAATAACATAAAATAGTTAGCAGAGAAGAAAAATATAATCATACTGAACTAACTCTTTAATGCAAACATATAATATTTCTATCCTATATGCCCTTCCTATACTACCCATCTCTCACAAAATTATAAAGTAATCAAAATAAACTAGAAGTATTAAATAATTAAATAAATAAATAATTATAGAATTTTTCGAAATTATATAAAAGAACCGAAAAAAAAACGAAAATAAATTTTCGGAGAATGTAAATTCGAACCAAATAAAATAATAAAATAAAAAATAAATTTCGGACCTTTAAAAAAAAAATTTGAACCCAAATAAAATAAAATAATTAAAATCTTGAAACCTTGATACCTCGAAACATGTTTCGAAAAGTAATTTAAACATAATGAAATTCATTTTAAGTAACAAGCTAGCTAGGCGCCTAAAAAATATTTAAAGTTGGCACGAAAGGCCAATAAAACCTAAATCTCTGATACCACTGTGTAACACCTTGACAATTCTCTATTTTCCAAAATACCTTTTAAATATAAAACTTAGAGAATTATCAAAGTATTATCGCCCGTGTGATAACGTATCGGCTTATTCAGAATTTTGCAGAGGAAATAGTAATAAATAAACTTTAGAAATAAACTTAGTCAACCAAAAATTCAACTCCAAAAGTCAAACCAACAAAAGTCAAAGTCAACCTCAAAAGTAAAAGTCAACCACAATAGTCAAAGTCAACGAATAAAAGTATAAATTCAAAGTAAAATGTAAAGTCAACACAAGCTCTCCAAATCCCGAACCCATGATCCATCATCTTCAAACCTGTAATGGACGATGCATTATTGATCCCGAGAGACTGCTCACCAAATGGGTCATCACAGGATCAATAAGGCATAGCCATGATCAACACATACACACAAAGCACGTAATCAGTAAAGCTGAGTACTACATAGTAAATAAACAAATAAAATCTAACATGATACTAATAAATATTAAGCAGGGATAAATAATAATATAACAACATTGCAGACTACTTTTACTGAACTAAACTCCACAAGCAATAAATTAATTTTTCTAGATGGAATAGTCAATGGAACGAGTTGTCTAAACCAAAACCAGTCTTCAATCTAGAAGACAAAGTACGGGTGCGACTCCGTACTCCCCCGACCTACGATATCGAGGAACCTTTAAAATAAAAATAGGACACGGTGATCAATCCGGTCCCAAGAAAAGCCATGGGCTACCACCATGTACTCCACTCATACTTGTCCAACACTTCAGACGTGCACAAGTCTAAAGCTATTTCAATCCACGTTTCACTTTACATGATTAATTATTTATTCACTTGTTATGACTCACAAGTAAGACAAATAGTATAATCATCAAAGAACCATAAACTTCCATTTTTATCTTAGGATTAGATAAGGTGAACTTAACAACCCAAGAGTAATTCCAACATTAAATCCATAACCTTCCTTTATTTGTTGAACCAGATCAACAACCAACCAACCTTTCATAGATATAAAAATCAACTTACCAAATAAAGCCCTCGGTCCTCATAAAGTAATTAAATAATTCAAAGGGAACAACATGATTCAATCATGATCCAATACCAACATAAATATTAATCCCTCGTGTGAATTAATAAAATAAAGTTCCCAAATCCCATATGCTTGCATCAATATTCCATACAAACATAATATCATCATCATAGTCAACATGCTTCACACAAAGGCATAAATCAAAAATGCTAATCCACTTGAATATAAATCACATATGAACTAAAAATAGTTCCCTATACATGATACTACATAATTCTCATCCTTAGGACATGATACTAATCAAATCAACACATAAGTAGGTACGTACCTTGTGTAGACAAATCGAGAGGCCACTTTCACAAGCTCAAAAGTCGCCTAAAGAGAATTATCCGCCTAAAATAATCAATATAATCCACCAATTAATACCCTATAAATTTCCAGCAATAATAAATAAAATACTTTAAACCCTTTTTAAAAGTGTTTAAAAACCTTTTTTATCATTAAAACTTTAATTATTAATGCTCCCTAGTATAGTACTACTATACTAGTCATTTAAAACCCTTAAAACTCATACTTTAATCATAAAACTCCATCATCAACATCCCTTTTAATTTTCCAACAACTTATAATATAATAAAACCCTTTTTAAACATACTTAAAATAATTAAAATTATAAGAATTCTCAATGTCATAAACTACAATATACTACTATGATTTTCCAACTTATAAAACCCTAAAAATCCATGCTTTAATACATAAAATCTCAATTCAAACATAATAATTAAATCTCAAATTTAGTTACTTAATTATATAAACTACATAATCTTAGATTCATATTTAAATCATCAAATTATACCTTTAAACATAAACACATTAAAACAATTCTTAAAAACATAAACTTTGCATTGAAAATAACTTGAGGAGGAAGAAATAACCAAAGCAAAGGAGAGGAGGATAGGGACGCCGGCAGGAATAGGCGGCGGCGGCCGGTCGGTTGGGCGGCGATCCTGGCTGGCCGACAGTCGGCCGTGATCGACGTAGAGGAAGAGAAGAAAAGAGAAGAAAAAGAGAAAAAGAAAAGAGAGAGAAAAGAACAGGGGAGGCCGAAAATAGGGGAGAGGAGGAGAGAGAAAATAAGTGTGTGGGAAAAATTGGGGTTTTGGGGGTTTATATAGGTTCCCTCTTTTGGGCTTAGGAAAAGGTGTTTGGGCTAAAATAATATTTAATGGTTGATGATTTGGGTGGTTGGGTTCCTCTAACCCTATTTAAATTCCCTTTTGTTAAACCAAAATGTATTTTAGGCTATTTAAATATATTTCAATGTATGACTAAATAAAATGTTTGACTTCTTTAAATCATTAAATAATTCCTTTGACTTTCAAATAGTCAACCTTTTAAGAAATAAATCGTTTAAATACTAAAACATACTAAAATATATATTAATATACATTAAAATATATTTATAAAATTCATAAATTTACGGGGGATTACACTCATAATATGCATGAGACTATAGTGGACCTAGACTCGTAGGATGGGAGGAATTCTAATATATATATTTAGACTCCTATTATACATGAAGTTCTATGGATTCTAGACTTCTAAGATGCATAGAATTCTAATGACTTTAGACGGGATTATGACTCATAATGTGAATGGAGGTAGACGAGGTTGAGAACTCTAAATGGAGTGATACTGGATGAACCTAGACATATGGGGTAGACGGACTTATAATGGAGTTAGAATTCCTTAGTGGATGAGATTTTTACAATAAAGTGGACACTAAAAAGAAATGCTAATTGATGTACATGAAAACATGGGATAATATACATGAAAATGATAGGATAAAGGAAAAATGATGAATTTTCGAAAAATATAGGTGATAGGAGATGGGATGAAGTTATGAAAAAGATGGGAGATAAATTTTTGAAAAAGGATGGGGAGATTTTGAAGATGAGTATGTTGGGAGGATAGAAATATCCGACTTTCCTCCAAAAAATAAGATAAAAAAGAAAAAGGAAGATGATCCTAAGTATAATCCTTCACCTAAAATGAGACTTGATAGTGATAGGACTAAAAAAAAAATATTGATTTTTGACAAAAGGACTCTAAGAATGATCATGACTTTACATGAATGCAGACGGAAAAAAATACACAATTGACCATTACGACGACTAAATCGACAAAAACACATTATGACGGACTTAATGACAGACTTTGTTGACTTAAACGATAGCCAAATTGACAATAGCATGAGACACAAAGGCTCGGCACAGGGCTTTTGCGTCCGGCGCAAGTTGTGTGCGCCTGGCGCACTGCCCCCAACATGCAATTTGTCAACTTGGCGAAAGTTTGGTCAATTTGACAATATTTTTAGACGCGATTTTAGGTACAATATACATTAATGTTTTAACAAGTCAAGAATAGGCAAAAAGAATGCATTCACAAGCAAAATTCATATAACATGGATGCCAAGTTCTCAACCTAAAAGTACAATTCAACGTTTCAACTATGGTTAGGCTTAGGTTAAGGCTGAAAAGGGTACATGACTCAGAGATTAGTCCCACGCTCATTCACGGTGTGAGCGCGTATTTGACTACCCCATTGTTAAAGTTTTATTGAAATACGTTTTCGAAGTCGCCAACAAGTCTTTAGAGGAAGACTCATAAACCTAATTGGATATTTTTAAACTTAGGGACATATTTGGGACTTATCCAATGTATATTTCCCCGTCATACTTCATTAATGTCATGAAACAAAAAGTGAGTTCAGGGGTGAGCGTACGAACATGGTCTGGAAACACGTTCGCTCATTGCTGGCCTCTACTAAGTATGGATTCATATCAAATTTTATGCCAAACAACAACCAAATAATATTTTCAAGCACCCGAAAAATATTAGTCTAGATTGGTTTATTAAACACATAAAATGGACTACTTTCTTGGTGACACGTTATTAAGCAATCAATATTACTGGGTTCCTAATAGGTTGTCCAAATTATCTGATTAGGCGTTAGCACAATTTCTTAGGTCCTGATTAGCAATAATAACATGTTGCTGATGAAAGCATAAGCAGGACAATCATAAAAATATGTAAGAAAATAAGAAGGCGTTGAGATTAGAATGTACAAAAGAACGATTTTTTATTAAAGATCTACATCATGAAAGAAATAGTTAGTAACTTCAATAGAATACATAAGAAAGATTTAAGGACCCTAAGGAATATACCTGTGTGGCTTGGATTTGAGGGAATAACAACTTTTGGGAGGAGCAATCGTGAAGCCTTTCAACAAAAACTTGTGAAGATCGGTTAAAGTCAAAGTACGTGTTTATGTGTTTGTGTATTTGTGTAGGAATGTATGAAAGTATGAGAGATCGCAAGTATTCGGGTGTGAAAAGTGTCTTTTCAGATCTGGAATTCATTAGCTTATTTATAGGGAAATATTAAAAAATATAAGAAAGAATATTGGGCGTCGCGAAAAGAGTGCACTCGGCGCACAACTGTGCATGACTCGCAAAGCCACATGTCACACGCAGATTGGTGCACTGATTGCATTCCAGCCTATGCGCCAAGCGCACAGCCTGCGCCAGACGCAACGTCAATCTGGCCAGCCTTTTTTTTGTTTAACGCGGTTTTCTATAATTCTTTTCTATCTTTATTAAATAACATCTTTAAATCCGGAAACCCGCTATTTTACGAGATATATACTGATTTCAACTTAAAATCCTTTAGTTAAAAATATCTTTGAAAATATTTATTTATTTCTAAAAATATTTATTAAAATAATAAATAAATGGAATTAATTATCATGAATAATTAATTGGGCTTTTCAAAGGATTGGACTCGAAAGACAATTAATTATCAGGAATAATTAATTGGGCTTTAAAATTGGATTTTGGATATTTAATGCAAATAAATAGGCTTTATGCTTTAAAACAGTTTTGAGCCTTGGTCTTCAGACTGCTCTCCCCTTGAGTCAGACCAATTAAGACCGCGGTATGTTTCATCATTGGGTACTTAAATGGGGAGACACGATTATGTGTCTACCATGGGTGTTTGTGTTTGAGAGGAAAGATTGATACTTTTTTTAAGGGGAGAAAGACCGAGAAGATAAGAGAGCGTGGAAGCGGTAAGTTAATTAGTGAAGAAGGGAAACATCTTGCAACTATAAAGTGCAAATTATGTCAAAATGTACATCACTTTGAAAATAGCAAAAAATTCACTTCCTTTGTTCCGTTTTAATTGCTACATTTGGACTTTTATATGCTTCACACACTCCATATTGACTATGTATGTATTACTCCATCTGTTTTTAAATAGATGTTCCACCTTGAATTGCGCATTTGTAGATGCACAACTTTATTTGACCAGTGATATCCTCTGTTATTCATTATCAACAAATTATAGAAATTGATATTTTTTAAAATATATGTCGAGACAAATTCAACAACATCTTGTATGCTAGCATTGGGTTATATACATATGTATGATAGTGAAGGATAGCTTAGTAGTTATAGCATCCCTGTCGGTTCCAAGAGTTCTTGGGACCGATTCTCACCCTTGGCAAGTTGGGATCTCTTTTACTGTCCCTAACTTATCAATTAAGGTTTCTCCTTACCCGAAAAAAATTGTAGAAAAATATGGTCAGAGTAGAGTATATGAATAGTGAAAAGTCAAATTCGAGCATCTATTTAAATACAGAAGGAGTATAATTTAATCGTAACACAAAATATAGCTAAGTGATATCGTGTTGAATTTGTGTCCATAAATATGTGCAATATATCAAGTATTTATAATCTTTACTTAAAGATAATTGAAGAAATCAAGGGTTAAAAATCTGCATTGTGAAGTGTGAATCTTTATGCGTTGCGAATAAAATGAAATTAAGGAATTGCTAAATATAATGGGAGGCAAACGATGTGAAGTTAAGTCTTACGAAGAGATTATAAAATAGGCTTAAGTTATAATAAGTAAATAAACAGGATTTTAGGATTCTGAAATAGAGAATATATATCGTTAGATATTTTTCAATGTATTCGAAATGATAGAAATTTTATGATATTTACTAATATGAAATAAAAGATATTTATATATAAAGTTGTACATTGACAACTGTGAAAGTTGCTCTTTCAATATTTTGAGAAATGATGAAGTACATTCTTAATTAATACTTCCTTCGTCCTCCAACAATTGTCATGTTAGGTTTGTGCATGCACATTATTAAGCGTAAACATATAGTTTGGGAATGTAGGTTAGTTTTTTTTTAGGTTGAGTAAAAACAAATATGTATAATTGATTAAGAGAGAATTTATGGAGGAACCCATATCAGATGAATATGAACAAAAAGTGTGACAGAGATTATTGAAAGTGACCCACATCAGATGAGTTGGATAGATTGGGTCGGGTAAATTTTTAGTGAAAGGAGTAGGATAACTATGTACAGACCAACATAACACGAAAATATAATTATGTGAGGATGAAAGGAGTATAAAATCTCACAATCCGACTTGTGTAGACCCGGTTTACGTTAACATTAGTGTGCAACAGGCCCAAAGCACGTATCATTTTTTAACGATCCACTATATCATTCAAAAACCCACTATATCATGTAGAAATTCACTATATTATTCAGAAGCATACTATATCATGTAGAAACTAATACATCATTTCTAAACAATTCACTATACCATTCAAAAACCCATTATATGATGAAGAAAGTCACTATATCATTCAAAAACATACTATTATATTATGCAGAAAATACATCATTTGTGAATAATCCATTATATCATTCAGACACTCACTATATCATGCAGAAACTCACTATATCATGCTGAAACTCACTATATCATCTAGACACTTACTATACCATGCGTGCAGAAACTACATCTTTCTATATGTTAAAGCACATGTCACGATATATATTACAAAACCTACATCTTCCTGCATGTTAAAACATTAAAATTAAAAAACTCCGCCTATATTGCATATAATTTCACTATATATTTTTTTTTTCATAAAATCCACTCTATTGTATATAAGTTCACTATATCACTATAAAACTTACTATATGAAGTTAATATTAATTATCAACCTGGTGCACACTAAGTTAGTGTGCATCGAGTCCATTCAAGTTTTTTTTTTTAAAATCTCATATAAGATCGTCTTATAATAATTTATTGTTACTTTTTGCCACAAAAGGATCACTTATAATAGAAGCCATCCGTTTAACGTAAGAAATGATCTTTGAGATAAAAATAACCCCTTTTAACTCAAAAGATAAAATGATCTTACACTAATTTTATTATAATGTGATTTTACAAAAGTCTTACATCTTAATTAGTTACTTCCAAGTCCCACCTAGGCACCTACCACCTCATTGATATATATATATATATATATATATATATATATATATATATATATTAGGTCATGAGATACAGTAAGAAGCAAATATATACATCATAAGAATTTCTAAATTTTATTTTGGAAAGGGTTTTCGAGTTTTGACATGGGGGAATCAGCTTCTACAAAGAATTTTCATGTAGCTATATGTCCAAGTGCAGGAATTGGACACTTAGTCCCATTCCTTCGTTTAGCTTCCATGCTATCTTCTTCGAAATGTAAAGTAACTCTTGTCACAATTCAACCAACACTTTCTATTGCAGAAGCCAACCAAATATCTACTTTCTTATCCTCTCACCCTCACGTTAACTCCCTTGATATTCCTCTCCAATGTCAACCACCTGCAATCTCTACCAATGCCAATAATGCCTCCACTACCACCTCCAAGGGTAGTGGTCCTGACCCTTTTATGCTACGTTACGATGCCGTCTCTCGCTCCGCTCACCTCCTCACTCACCACCTCTCCACCCTATCTCCTCCCCCTTCCGCTGTCTTCTCAGACATCATGCTTGTTTCAGGGTTCAACCAAGCTCTGGCCGATCTCGGCATTCCTAACTATGTTCTTATCACCACCTCAACAAGATTTTTCTCTCTCACTACCTACCTTCTTCTCGAAGGAGCAACCCAAGATAGCACCATGCCGACACTCGGGCTTACTAAAAGCTTAGATGAGGAAGTCGAAATTCCCCCTGGTTTACCTACTGTCCCGAAATCAAGTATACCTCCGCCTTTTCTCAACCCAAACCACATTTTCACCAAGATGCTTGCGTCCAACTCCCTGGCGCTTTATAAGGTGAAAGGCATTGTCTTCAATAGCTTCAATTCTTTCGAGCTCGAAACAATCTCCGCTCTTCAAGAACGCAAAGTCTTAAGCAATCTCCCCCTAATCTTCCCCATTGGGCCATTGAAGCCCTTTGTTAATGAAAAATAAGGTGTTTTTCCTTACACAAAGTGGTTAGACGAGCAGCCGAATATATCGGTGCTCTACGTTTCGTTCGGGAGCAGGACTGCTATGAACCAGGAACAGATACACGAACTCGGAGTTGGATTGGAGAAAAGCGGGGTGCGATTCTTGTGGGTGATTAAGACTACTACGGTTGACAAGGACGAGAAGGAGAATAGTGTAGGTGAGTTGCTAGGAGAGGGTTTCCTAGACAGGACAAAAGAGAGAGGGATTATTGTTAAAGAGTGGGTTGATCAAGAAGTAATTCTTGATCATCCTGCAGTTGGAGGGTTCGTGACTCAGTGTGGGTGGAACTCGGTGATGGAGGCCGCGCAACGAGGAATGCCGGTTTTGGCATGGCCTCAGCACGGCGATCAGAAGGTGAATGCTTGGGTGGTACAGAAGGCGGGGCTAGGAGTTTGGGAGAAGGAGTGGGGGTGGGTTGGACAAAAATTAGTTAAAGCTGAAGTAATTGCTGATAGGATTAAGGAGGTGATGAATAGTGAAGGGTTGAGAACAAGTGCTAGTAAAGTTGGTGAAGAAGCTGGTAAGACGTGGGATGCAAATGGTGGAAGCTCTAATCGTATGTTGATGAATTTGATTTCTAGTATTGAGTCCGGGATAAATTTGAAAAGTTAGTGAAACGTACTTTGTGGCTTGGCGTTGGCCATTAACATGAAACATTCTATTGTATTACTACTCTTCTCGTCCAATAAGCTATGATTGTCGCTTGATCATTGTCCCGCCAAAAACTTGATTTTATTAATAAAAGTGTGTTGTACGTCCGCTATTTCTAAATAAGTGCAACAGTTTGATTTTTACATTGGCTAACCTATAATTTTGATTATTAATATCTCTATTTATGTTTTTGTAAAAATTATAAAAAGATGATATTATTACAGTGTTCATTGAAACAAATTCGACAACAATATTATATTAGTAGAAAAATACAGTCAAAGGTGTGAATAGTGCGAAAGTTAAAATATTGCACTTGAAAAAAAACAGAGGAATTATTATGTAAGGTTGTGCATAAGTTTAAAGCCGTTTGGATCACATTGGACTGCAACCGACTGACTGGACTTGTAGACTAAAATTTTGAGTTTTAGTGGGCCAAAAAGCCAAACTGGATATTAAAATAAATACCATGTCTTTATGGATTATCTAACTAGAATAATACAAACTTTTGCTGATTCTCAAACAATACTACTGTATTATTTTTTAATAGTACAAACTCATACCTATATTTCCTAGAATATGCCAAAACTAGAAGTAACCAGATAAACAAGTTAACCATGACACGTGTCAATATTTCAATAGTAGGTTTGAAATTTTAATTTAAATAAAAAAAAAAACTTTTTTTTTCTCTTTTCCTCCTTGCCCTCCACGTAAAAAACTTATATGGACTTGGTCCACACTAAATTAATGTGGACCTAATGCTAATTCATGTTATTTATGAAAAAAAGGATCACATATAAAAAATAATATATAAAAGATGAATAGATATAAATTATGAAGTTTGACTATGAAAAAAAAAAGTTATTAAATCACAAAGTGAAAATTTCATCATGATAAACTAATGTGAGAAAGAGTTTCTTTATTAAAAAAACAGTCACTATGGTTGATAGTAACTGTATAGTGTAACTTAAAATTTAAAAAGGTTACTATATGAAAAAAAATGATCACTATGTTAAATAAGTGGTTTTGGTCCACAATAATATTATTGTGGACCAGGTCCACGCAAGACTTACCAAAAAAACACGGACTCTGATTTCTCAATTATTCTATAAATCAGCGAAATTTCCTTTTTATCTTGCCATGCTCAATATCCGATTCATCTTTTAGTAACTCCATCTTCAAGGCTCTTTTGTGGGGTTTTTAGCCATTGTTCAATTTTTCTCTCTCCTAAAATAAAAAATGCCAGCAAAAATCAGATCACTGAGCCAGAGATTCATCGACAGGAGCAAAGAGAAATTCCTCTTGCGAAAAGGGTACTCCGAATTAGAGTTTTCGGTTTCCGATGGTGAAATGGAGCTCAATCATGGGGTTAAGTAAATGCCGCTGTTATAGATAAATATGCAATATAATCGAGCTAACATTGGGTGTTACCGATGGATTTGTGATCGGATATTGAGGTTATTTGATGGCTTTAATGATTTTGGGGTTAATTTATATGAAATGGGGCGATCAGACCCCCGGAAAGTCTTCTTTTCAGCAAAAATGGGTCTATGTAGATCTCTGGTTTCTCTTCTTCTCATCTTTAGGGGGCCTCTAAAGGATATTGCCAGTATGCAATTTGGGCAATATAACAGTTGTCGTTTCTTTCGCAAATATTGTAGGTGGTTTCGGAGATGGGGAAAAGGCTGTGGGTCGTTTCGGGGTGGGGGAGGGGCTGAGGGGGTGGTTTTGAGGTGAAGATATATTTAATATTAAAAAATTTACAACGCAAAAAACATTGTCTAATATTCATTGTCATACATCTCAAACTAAGAAAAAATTACATAAATAATAAAATATCACAAGTGCATTCGACGTGTTTTCATTTCCATCATAAAGAAACTAAATCATCATATAAACTAACTATTAAACTATATGAAAATCAATTAATAAATTACCATCATAAAGAAAATAAATCATCATATAAAATTATAAATTAATTAACACTACCTAATTTATACAAATTCACAAATTCACACATTCACAAAACTTAATAACAAAGTGCATCAATCACAATTCACAAATTCGAAAATTCACGCCCTGTCGCAAATATTACAATTAATATAACCTAATAAGATATTAAATATACAATATAGGAATTAAGAAATTAGTAATGTAAAAAAAATAAATTCTTTCAATACCTGATGGTTACCGCGGAGGAGAATCAAAGAAGTGAGAACAGCAGTGTGGCACGGTGGTCGCCTGGTCGGCGTGGCGGTGGCAGCACGCTTGTGGTGGTGGTCGGTGTGGCGTGCGGACTCCGGCGTCGTGAAGCCTGAACTCTGAATAGCTGCACTTTTGAATAGCGTGAGCCGTGAGATAAGTATTGGGAAAGAAAGGAGGGAGAAAGTGATATGTTTAAGTTTTAAAAATTAAAAGATTATTAATTTTTCAGGTTGATTTAATTAAAAATCTGATGATAACGTAGAAGAGAACCAAAGCAGTGAAGCACTGATGGGAATTGGGCCCCACCCCCACTCTCATTAATAATAATAAAAACAAGTCTGCAAGTGGCAGACAAGAAATCAGGAACCCAAAGTTTTTCTCTTTTCTGCCGCTGAACATTACTCTTCGTCTGGCGCAGCAATTTTGGTTTTTTTTTTTAGAAAATCTTTTAAAAAAAAATTAATTCGTGGGGTCACGTGACCCCCCATGCCCCATATTAGCTCCGCCAGTGGATTTCTAGGTGGGGGAAAAGGGTGGGGCAGTGGATGGTGTCAGGTGGGTGGGGGAATGGAATAGAGAGAAAGAGAATTTTTTATTTTAAAAAATTACTCGTTTTACGCGTTCCAAGTCAGGTTGATCTACTCTAGGAAATGTTGGTATAAAGTTTGTATTATTAATAAAGAATCCAAAGGTTGTATTATTTTGAGAGAAACGGTCTAAGTTTGTATAAGTCTTGTTAAATACTCCCTCCGTCCAAGAATAGTCTGAACAATTTCCTTTTATGTTTGTCCCAAATTAGTTTGAACACTTCCATTTTTGGCATGGTCGTCCCACTATTAATATATTATTTCTTTTACACATATTTGGCCCACACTCTACCTTTTTTCAATAAAAAGTTACCCAACTTTCTCTCTCCTCTAATAAAAAATACCCCACGAACTCCTATGACATCTACTTTTTAAATAAAATAACATTTGATAACCACATTACAACTTATCACCTTAAACTACGTGTCCCAACAAGTGTTCGGATCTTTCTGGGACGGAGGGAGTAATTATATTATTATACACAAACACTCACTAGTGGAAAAAACGCTATATGTCACAACACAACCGATGTAGTCCTTAAGGTAACCGAATCGGTGAATCCTCGAAATTTTGGGTGGAAAACTTGGGAGTACAAACCGCTGCGGTTCTTAGAGAACCGGATCGGTTAACAGAAAATCGATCCGGTTTTCTGTTAACCGTTTCGGTATAGGTTTTGGACGACGGATTTGAAACTCAAGGGCAATAAAACTAAATTTCGTGGCCCATAATTGAAAACAAGGGCGACGAGTTGATTTTGTTGCCCTAGTGTACATTATGGGGCGACAAAACTTTTTGTTTTTGCCCAAATTCATATTTGGGCGACGAAATAAGTTTGGGTTGCCCATTACTTTTATTAGGCGACAAAACTATGTATTTCGTCGCCCTTGTTTAGTAAATGGGCCAGTTCAAATCTATGATTCCTTGCCCATACCCAAAAGAAAATAGCGGAAAAAAACCCGCTCAAAATATTTCCCACAAAATCAAGTACGTTTCTCCTCCTCTCACACCCTCAAGACTTCAACTGCTCATCTCCTCCTCAACTCACACTCTCTTCGGTTCCGCCCTAATCTTTCTCTTTTTCCCGGTGAATTGGTGACGCTTCCGACGACGAGATCTTCGACGTGTCTCATGTGATGAGTTTAATTGTGATGGCGTTTCTCAGGTGGTGATGTATCTTCGACTATTGACGTATCTCATGTGACGTTTCTCAGGTGGTGATGTGGGTGGCTGCAGGAGATCAGCGGTGATAAGTTTCTCAGCATCTCGACGTTTCTCAGGTGATGTTTCTTTGGTGATAAGTTTAATTATGATTGTAAATTCGATTGATGGTCAATTCATACCCTCTTGTGATCTGCCCTAAATTTTTTAAATTACGCAGGTGGTGATGTGGGTGGCTGCCGGAGATCACCGGTGAGACTAGCGGCCAGTTCGGCGTCAAGGTTGGTATCTTTTGTTATTTGCCCTAAGTCACGAATCAATGTCAAGCAAAACAGTTGTTTACCCTTGAATTATTGGTATGAAATTGTCAATGTTTTCTTGAATTGCTTAGATTTTTTTTTTGTTTTTACGAGTGAATTAGAAGGTTTTGATTTGTATTTTGTAAGTTCAATGCCTTCCTTTCTCCTTCACTGATATCCCGTCTTTTTTCCTCGGCATCTCTGTCATGGCTTTGTTGGTTTGGCTTTCTCTGTTTTATTTTTGATGCAATTTGTTTTTGTATTTATTTTTTTTATTGTGTGTGTAATGCGTTTGATTTCATTACTATTACCTAAGCTACTATAGTTCCCGAATTGAATGAAAGAAATCCATACTACTACCTACCAGTCATACAAGGGAGGGGGGTATATAGTAAACAACTTCAAAACATGAAAAGATTGATACCTTATACAAGGGAGGGAGGGCTGTTGCATCATCTGTTCCAACCAACATTACAACATTATAGGAGTTTCATTATTGCGTTGCTGATACCTTTTGATATCTTTGAAATGTGATTCATAACATAAATGCCATTGGGGAAGGATAGATATATGGCGTTGAATCTAAATGTGAAAAGATGATATGATGGGTAAATTTCTCTTTGCTCTTGAGCTTTTAGGAGAGTCCAACTGCTGAGAATTGAGTGCATTGAAATTTTACATAAAATAAGTTGTGTCTAGCTTATATGCTGATATTTTGAGCTGATGTGACTATTGAAATCATATAATTGACACACAGTTTTACATAACTTTGATAACTGCTAACTTACGGGTAGTGTTAAAGAAAATATAGAGTCGACGGGGTTTGTGTGGCTTCTGATTTAATGTTGTTCCCTTGTCTTAAAGTATTTTTCTTCGTATGTTTGATGTTTTCAGATCCTGGAGTATAGATTAAAAGCTTTCAATTCAGTATGCTATCACGAACATCATATAAATTTATACTCGATGTGCTCACTCTGTTTATCTTGCTGCTTGTTTAATCACTTACTACTGTTATGGTGGCAAAAAGAAGTTTAAGTTCACTGTTTAAGCACATAATAAAGCAGAATACTTGAAGTTTAAGTTGACTATTACCAAAACCAAACCAAAGATTAAAACTGTGTTGTACTTCTTGTAAAGTTAAAGTGTAAACTGTAAAACCATATACTACTGTCATTTTATTGCTTTCAGTGCTTAGCACAACCTTTATATCTAAGCTTCATTTAGTTAATTACTCCAAAACGTCAACCACCTACTGACGTCCTCCCCTTTCTTAATTTTTTTCTGCAATTTCTCTCTTTTTAATTCCTCAAAACCCCCCCTTTTTAATAATCTAGGTTCCCTATTGTAGAAGAAACTTCTTTTTCCGTGCATATTCTCATCCTGAATTCATTATAATTCCACCTAAGATCACCCAAATCACGTCACTTTTCTTGCAATTCTTCCGATTTCTAAACTTGGGTCAATCTCCATTTTTGTGGGTAATGTTTTTTTTATGAATGTTAAGCTTTTCTATGAATGTTTTTTTTATTTTGGAGTTTTCTTTATGAACTAACTGTTTATTCATGTTATTTGACTAAATTTGATTGTTAATGATAAAACACCTATTGAAGTTCCATCTCACTGATTAGTTATTTTTTGGTTTGCTGAGTGTATCAACCATGATCTGCCTTGTACTTACCTTGGTCGGCCTATAATGTAATTATATGCGTGAGCGTGTTATTATATACTGTAATTAATACTTGTAGTTATATTGGTGCACCTATACATATTGCTTTTATTGGGCGGAAGAGTAAAAAGATCATTAGTCCCCCCCCCACCCACCCACCCAATTTTTTTTATCACATGGGTACCTAATTTTAACGTTTTCGATTTTATCAGGAACAATGGGTCGTGACTATCTTCCCAAATTAGCAGTGGAAAATTATATGAAGTATAACAAGGCTTGGATTATGTGAATTTCTTCGTAGATTGGGTAGTACTAATTAGTTTTTTTAGATTTACTTTGAATTTTATAAGATATTCAAGTTACGTCGGATGTTGAATTTGAAGATTATTCTGTAGTCTACAATTTGCTATTCCGTGAATACTTCTTTTATTATATCATACTTTTGTTTTTAATAAGTTTATATACTTATATATGAATATTTGGGCAACTAATTAGGTATTGCACATTGTTATTTGAATTTAGCGTGAGATTTAAAATTATGTAAAGCAATTCGTAGCCCGAAATACTTTGGGCAACGAAACTGTTGTTGCCCAAAATAGCATTCTTGTAAGGTTACAACACACAATGGGCAACGACAAATAGTGATTGTCGCACAAAGTTCCATTATATGGGCAACGAAAGTTAAGTTGTCGTTGCCAAAATTGTGTCAAGTATAGGCAACGATATAAAAAACTCGTAGCACAAAATAGCATTATGAGCAACGAAAGCATTTCGACGCCCAAGCTACTGTTTGTGCAACGAACATGATATTCGACGCCTAAAATGGAAAGGGCGTCGAACCTTAGACGACGAAATTTGTGCGCAAAAATCTCATTGCCCAAACCTTTGTGCAACGAACTAGTCCCATTGGGCGACAAATATTTTTGTTGCCCAAAACCTATTTCCTTGTGCAGCAGTTAATCTTTTTTTTTTTTGTCTAACACCCGCGTTTTTATTTCTACAATTCGAACACCCTAGTCCCCACTGCGAGCCATTTTCATTTCTCGCTCAACGCTTCGTCCATAAGTTCAATTCTCCCTCCACTGGGTTCGACCACGCACCACCACACCTCACCGCCAACCACCTGCGACCGCTGGCTAACTGAAGGTTCCACCACCTGATTCCGCCCTAGGTTGCGCACCACCACTTCTCATTCTCTCTCTCATCTCTCACTCCTCTCTCCTCAGCAAAATCTAAACCCTAATCTTCCCCCCCCCCTTCCATCTCTCATCCTCTCTCCTCGGCGAAATCTAAAGGATTTTCACGAAATTCGAAGTTGAAGGTTAAAATGGAGATCCTGAAGCCGACGAAAATGGTCCTACTGAAGTTGAGAGAACGCGGCGAACTACTCTCCCTCACGAACAACAGTGTCGCATCCTGCCGCCGTTGCTGAAGATCCAATTTTTTAAGCCTTTTCTCACGTACAGTAGGAGAGAGAAGAGTTCGTCGATGTCGTTAGATCTGAAGGTAACCCTAATTCTTGCTTTCTCTCTCCTTGCTCTCAGATCTGAAGGTAACACTGACTTTCTGTTAGTGCGTTTTTTTTGGGTTTTGCGAATTGATTCTTCATTTATTTTGTTGAATTCGCAAATATCAGTTTGCCATACTTGACTTTCTATTAGTTCGTCTATTTTAGGTCTCGTGAATTGATTCTTATAAACTTCTATGATTTTTGGTCGTGAAGTTGTCAATCCAATTTATGAAGTATTAGGGATTTTGATGTTTGATTTCTAAGATGGTTGATTTTTCGATGGTTTGCTGGAGTTTGTGGGAATTTGAATGAATTTTGATTCTGATGTTCGAATTCCGCAGATATTCATTGATTTTTGATGGTTTATTGGAGCTATTAGGAATTTGCGTGAATTTTAATTTCGATGTTTGAATTCTGCAAATTTGCATTGATTTTTTGATGATATGGTGGAAACTTGCTTTGTTGATTTGCTTTTAATCAAACGTAAGAGTATTGGAAGAAAAGTAGAATAATTAGAAGATGAAATTTAAACTGTGTATCAATCAGTTGCTGATGTTAAGGTTTTATATAGAGTTTTTTCCCCTACTTATAGGCTAAAAAGGATGTCAATGGTGCTCTTAGGAGCCATTTTGTGCTAACTTTCTCCATCTAGTTGTGGTTTTCTGTTTTGTGTCAAATTGCAGGTTTTAGGGAATTATTTCCCTATTTTCTACTATTATATGACCGCTACGCTAGATTGGAGAGGTTTTGTAACACCCCGTAATTTTCACTCTTTATTTTTGGTGTTTGTTTACATTAAAATGGTATTTTTTCGTAAAAATAAATAATTTATTATTTAGATTATTTTGGAACGTGTTGTGAAAATGTGTATATATATTTATATGTTGTGATATATTTATATATATATTTATTTTAAGTTGTTAGTTATTTATTTTAAAGGTTATATTAATTTCGTTATTTGTTTAGGCGTTTAGAATGCTGTTTTGTCGCGTAGCATTTTTGTAACGTTGTTGGACCAACTTGGGTGATGAAATGTTGCATCGCATGTGGCGTGCTAATGTGTTTATTAAATTTATATTTATAATATAATTTATTATAATTATTTTCATTATTAAGTATTTTCAAGGTTTAGGCGCGATTTAGGAATTAACCGTTTTATCGCGTATCGGGCTTTCGGAGCATGGATCGTTGTTGAATTTGGGCCGAAAGTTTTGTGTGGCTTTTGGGCTTGGGGCAGCCGGCCAAGTGAAGTAATAGGAGAGCCTTCTCCTTTTCTTTTCTCTTTTGTTTTCCTTAAGACTCTTTGATGCCTTATAACCCCCATAACCCCCCCCTTAATGATTTCTTTAATTAAACCTCATTAAACCTCTTAATTCACTTCAAATTCTGATTAGAAAATCAGAATCCTTTGGCTGCCATCCTCCAATATTTTCGTCCATCATCATCATCATCATCATCACCATTTTCATTCTCTCAAATTTTCTTCATTTCTTCTCTTTGATAATTGTTCGTGAATTGTTTTTGTGGCTTTTTCGTTATACTTGGTGCTTGGAATTTGAAGAAGAAGAGGGTCACACGCCTATTGTGGGGATTTCCAGAAGTTTTCAGCTCACCTCCGACGATCCAGGTAACTAGTTGTTATCCTAGAATCATAGTGATTAGAGTAGTATTCGGTATTAGATTAATACGTTAGGAATTATCTAAAATACTTTTTGAATGAGATTTTTGACGAAATTTTACATGAACATACGTGACACATGCTATGTGAATACTGTGTAGAGAAAAATAATTTTTGCATGATTTTTAATATTTATTTGATTTAATTAGTGTACGTTTTTGGCTAAATTTCATAATAATTATTGAACGACTGTTAAAATTGATGAAATCATTTTTCTTAGATCATGTTACATTCGTATAATGTATTCCATGCCTTAGAATAATTTTTACCTACTGTTTACTGTTTTAATTAATTGATATATCTGTTTTTGTAATTTCTGTTCTGTCAGTATATAATTCATGAAAATTATTTGTATAGGTATAAAAATTAATTTATTTGGATAATATGTATTTTCGTGAGTTTTTACATGTTCGGTGAATTTTTGATAATTTTTGGGCGTCTGTTTATATTTTTAATTATTATAATGGCTTATTTGAGGAATCTGTATATTAACTGTTAAAAATACTTTTTGAGTCCGAAAATTATAAATAAAAATTGTGCCATGTCAGTAGAGCAATTAGGGTTATATGATAATTTTTTTGTGATTTTAATGCTCGAATTTGTAGGTTTCATAATTAATATGGTGTTTTTGTGATGAAATTGAGGACACACTATTAAATTGTTTGAGGGCTTGTAAATCAGATATAATTTATAATTTAATATATTCTGGGTTGCTGATTTTCAGTAGTATACAGTATGCATCATTTGGGTAACCACATGTTTAGGTTTGATTTATGGAATAAAATGATTTAATTGTTATTACTCTTTTAATGAATATGATTTAGAGTTAATTGGTGATGTACTTGTGATTGAGTGTGGTTGCTGTAAAAACCAGTATATTGTCATTGTTGATGTTTGGGAATGTTCAAGTGTTATTGTGAGAGTTATTTGTTGAATATATTATAAGTGATTTATTTTGAGGAATTATGAAGAACTGTTTGATGAACTGTGGGTATAAGGCCGGGTGGCATCCCCTTTTTGACGAATATTTTTGATTAATGATACTTAGTTTGTATGCATGATTGTATTTTGAGATAAGAATATCCGGTGGGATAGATGTAGTCCCCTGTTAAGAACATGCCAACCACCCGGTTTTGCGAACTAGGGGTACACTGGGTTAATTGTTGTCGTCCGAGAGGTCGGGAGTTCTCGCGTGTTCTACCCCGCATCGGGAGTTTGGCCATTCTTAGACACGGGCGGGGGGAACGTAAGCCCATAGACCGACCTGGAGATTGCGATCTGACAAACCTTAGGAAGTGATTTGCGAATCACTGGCGTTCGGTTTCTGACTCAATAACTTGTTGTATTTTAATTTTTTATTATTATTTCTTTATATTGGAATTATGTCACTCACTATATTTACTTATTGTTGATGATCTCTTGATTTATCTATGAGCCTTAAGATTTCTATGTGCATGATATGATGTAATGATTGCATGTTATTCCTTTCTTAGTAATCTACCTCTCGAATGGTGCTTTGATTGCTATTGTTCCGGGAGAACCGCTAGTTACTCCCCACCGACTGTGGAAATATGTAATATAATCTTGCGGATGGAAATGAATGCTAGGCTTTTGGCTCCCTTGGGCTAGCGGTGTGAGAGTTGGTTGTGAGAAGAAGCTTCTAGTACTGTTTTTGGTAGATGAACTCTATATAGACCATAGGGAGACTTATTTTTGGATTGCTTTCAAGGATATTAGTTTTATTTAAGTTTATTTTGGGAGACTTGCATGTCTCATGGTATTTTGGATTTGATAGTATGATACAATTTGGGATACTTCTTTTATGTTAGAACTATGATGTTTACTCGGAGATTTATTCCCTTTTAAGCTATGAATTTTCAGTCATTATCTTTATTTATTGTTTTAGAGTAGCATAACCGTCCCGACGTTATTTCCGCTAACGTCATTTTTAG
Source organism: Beta corolliflora (assembly GCA_947648045.1). NCBI lineage: Eukaryota > Viridiplantae > Streptophyta > Magnoliopsida > Caryophyllales > Amaranthaceae > Beta > Beta corolliflora. Next base: position 781,765 of record CANSZD010000995.1, on the reverse strand, counting down.
TATTTCTTAATTAGACTTTGTTAGTATCTTAGTAGTAGAAGGACGGGGTGTTACAGTTGGTATCAGAGCAAAACGCTCCTAAACTCTGAAAAAGAGTTGCTAATGATTCTTTAGAATTATTAGTTAGCCATAGGATATAAAATTTGTTTAGAATTAAGTTTAGTAGTTTCACTATAATGAGAGTGTGATGGGTAGAGTAAGTAAAAGGGAAGCCTTATGGGAATGTGGTGTGCTCTCATGCTTATGGAGCATATGTTATATGTATAGTTACTTGTTTTATTGGTGGAATTAGTCTACCAAGTTTGTTAATCTTATTTGCGGGGCCGCTTGCATGTAATTTATTTTCTCTTTTATCGAGTGCGCGGAAAGCGAAGTAATTTATAGCTTCTTCGGTCTAGTTGTGTGTTTAATTTATTTTGTGTTTTGCAATTTAAAGATAAACTTTAATTTTATTTTAATATAGTCTTGTGTGTTGCATTACATTTATTTTATTTGCTAGTTGCTTGATAGTATATGTTATTATGTGAGACAAGTATATATTTTCTCGTTCTTTTTCAATTGAGTGTTGTTTTTATGTGAGTGCTACGTATACTGTTTTATTAATTTACAAAACTTTCTAGTTTGAATTTATATTCCAAATTATATTTTAGATCTTTGAACTTAATAAATTTTATACTTATGTTAGAGTTATTTTCTGACTTTCAAATTTTGTTATTGTTAATATTTTGACATACTGTTTTGAAAAACGTTTTATTTCAATTGTCTTCAAATTCTCTTACCGTCTTTGACCATCTATATTTATAAATATATTTCTTTTAATATTTTCATTTTTCATGCTAATCCTTGTTTAGCTTTTAATTATGTTAATAAGTTTTGTAGTCTTTGAAAATAAAAGTACCCTAATGAGTTGTTTTGGTGTTAGTTTGAAAAGTAGAAGTAAACTATTTTGTTTTAAAGGTTAGCATTCAACAACTTTTATTTTACTTACTAATTTACTTTTCTTATTAGCATTATTTTTCAAACTCAAATGTGTGAAAGGATCTCGTTTACCATATGTTGTTTCTTGTTTAAATATTTAGTACTTTCTTATTTCATAGCAAAATTTTGGTTGTTTTCAATACTTCTTATTTAATTCTTTGGTTTTGACTGATCTGTTTTATATTCTTTGAAAACGAAATTTATATACTCAGTCTAAATTTTAAACTTGTTTGAGTTGATATTAAGTCATAATGGGTGATTCCTTTGACTTGTATGTCAATTTGATAAGTCTAAATTTTAAACTTGTTTGAGTTGATATTGAGTCATAATGGGTGATTCCTTTGACTTGTATGTCAATTTGATAAGTTGACGTATTTTATCTGTTTTGATTTAATTTCCTTTTTCAGTTGATATTAAGTTTATATTGGGTGATTCCAGTAAACTCTAATGTCGATTGGATAAGTTGGCTTTCAAATATTGTTTTGTTGATACTAGATTGCAATGGGTGGTTCCATGCACATTTGTGTCGACTTAGCAAATTTTATAATTGTTGTTTATAATTTATTACTTTATCGCCTATTTATTATTAGTGTTTCGTCGTTGTGAAATTTATTTTAAAGTTTTCAATTTCTTTTGCGAACTTTAATTTTTCATATATATGTTTAGGAGGCGTACGCTCTTATAACATATGTCATGACTTGTGTTCGTAAGTGCTATTTTAATAAAGCAGCTAGCTACTCTTTATTAAAGTGCTCTTATCTCTTTAAGTGGATTATAAGCCCGTGTGGATAGCTCTATTTAAATTGGTTTGGCTATCTATTTACGAACTTTTTCTTCTCCGTTTCTTTTCTAAAAATATTTAGGTATTGTCGGATTTATTCTTTTATAATTTTACGTAAATATTTATTTCTGCTTCTTTTGCAAAATTACCTATAGTTTATTGTGCAAAAGTTTTTACCTTAAACTTTCTAATACTTGTCTTTGGTTCTTTCACATTTTATAAAGGATGGTTGTTACCATGCTTCTTTACTGTACAACTCTTTTGGTCTTCCAAAATAAAATATATATTATTTGAGTTATCAAATTTTTATACCTGCAAGGTTGTTTAGTTCTTAACTAAATTCATCGATTTATGTTTTCTTAATGTTCTTTGTCTAAAGTATTTTCTTTTGTCTCTTGGTTGTTTTTAAGTTTCGAGGACGAAACTCTTTTAAGAGGGAGTGATTGTAACACCCCGTAATTTTCACTCTTTATTTTTGGTGTTTGTTTACATTAAAATGGTATTTTTTCGTAAAAATAAATAATTTATTATTTAGATTATTTTGGAACGTGTTGTGAAAATGTGTATATATATTTATATGTTGTGATATATTTATATATATATTTATTTTAAGTTGTTAGTTATTTATTTTAATGGTTATATTAATTTCGTTATTTGTTTAGGCGTTTAGGAAGCTGTTTTGTCGCGTAGCATTTTGTAACGTTGTTGGACCAACTTGGGTGATGAAATGTTGCATCGCATGTGGCGTGCTAATGTGTTTATTAAATTTATATTTATAATATAATTTATTATAATTATTTTCATTATTAAGTATTTTCAAGGTTTAGGCGCGATTTAGGAATTAACCGTTTTATCGCGTATCGGGCTTTCGGAGCATGGATCGTTGTTGAATTTGGGCCGAAAGTTTTGTGTGGCTTTTGGGCTTGGGGCAGCCGGCCAAGTGAAGTAATAGGAGAGCCTTCTCCTTTTCTTTTCTCTTTTGTTTTCCTTAAGACTCTTTGATGCCTTATAACCCCCATAACCCCCCCCCCTTAATGATTTCTTTAATTAAACCTCATTAAACCTCTTAATTCACTTCAAATTCTGATTAGAAAATCAGAATCCTTTGGCTGCCATCCTCCAATATTTTCGTCCATCATCATCATCATCATCATCACCATTTTCATTCTCTCAAATTTTCTTCATTTCTTCTCTTTGATAATTGTTCGTGAATTGTTTTTGTGGCTTTTTCCTTATACTTGGTGCTTGGAATTTGAAGAAGAAGAGGGTCACACGCCTATTGTGGGGATTTCCAGAAGTTTTCAGCTCGCCTCCGACGATCCAGGTAACTAGTTGTTATCCTAGAATCATAATGATTAGAGTAGTATTCGGTATTAGATTAATACGTTAGGAATTATCTAAAATACTTTTTGAATGAGATTTTTGACGAAATTTTACATGAACATACGTGACACATGCTATGTGAATACTGTGTAGAGAAAAATAATTTTTGCATGATTTTTAATATTTATTTGATTTAATTAGTGTACGTTTTTGGCTAAATTTCATAATAATTATTGAACGACTGTTAAAATTGATGAAATCATTTTTATTAGATCATGTTACATTCGCATAATGTATTCCATGCCTTAGAATAATTTTTACCTACTGTTTACTGTTTTAATTAATTGATATATCTGTTTTTGTAATTTCTGTTCTGTCAGTATATAATTCATGAAAATTATTCGTATAGGTATAAAAATTAATTTATTTGGATAATATGTATTTTCGTGAGTTTTTACATGTTCGGTGAATTTTTGATAATTTTTGGGCGTCTGTTTATATTTTTAATTATTATAATGGCTTATTAGAGGAATCTGTATATTAACTGTTAAAAATACTTTTTGAGTCCGAAAATTATAAATAAAAATTGTGCCATGTCAGTAGAGAAATTAGGGTTATATGATAATTTTTGTGTGATTTTACAGCTCGAATTTGTAGGTTTCATAATTTATATGGTGTTTTTGTGATGAAATTGAGGACACACTATTAAATTGTTTGAGGGCTTGTAAATCAGATATAATTTATAATTTAATATATTCTGGGTTGCTGATTTTCAGTAGTATACAGTATGCATCATTTGGGTAACCACATGTTTAGGTTTGATTTATGGAATAAAATGATTTAATTGTTATTACTCTTTTAATGAATATGATTTAGAGTTAATTGGTGATGTACTTGTGATTGAGTGTGGTTGCTGTAAAAACCAGTATATTGTCATTGTTGATGTTTGGGAATGTTCAAGTGTTATTGTGAGAGTTATTTGTTGAATATATTATAAGTGATTTATTTTGAGGAATTATGAAGAACTGTTTGATGAACTGTGGGTATAAGGCCGGGTGGCATCCCCTTTTTGACGAATATTTTTGATGAATGATACTTAGTTTGTATGCATGATTGTATTTTGAGATAAGAATATCCGGTGGGATAGATGTAGTCCCCGGTTAAGAACATGCCAACCACCTGGTTTGCGAACTAGGGGTACACCTGGGTTAATTGTTGTCGTCCGAGAGGTCAGGGAGTTATGCGTGTTCTACCCCGCATCGGGAGTTTGGCCATTCTTAGACACGGGCGGTGGGGAACGTAAGCCCATAGGCCGACCTGGAGATTGCGATCGACAAACCTTAGGAAGTGATTTGCGAATCACGGCGTTCGGTTTCTGACTCAATAACTTGTTGTATTTTGATTTATTATTATTATTTCTTTATATTGGAATTATGTCACTCACTATATTTACTTATTGTTGATGATCTCTTGATTTATCTATGAGCCTTAAGATTTCTATGTGCATGATATGATGTAATGATTGCATGTTATTCCTTTCTTAGTAATCTACCTCTGAATGGTGCTTTGATTGCTATTGTTCTGCGAGAACTGCTAGTTACTCCCCACTAACTGTGGAAATATGTAATATAATCTTGCAGATGGAAATGAATGCTAGGCTTTTGACTGCTTGGGCTAGCAGTGTGAGAGTTGGTTGTGAGAAGAAGCTTCTAGTACTGTTTTTGGTAGATGAACTCTATATAGACCATAGGGAGACTTATTTTTGGATTGCTTTCAAGGATATTAGTTTTATTTAAGTTTATTTTGGGAGACTTGCATGTCTCATGGTATTTTGGATTTGATAGTATGATACAATTTGGGATACTTCTTTTATGTTAGAACTATGATGTTTACTCGGAGATTTATTCCCTTTTAAGCTATGAATTTTGAGTCATTATCTTTATTTATTGTTTTAGAGTAGCATAACCGTCCCGACGTTATTTCCGCTAACGTCATTTTTAGTATTTCTTAATTAGACTTTGTTAGTATCTTAGTAGTAGAAGGACGGGGTGTTACAGGTTTGATGCTGAGTTCCAAGGTCCCGAGGACACTTTCCGGGACCCTTGAGCAAAAGAAGAGTTCAAGACTTGGCATTTGGAGCCAAGAATGAAGAACAGTGGCCAGGCCCGGTCCCATCGGGCGGTCTAGCCCGATCGGGCGCCCACAAGAGACATGTGGGAGATTTGATGCGGGCCCGTTCGGGCGCCTTCGCCCTGTCGCTATTTTACAGTTGAAGCCCGATCGGGCGTGCGTGTTGAGCGTTGCTGTGTGCGCTGCTGAGGCCAGTTAGGCGGCCCGATATCATCGGGCGGGTCTGGCCCGATTGCATCGGGCGCTGGTCATTTTGGGCGCTGATGAGTTTATTGAGCCCGATTTCATCGGGCATGCATGGCCCGATCGGGCGATTAACCCGACACGCGCATTTAATGATTTCCGGGTTATTTTTATAAGACTTTTCCTAGTTGTTTTAGGTTTAGTATAAATAGCCAAATCAGAATATCTTTGATTCATCTTGATTTTAGCCATTATTTTTCATAGTTTTCTCTAGGGAGGAATTCAAGAACCCTAGTTTACTAGTTTTCACTTTAGATTCAAGATCAAACATTTGGATTAATTGCAAGTTCAATATAGTTCTTCAATTTGGTAATTTTCTTTATTGCTCTCTTTATTGTCGATTAGATTAACTTCTTTGTTATTTGCAATGATTCTTGACCATGCGAGAGCGGCTAGGTGATCTTTGAGGGAGGTAATGTTCGAGAGAAATTACATGTGCCCAATATAAATTGACTTATTAGGTGGTTGTTATTCATCCCTGATTTCCCGAATTGTATGCGTAGTGATCCATAGTCCTAGTTATCTATTAATTGATTTATTCCCTCGTATTTAGTTATGTTATTTGCTTAGTTTAGTCACACAACCATTTTCATCTGATTTAGTTAGTATAATATTAGAATTCAGATACAATAGTATAACTTTCTCCCTGTGGATTCGATCCGGACTTCCCTGACTACTAGTTTTTGGACCTTAGGTTATTTTTGATTAGGTGATACGACTTTAGCCTGTCAAATTTTTATTTTGTCTGAATTATAGTATTACACTAACCTCTACTTTGAAGAATACCTGTTCTTTGGAGCATCTCATGTTTGTTTAAGTGTTTTTGGTGTATGAGCAGGAAATTGAAATCCCCAAATCTCATTCCATTTGATCCGGAGATTGAAAAGACCGCTCGTAGACTCAGAAAGAAAACTAAGCAAACAAAGTTGTCTACAGGGACACCCTCCCAAAAGACACCTTCTCCACCATCTTCACCACAACAAGAATTCCCTGTCTCGCCTAAAATGGGTGACGAAGTTAAACCTTCAGACCCGATTTCATCCGACATGCTTGGCCCGATCAGGCGATTGACCCGACACGCGCATTTAATGATTTTCGGGCTATTTTTATAAGACTTTTCCTAGTTGTGTTTAGGTTTAGTATAAATAGCCAAATCAGAATATCTTTGATACATCTTGATTTTAGCCATTATTTGTCATAGTTTTCTCTAGAGAGTAATTCAAGAACCCTAGTTTACTAGTTTTCACTTTAGATTCAAGATCAAACATTTGGATTACTTGCAAGTTCAATATAGTTCTTCAATTTGGTAATTTTCTTTATTGCTCTCTTTATTATCGATTAGATTAAATTCTTTGTTATTCGCAATGATTCAAAGTATGGATTTTTATATTGATTTTATTGTTTTCATAAGCATGAGTGAGTAGTTTTATTTCTAGGATTGTGGAGATCTATGTATGCAATGAGGGATTGATAGATTAGTCTAATTGCCTTATATTTTAATTGTTTCCAGTGATTGAATCGTTCATGCTAGATGTATAAATTATGCCTGATTTGTATTTCTATTATCGCAATATTGAATCTGCTTCGAAAGGAGAGATTTCGTATAGGCTTTCAATCATTAGGCAGAGTGATCCTTGACCATGCGAGAGCGGCTAGGTGATCTTTGAGGGAGGTAATGTTCGAGAGAAATTACATGTGCCCTATATAAATTGACTTATTAGGTGGTTGTTATTCATCCCTGATTTCCCGAATTGTATGCATAGTGATCCATAGTCCTAGTTATCTATTAATTGATTTATTCCCTCGTATTTAGTTCTGTTATTTGCATAGTTTAGTCACACAACCATTTTCATCTGATTTAGTTAGTATAATATTAGAATTCAGATACAATAGTATAACTTTCTCCCTGTGCATTCGATCCTGACTTCCCTGACTACTAGTTAGTGGACCTTAGGTTATTTTTGATTAGGTGATATGACTTTAGCCTGTCAAATTTTGGCGCCATTGCCGGGGAGACGGTTTATTTTTATTTTTTCTGAATTATAGTATTACACTAACCTCTACTCTGAAGAACACCTGTTCTTTGGAGCATCTCATGTTTGTTTTAGTGTTTTTTGTGTATGAGCAGGAAATAGAAATCCCCAAATCTCATTCCATTTGATCCGAAGATTGAAAAGACCGCTCGTAGACTCAGAAAGAAAACTAAGTAAGCAAAGTTGTCTGCAGGGACACCCTCCCAAAAGACACCTTCTCCACCATCTTCACCACAACAAGAATTACCCGTCTCACCTATTACTCTTAAAATGGGTGACGAAGTTAAACCAACCTTCAGACCCGATTTCATCAGGCATGCTTGGCCCGATCAGGCGATTAACCCGACAAGCGCATTTAATGATTTCCGGGCTATTTTTATAAGACTTTTCCTAGTTGTTTTAGGTTTAGTATAAATAGCCAAATCAAAATATCTCTGATTCATCTTGATTTTAGCCATTATTTTTCATAGTTTTCTCTAGAGAGTAATTCAAGAACCCTAGTTTACTAGTTTTCTCTTTAGATTCAAGATTTAACATTTGGATTACTTGCAAGTTCAATATAGTTCTTTAATTTGGTAATTTCCTTTATTGCTCTCTTTATTATCGATTAGATTAACTTCTTAGTTATTCGCAATGATTCAAAGTATGAATTTTTATATTGATTTTGTTATTATTTTCATAAGCATGAGTGAGTAGTTTTATTTCTAGGATTGTGGGGATCTATGTATGCAATGAGGGATTGATAGATTAGTCTAATTGCCTTATATTTTAATTGTTTACTGTGATTAAATCGTTCATGCTAGATGTATAAATTAGGCCTGATTTGTATTTCTATCATCGCAATATTGAATCTGCTTCGAGAGGAGAGATTTCGTATTGGCTTTCAATCATTAGGCAGAGTGATCCTTGACCATGCGAGAGCGGCTAGGTGATCTTTGAGGGAGGTATTGTTCGAGAGAAATTACATGTGCCCTATATAAATTGACTTATTAGGTGGTTGTTATTCATCCCTGATTTCCCGTATGCATAGTGATCCATAGTCCTAGTTATCTATTAATTGATTTATTCCCTCGTATTTAGTTCTGTTATTTGCTTAGTTTAGTCACACAATCATTTTCATCTGATTTAGTTAGTATAATATTAGAATTCAGATACAATAGTATAACTTTCTCCCTGTGCATTCGATCCTGACTTCCCTGACTACTAGTTAGTGGACCTTAGGTTATTTTTGATTAGGTGATACGACTTTAGGCTGTTAAATTTTGGCGCCGTTGCCGGGGAGACATTTTATTTTTATTTTGTCTGAATTATAGTATTACACTAACCTCTACTCTGAAGAACACCTGTTCTTTGGAGCATCTCATGTTTGTTTAAGTGTTTTTGGTGTATGAGCAGGAAATTGAAATCCCCAAATCTCAATCCATTTGATTCGGAGATTGAAAAGACCGCTCGTAGACTCAGAAAGAAAACTAAACAAGTAAAGTTGTCTGCAGGGACACCCTCCCAAAAGACACCTTCTCCACCATATTCACAACAACAAGAATTCCCCGTCTCACCTATTACTCTTAAAATGGGTGACGAAGTTAAACCAACCTTCAGACCCGATTTCATCCGGCATGCTTGGCCCGTTCAGGCGATTAACCCGACACACGCATTTAATTATTTCCGGGCTATTTTTATAAGACTTTTCCTAGTTGTTTTAGGTTTAGTATAAATAGCCAAATAAGAATATCTCTGATTCATCTTGATTTTAGCCATTATTTTTCATAGTTTTCTCTATAGAGTAATTCAAGAACCCTAGTTTACTAGTTTTCACTTTAGATTCAAGATCAAACATTTGGATTACTTGCAAGTTCAATATAGTTCTTCAATTTGGTAATTTTCTTTATAGCTCTCTTTATTATCGATTAGATTAACTTCTTAGTTATTCGCAATGATTCAAAGTATGAATTTATATATTGATTTTGTTATTGTTTTCATAAGCATGAGTGAATAGTTTTATTTCTAGGATTGTGGGGATCTATGTATGCAATGAGGGATTGATAGATTAATCTAATTGCCTTATATTTTAATTGTTTCCTGTGATTGAATCGTTCATGCTAGATGTATAAATTAGGCCTGATTTGTATTTCTATTATCGCAATATTGAATCTGCTTCGACAGGAGAGATTTCGTATAGGCTTTCAATCATTAGGCAGTGTGATCCTTGACCATGCGAGAGCGGCTAGGGATCTTTGAGGGAGGTAATGTTCGAGAGAAATTACATGTGCCCTATATAAATTGACTTATTAGGTGGTTGTAATTCGTCCCCGATTTCCCGAATTGTATGCATAGTGATCCATAGTCCTAGTTATCTATTAATTGATTTATTCCCTCGTATTTAGTTCTGTTATTTGCTTAGTTTAGTCACACACAACCATTTTCATCTGATTTAGTTAGTATAATTTAGTATAATATTAGAATTCAGATACAATAGTATAACTTTCTCCCTGTGTATTCGATCCTGACTTCCCTGACTACTAGTTAGTGGACCTTAGGTTATTTTTGATTAGGTGATACGACTTTAGCCTGTTAAATTTTGGCGCCGTTGCCGTGGAGACAGTTTATTTTTATTTTGTCTGAATTATAGTATTACACTAACCTCTACTCCGAAGAAAACTTGTTCATTGGAGCATCTCATGTTTGTTTTTGTGTTTTTGGTGTATGAGCAGGAAATTGAAATCCCTAAATCTCATTCCATTTAATCCGGAGATTGAAAAGACCGCTCGTAGACTCAGAAAGAAAACAAAGTAAGCAAAGTTGTCTGCAGGGACACCCTCCCAAAAGACACCTTCTCCACCATCTTCACCACAACAAGAATTCCCCGTCTCACCTATTACTCTTAAAATGGGTGACGAAGTTTAACCAACCTTCAGACCCGATTTCATCCGGCATGTTTGGCCCGATCAGGCGATTAACCCGACACGCGCATTTAATGATTTCCGGGCTATTTTTATAAGACGTTTCCTTGTTGTTTTAGGTTTAATATAAATTGCCAAATCAGAATATCTCTGATTCATCTTGATTTTAGCCATTATTTTTCATAGTTTTCTCTAGAGAGTAATTCAAGAACCCTAGTTTACTAGTTTTCACTTTAGATTCAAGATCAAACATTTGGATTACTTGAAAGTTCAATATAGTTCTTCAATTTGGTAATTTTCTTTATTGCTCTCTTTATTATCGATTAGATTAACTTCTTAGTTATTCGCATTGATTCAAAGTATGAATTTTTATATTGATTTTGTTATTGTTTTCATAAGCATGAGTGAGTAGTTTTATTTCTAGGATTGTGGGGTTCTATGTATGCAATGAGGGATTGATAGATTTGTCTAATTGCCTTATATTTTAATTGTTTACTGTGATTGAATCGTTCATGCTAGATGTATAAATTAGGCCTGAATTGTATTTCTATCATCGCAATATTGAATCTGCTTCTAGAGGAGAGATTTCGTATAGGCTTTCAATCATTAGGCAGAGTGATCCTTGACCATGCGAGAGCGGCTAGGTGATCTTTGAGGGAGGTAATGTTCGAGAGAAATTACATGTGCTCTATATAAATTGACTTATTAGGTGGTTGTTATTCATCCCTGATTTCCCGAATTGTATGCATAGTGATCCATAGTCCTAGTTATCTATTAATTGATTTATTCCCTCGTATTTAGTTCTGTTATTTGCTTTGTTTAGTCACACAACCATTTTCATCTGATTTAGTTAGTATAATATTAGAATTCAGATACAATAGTATAACTTTCTCCCTGTGCATTCGATACTGACTTCCCTGACTACTAGTTAGTGGACCTTAGGTTATTTTTGATTAGGTGATACGATTTTAGCCTGTTAAATTTTGGCGCCGTTGCCGGGGAGACGGTTTATTTTTATTTTGTCTGAATTATAGTATTGCACTAACCTCTACTCCGAAGAACACCTGTTCATTGGAGCATCTCATGTTTGTTTTTGTGTTTTTGGTGTATGAGCAGGAAATTGAAATCCCTAAATCTCATTCCATTTAATCCGGAGATTGAAAAGACCGCTCGTAGACTCAGAAAGAAAACTAAGTAAGCAAAGTTGTCTGCAGGGACACCCTCCCAAAAGACACCTTCTCCACCATCTTCACCACAACAAGAATTCCCCGTCTCACCTATTACTCTTAAAATGGGTGACGAAGTTACACCAACCTTCAGACCCAATTTCATCCGGCATGCTTGGCCCGATCAGGCGATTAACCCGACACGCGCATTTAATGATTTTCGGGCTATTTTTATAAGACGTTTCTTTGTTGTTTTAGGTTTAGTATAAATAGCCAAATCAGAATATCTCTGATTCATCTTGATTTTAGCCATTATTTTTCATAGTTTTCTCTAGAGACTAATTCAAGAACCCTAGTTTACTAGTTTTCACTTTAGATTCAAGATCAAACATTTGGATTACTTGCAAGTTCAATATAGTTCTTCAATTTGGTAATTTTCTTTATTGCTCTCTTTATTATCGATTAGATTAACTTCTTAGTTATTCGCAATGATTCAAAGTATGAATTTTTATATTGATTTTGTTATTGTTTTCATAAGCATGAGTGAGTAGTTTTATTTCTAGGATTGTGAGGATCTATGTATGCAATGACGGATTGATAGATTAGTCTAATATATTTTAATTGTTTACTGTGATTGAATCGTTCATGCTAGATGTATAAATTAGGCCTGAATTGTATTTCTATCATTGCAATATTGAATCTGCTTCTAGAGGAGAGATTTCGTATAAGCTTTCAATCATTAGGCAGAGTGATCCTTGACCATGCGAGAGCGGCTAGGTGATCTTTGAGGGAGGTAATGTTCGAGAGAAATTACATGTGCCCTATATAAATTGACTTATTAGGTGGTTGTTATTCATCCCTGATTTCCCGAATTGTATGCATAGTGATCCAAAGTCCTAGTTATCTATTAATTGATTTATTCCCTCGTATTTAGTTCTGTTATTTGCTTAGTTTAGTCACACAACCATTTTCATCTGAGTTAGTTAGTATAATATTAGAATTCAGATACAATAGTATAACTTTTTCCCTGTGCATTCGATCCTGACTTCCCTGACTACTAGTTAGTGGACCTTCGGTTATTTTTGATTAGGTGATACGACTTTAGCCTGTTAAATTTTGGCGTCGTTGCCGGGGAGACAGTTTATTTTTATTTTGTCTGAATTATAGTATTACACTAACCTCTACTCTGAAGAACATCTGTTCTTTGGAGCATCTCATGTTTGTTTAAGTGTTTTTGGTGTATGAGCAGGAAATTGAATTTCCCAAATCTCATTCCATTTGATTCGGAGATTGAAAAGACCGCTCGTAGACACAGAAAGAAAACTAAGCAAGCAAAGTTGTCTGCAGGGACACCCTCCCAGAAGACACCTACTCCACCATCTTCACCACAACAAGAATTCCCCGTCTCACCTATTACTCTTAAAATGGGTGACGAAGTTAAACCAACCTTCATACCCGATTTCAACCGGCATGCTTGGCCCGATCAGGCGATTAACCCGACACGCACATTTAATGATTTCCGGGCTATTTTAATAAGACTTTTCCTAGTTGTTTTAGGTTTAGTATAAATAGCCAAATCAGAATATCTCTGATTCATCTTGATTTTAGCCATTATTTTTCATAGTTTTCTCTAGAGAGTAATTCAAGAACCCTAGTTTACTAGTATTCACTTTAGATTCAAGATCAAACATTTGGATTACTTGCAAGTTCAATATAGTTCTTCAATTTGGTAATTTTCTTTATAGCTCTCTTTATTATCGATTAGATTAACTTCTTAGTTATTCGCAATGATTCAAAGTATGAATTTTTATATTGATTTTGTTATTGTTTTCATAAGCATGAGTGAGTAGTTTAATTTCTAGGATTGTGGGGATCTATGTATGCAATGAGGGATTGATAGATTAATATAATTGCCATATATTTTAATTGTTTCCTGTGATTGAATCGTTCATGCTAGATGTATAAATTAGGCCTGATTTGTATTTCTATTATCGCAATATTGAATCTGCTTCGAGAGGAGAGATTTCGTATAGGCTTTCAATCATTAGGCAGAGTGATCCTTGACCATGCGAGAGCGGCTAGGGATCTTTGAGGGAGGTAATGTTCGAGAGAAATTACATGTGCCCTATATAAATTGACTTATTAGGTGGTTGTTATTCGTCCCTGATTTCCCGAATTGTATGCATAGTGATCCATAGTCCTAGTTATCTATTAATTGATTTATTCCCTCGTATTTAGTTCTGTTATTTGCATAGTTTAGTCACACAATCATTTTCATCTGATTTAGTTAGTATAATATTAGAATTCAGATACAATAGTATAACTTTCTCCCTGTGCATTCGATCCTGACTTCCCTGACTACTAGTTAGTGGACCTTAGGTTATTTTTGTTTAGGTGATCCGACTTTAGCCTGTCAAATTTTGGCGCCGTTGCCGGGGAGACGGTTTATTTTTATTTTGTCTGAATTATAGTATTACACTAACCTCTACTCTGAAGAGCACCTGTTCTTTGGAGCATCTCATGTTTGTTTTTGTGTTTTTGGTGTATGAGCAGGAAATTGAAATCCCCAAATCTCATTCCATTTGATCCGGAGATTGAAAAGACCGCTCGTAGACTCAGAAAGAAAACTAAGCCAGCAAAGTTGTCTGCAGGGACACCCTCCCAAAGGACACCTTCTCCACCATCTTCACCACAACAAGAATTCCCCGTCTCACCTATTACTCTTTAAATGGGTGACAAAGTTAAACCAACCTTCGAGAGATTATGCCTGACTATCTCCCGATAATGTACCCGGGAGGTGGGATGCCTACCATTCTTTGCTCACGAAGTTTGAAATCAAGTCTCGTGTTCGAATATGGTTCGAATAATAATCGGTTTCTTGGGTTACCATCCGAAGACCCAAATCGGCCTGCGGCGGTTTTTACAATGTTGTGCTACTCGAAACAAGGCGGGTGTTCTGGCTGGATGAGATGAAACTCATCCTATTTGGTTTCTTCTGCGCGACAAAGCTCTATTTTGGTATAATAAAGCTGCCTTCCACCATCACCACACGGCGAGAACTATCAAAGATCTTCCTCATCAAGTGGTACCCTTACCAAAAGACTGCAGATATGCGTCATGCCATAGTAACTTTCACCTAAGATCCTGGAGAGTCATTGATGCTTGGGAGATGTTCAATGATCTGCAGCGCCTTTGTCCTCATCATGGTTTGGACCAGTGGTATTTGTGTCAGATTTTCTACATTAGAGTTGATGCGGATCCGAGGCGGGTAATTGATGGAGCCCTCGGTGGGTTCTTCATGGATAAGGCCATTGATGAAGGGTATGAACTTCGGAGAAACTCGGCTTGTCAATCAAGCATCTACTATTCGTTCCTCTATGAAAAAGGGGGTAAACATGATGTTGAGGCCATTTCTTTACTGTCCGGGCAACTAGCTGCTCTAACCCATAAGATCGATTCTTTGAAGCTAGGTAATGACTCCTCCCACATGAGTGTTAACGCGATGGCTAGTGCTTCTAATTCCAATGCTCTCATTTGTGATGCTTGTGGGATACACGGGCACAACTCTCGAAGAGTGCCCTGCTCTCCTATCTACTAATGTAGGGGGCAGCGTGAGGCGATTAATGCTTTTCGAGTCCACAACCCGGGGGCCGATTCAATCCATATTCTAACACTTACAACCCGGGGGTTGCGAAATCATCAAACCTATCATATAGGAGCAATAATGTGTTGAACCCTCAACCTCGACAACCATATGTCCCTCAAAATCGGGTTCAACAATATCAGCCTCAACAACAAGCTCCTCCCGGCTTCCCGAGAGAAATCGAAGCTCCACAACGACACTCCTGCTTGTTGACCCGGCCATGACGAGTTGAAGAACATGATGTTTCGAGATAAATAAAGGTTTTAATGCTTTTCGCGGAACCAAAAGCTCGAGTTGGAAAATTTGGGTACACATAACAAGATGTTGGAGACTCGGCTAGCTCGGTTGGCTAGTTCTTCCGCTAGTAGGCCACACGGGTCATTACGTTCTGACCAATGCAACCAAGAGATGCGCGATGCCATCACTCTTAGGAGTGGAACGCGATATGATGGTGCGGAGATGCCTAAGGATGATCCGGTTGAGCCGAGAGAAAAGAATAAAGCGTCGCGATAATTCCACGGCTCCTAAGGAGGCCGGCAATGCGAGAGAGCGGACGGTGGCGAAAAGTTCCATCTACCACTCCTGTGATCAGGTACGCGGTTCCCCAATCGCCTATTGAAGACTAAGCTTGATCATCGGCTCGGTAAGTTTTTGAAGGTAGTGAAGAATCTTGAGTAAGCTTGTCCCTTTTACTTAACTTATTACACAAGTTCCCGCATATGCTAAATTTTTGAAGGAAATTCGACTAGGAAGAGAGCCTTTAATGAAGTTGAAATTGTTGCCTTCCTTTGAAGAATGTAGTGCTCTTTTGCAAAACCGGTCCCACCTAAATTGCGAGACCGGGAGTTTCTCTATCCCCTTGTAACATTGGCACCATTTTTATTGATAAGGCTTTATGTGATTTGGGTGCTAGTGTTAGTGTCATGCCCCTTTCTGTTTGCAAAAGCTTGACATGGGAGATTTAAAATGTACCAATATTACTCTTGAATGGCAGACCGTTACGTTAAATACCCCCTAGGTATCTTAGAGGACGTCCTGTGAGGGTAGGTAAATTTTTTATTCTTGTGGATTTTGTTGTGCTTGACATGGAAGAGGATACTCGGATCCCAATTATTTTTAGGGAGACCATTCCTTCATCTTCTTTGGGTATCATTGATGTTAAGAATGGAAAATTAACTTTGGGTGTGGGAGATGATAAGGTGACCTTTAGTTTGACCAATGCTTTGAAAAGTCCCATGCTAGAGGAAGCCTGTGATAGAATTGATGTCATTGATGTGCTGGTTAATGATGACATGCCTCAACCCCTTCTGCGGGATCCTTTGGAGGCTTTGCTTTGTTTTGCATCTTCTACGGGTAATGGTAGTCCCTTGAGTGCTGAAGTGGATGACTGAGAAGCAGCTCTTTCATGTGAAGAACTTGACGGTATTACCACTCACGAGAAGGAACGGTTAGTATATGATACTCAACCGGTAGAGTTAAAGAAACCACTGAAGCCAGAAACCCCTTCCCCCCTTCTCGAGATATGCTTTTTTGGATGAATCGAAAATTATCCTGTGATTGTTAGTGCTTCACTGAATGATGGTCAAATGTCTCAACATTTGTCTGTTTTGAGAAAACATAAACAAGCCATTGGATATAATATTGATGATTTGAAAGGTATAAGCATTGACTTTTGCATGCATAAAATTCATCTAGAGGATGATCATCGTCCTAGTATACAAGGCCAACGTCGTTTGAAACCCAATATGGAGGAAGTGGTCAAGAAAGAGGTTATGAAATTGCTTGATGCTGGAATCATCTACCCCATTGCGGACTCTAAGTGGGTGAGTCCAGTTTAAGTGGTTCCTAAAAAGGGAGGTACTACTGTGGTAAAAAATGAGAAAAATGAATTAATTGCTACAAGAGTAGTAACTGGTTGGCGTATGTGTATTGACTATTGGAAATAAAATGTTGCCACGCGGAAAGATCACTTTCCCCTCCCCTTCATTGACCAAATGTTGGAAAGGCTAGCTTGTCACTCTTATTTTTGTTATCTGGATGGCTATTCTGGTTTCTTCCAAATACCTATCCATCCAGACGAGCAGGAGAAGACCACCTTTACATGCCCTTATGGTACCTTTGCCTATCGAAGGATGCCATTTGGACTTTGCAATGCCCCCGCCACCTTCCAACGTTGTATGATGGCCATCTTTTCTGAGTTCATTGAGTCCATTATGGAAGTGTTTATGGATGACTTTAGCGTGTATGGAATTAATTTTGATGCATGTTTGATAAATTTGGCTAAAGTTTTGAAAAGATGTGAAGATGTCAATCTTGTACTGAACTGGGAGAAATGCCACTTCATGGTTACTGAAGGAGTGGTACTTGGTCATATTATTTATGAACGTGGCATCCAGGTGGATAAAGCAAAAATTCAAGTGATTGAGCAATTACCCCCTCCTGTGAATGTCAAAGGAGTACGAGGCTTCCTTGGTCATGCGGGGTTTTATCGCCGCTACATCAAGGATTTCTCTAAAATTACTAAACCACTTACTCAGTTGCTCCTCAAAGATGCCCCGTTCATGTTTACTGATGAGTGTCTTGTGTCTTTTAACAGGATCAAGCAAGCTTTGATTACTGCTCCTATCATTCGATCTTCAGATTGGACCCTTCCATTCGAGATTATGTGTGATGCTAGCGACTATGCTGTGGGAGTTGTGCTTGGTCATAGGAAGGACAACGTCCTCCATGCGATATACTATGGTAGCAAGACACTAGATGAAGCTCAAGTTAACTATGCCACCACTGAAAAAGAGCTTCTAGCTGTGGTTTATGCACTGGACAAGTTCAGTACATATTTGTTGGGGTCTATGGTCATTGTTTATACCGACCATGTTGCATTGAAGTACCTCCTAGCCAAAAAAGAGGCAAAGCCCAGACTCATTCGTTGAATTTTGCTGCTTCAAGAATTCGACTTAGAGATCAGAGATAAAAAGGGAGCCGAAAATGTAGTGGCTGATCACTTGTCCAGATTACAGTATGAGGATATGGAAGAGGGTCTACCCATTGATGACTCCTTTCCTGATGATAAGCTCATGGCAGTCACTTCAGTCACCCCGTTGTATGCAGACTTCGCCAACTTCTGTGTGAGTGGACAGACTCCCCTAGAGCTGAGTTACCAGCAGAGGAAGAAATTCTTCCATGAGGCCAAAAAGTACTTTTGGGACGACCCTATACTTTACAAGCTTTGTGCTGACACCATCTATAGGCGATGTATGCCAGAATGGGAGGTGCATGACATTCTGAAGCACTCCCACTCCCTGCCATGTGGAGGCCATGCTGGGCCCTCTAAAACAGTTGCTAAGGTACTTCAGTCTGGTTTTTACTGGCCAACTTTATTTCATGATGCTAGTACCTTTGTTAAGTCTTGTGATGCATGCCAACGAACGGGAAATATTTCCCGTAGACATGAGATGCCCCAAACCCCTATTTTGGAAGTTCAATTATTTAATGGATGGGGCATTGATTTTATGGGCCCTTTTCCCTCTTCCTCAGGTAATAATTTCATACTTGTTGCTGTTGAGTGTGTGTCTAAGTGGGTAGAAGCCATTGCATCACCAACTAACGACTCCAAAGTCGTTATGAAAATGTTCAAAAAGATTTTCTTTCCAAGGTTTGGGGTACCAAGGGTTGTCATTAGTGATGGTGGATCTCATTTTCACAAAAGAACTTTTGAGGCCCTACTTAAGAAATATGGTGTCTACCATAGGACTGGCCTAGCATATCACCCTCAAACAAGTGGGCAGGTAGAAGTGTCTAATCGTGAGAGAAAGATTATCTTAGAGAAGGTGGTAGCCAAATCTAGGAAGGACTGGAGTGACAAATTAGATGACACCTTGTGGGCTTATAAAACTGCTTTTAAGACCCCTATTGGCACCACCCCTTACAGGTTAGTCTATGGGAAAGCATGCCACTTACCTGTTGAGCTAGAGTATAAGGCTTTTTGGGCGGTTAAGGAGCTAAACCTTGATGCTAAGTTAGCAGGAGAAAAACGTTTATTGCAGATTAATGAGCTTGATGAACTCCGGTTGAATGCTTATGATAGTTCGCGCCTCTACAAAGAGCGCACTAAGAGATGGCATGATAAGAAAATTTTGAGTTGAGAGTTCTCTATTGGTGATAAGGTTTTATTGTACAACTCTAGACTAAAACTTTCCCTGGTAAGTTGAAGTCTAGGTGGTCTGGTCCATTTTCAGTCACTAATGTTAACAAGTTTGGTTCTATTGAGGTGTTGAATGCAACAGGTGAAAAGTTCAAGGTTAATGGCCAACGTTTAAAGTTGTACCATACAGAAGCTCCTGTTGGATATGTGGAGGAATTATACCTCCAACCCCCTTCCCCTTCTGCTTGAGGGATGAGGCATTATGGTCGTGCGGGACCTTTATAAACCAGCGCTAATCGGGAGGCAACCCGATTTCCCTTTCTTTTCTTCTTTTTATTTTTAGATTTGCTAACTTTTGTAGCTTTGGTGAGAGAGTGAGAGGGTACTAATCATCATCCTGAGGCTATATGTGTGCAGGAATTTTTAGCATAGCAGCTTGGGTTGTTGTCCAATTGAAAAGATCGCAAAAACCAAGGAAATCGCCAGTAGGGCAGTCGCCCGATCCTGTCGGGCAACCCCGACCGATCGGGCCCACAAAGAAAAACCTGGGTGCAAGTGAAAGACACTCGCCCGATGCCGTCGGGCTACCTCGCCCGATCGGGCAGCCGTTCCGTCAACGACAAAAGGTTCGCCCCATTTCATCGGGCCATATCGCCCGATCGGGCGTCACTCCGTCAGATTATGGAACGACAAAGAATACCGCCCGATCCCATCGGGCAAAAACGGCCGATCGGGTCCGCAACCAAATTCTGGGCGGAAGAACGAAGAAAAAAACACCGCCCGATCGGGCCGTCGCCAGCGGGCAGCATTATATCCCGATTTTCGCCCACTTTCACTCATTCTTCTCACAATGTCTCTCTCTCTCTCCTTCAAACCCTAACCCCTAATTCTCACCTTCTTCCCCAAATTCACCCTCCACCATTAAAGACCTCCATTCAACCTACTTCAACCTTCACAAAATCACTCCTCTCATCATCTCCTACAAATTTCTTACTCCATCCTCTTCATTTTCTTTCACTTCATCCCTCACATCCATCTTCTTCTTCCTTCCTTCCACCGTTAAAGTGAGTGATAAATCCTTTAGATTCTCACAATTTTTCCAAGCAACATGAATTTGAGGAGGCGTCGCGAATCTGGCACCGGGTCTCAACCACCACCACCACGACCACCGGTCATCCCCCGGGACGAGACTTTTTCGGATGTCATCTTTTCGTCGGAAGAGCAGCACGAAAGGTTTCAGCGCCTAAAAGGGCGCGAGGTAAGTCCTACCCACTTTCTTGATATCGAATTTTTGAGTGAATTGGGTATTGCATCTGAATTCAAGGATTTCATGAAAATCATAGGGATGGAATCATTTTTTTCCGTGCATGTTAAAACATACCCTGTGCTTGTTTATGAATTTTATAGTAGTCTTGAGGTTACCTAACCCCGAACTGGACCCGTCTCATATGTATCCTATAGACTACTCAATCAGGACTTCCGCCTATCCCTCCCGGAATTTGCTAGAATTCTCCGAGTCCAATGCCGGGGGGATATTGGGCACCCCCTTAACTACCATCACCGTGATACCTACTTTGCCATCACGGGTGATGAAAATGACTTCACCCTACAACATTGTAATGTCAAATTCATCCACCAACCCATCTTCAAACTTTGGGTACGGTTTATGTCTCAGACACTGTTTGGGAGGGTGGAAGGACAATTGATAAGGGGGGATGAACTGTACTTGATAGGGAGCTATATGCATAGAGGGACGCGTCACCAATTTCAATACAACATCCCTCACCATGTTGCGCTCCAAATGGAGCGTATTGCTGCCACATACCCTAAGAGGCGAGCCGACGGTACCTTGACGTCTCGTGCCATTGTGAACGGGGGGGTTGGTGACTCTTTTTGCTAGGAAAGTCTCCGGTTTTGATGAGACTCGCTACCAGCCGGCCATAGGACCTACCCTCATGGATTATGCATACCTTGATCGCCTCCACTGGTTAGAGAGGGCTGAGGACAAATACCAGTGGCGCATCAACGGGATGCGCTCTATTGAGTTGCCTAGTCATTTAGCCAAAATAAGACCCGGGCAACCCCATTACCACCTTCCCATTGCCGGTACTGATTTAACCACCCCCGTCCCTGAGATACCCCAGTGCACTTTTCACCGCCGCCCACCCTATTCTGATGATATTGCCTCTACTTCTGATGCTCCCCCTCCCCCATATTATGTTGCTCCTCCTTCTTTTGATTTTCAGGATATGATGAGCATGCTCCAGCGGATGGAGTCTGGCATTACCGCCAACTCTGCAGCCATCCAAAGCATCGGCCAGCGGGTTGATGCTAATTATGCAGCTCTACAGAGAATTAGCCAGCGTGTTGATACATTGGCCAATGATCAACACCTGGCTATGTATCCCATGTACGATGAATACTGCAGACTTCATCGGATTGCTGAAACAGACGCGCACCCATCTTGGTACACTTGGAACCCGAGTTACAGCCAGCCGGGATCCAGTAGTAGGGGTGGCGGAGGTGAGGATGATGATGGTGATGACATTTAATTCCATGGATGACTGATATCCTTGTCTTTCCTTTCCTTTGTTGCAATGAGGCTATTGCCAAGTTCAGCTTGGGGGAGGATTTCTGTTAGTACTTCTCTCTCTTTTACTGCTTTTTAGGTTAGTTAAGTTAGTTTAATTGCTTTGAAAAATGAAAAATCACAAAAAAATGAAATATTACTGAAAAAAACACAAAAAATACGAGTTGAATATGAATAGATTGATTGCTTCCATGTGCCCCGAACTTTGCTTTGAAAAATGATTTAACTCATTATACTGGATAGTTGGGCATTTGTGATTGGGATGTTGTGATGTGATCTCTGATTGCCTTCATCTTGAGTGAATTTTGATGATAAAGCGCATACTTTAACTGCATGCTTGAATTGGTTAGTTTGTGAGGATTCATTCTAGCCTTCGGATTTATATCTATATCCGGTCTATTCTTGTGTGTTAGTTCCTCGTAGCATTCTTATCTTGACTTTGGCATTGTACTCGTGGATTTCTGATTAGTTTGGACATGTGCTGTGATAGAGGCGTTCATTTGTTTAAGTTTTTAAGCCTCAGAGTTGTTAAATGAATCATTTTCCCCCCTAGCCCCGCTGAGCCTAATGACTTTTTGGATATATAATAAGCCACATTACACGCCTTGAGCCTTTACAATAATTATTGTCCCAAGCCTAGCTTGGGGGAGCATTTTTCAGGGTGATATTATATTGTGTGGTTGATTCTGTGGGTTGGTTGGAAAATAATGTCATATTGGTACAAAGTAAAGTGCAAAAAAAAAGGAAAAAAAAAGAAAGAAAAAAAAAATAATACATGAAAAGTCTCCATGATCTTCAGTCATTAAGTTTCAAGAAATTTTAATTCATTAAAAAATTATTGAAAATTGTATTGAAGCAGACAACTATTGGTTGGTTCGTGAAATTTCAGAGTTGGTTATTATCTTGGTCATGTTGTTGAGGCCATGGGAGTTGTTTCGACCACATCTAGTCTTACTAGTGTTTTTTGCTCCCCTTTTCTTGGCTTTTCCACCACATTACTTAAATAATTTCCTTACCTATACCCGAGCCCCATTACATCCTTGAGAAAGACCTTTTGAGCACGTGTTTGATTGTTTATTGGAATAATACTGAGTTAATATGCCAAAGTTGAAGATTAAGTTTGTTTTTTGAGTCAACCTGATTAGGATAAGCGATATTATACCTTTCTAAACACATGAGAGTGTGAGTGGGAAAGGATATTATGGTTGGGTTGATGAGCGATCGGGCACATTTTATGCTCGCCACAAAATTGAGAGGAGTGACACCTCGGTGAGCACCTATTCAAGATTTGCATGTTATGTAGGGCAGTTGCATTTGATGGTTTGCTTAGGTGATTGGTGGTCAGGGTGATCTGAACAACTGAACTTGTATTTTGCTTGCTTGAAGGATTTTGAGTTGAAAATATTTAAGTTTGAATTTCTTATCTGAGGGGTGAAGCAATTTTATTCATATTCATGTTGTGCTTTGCATGGGGACAAGCAAAGGTTTAGCTTGGGGGAGTTTGATGTTATGGTTTTATATGGAGTTTTTCCCCCTGCTTATAGGCTAAAAAGGATGTCAATGGTGCTCTTAGGAGCCATTTTGTGCTAACTTTCTCCATCTAGTTGTGGTTTTCTATTTTGTGTCAAATTGCAGGTTTTAGGGAATTATTTCCCTATTTTCTACTATTATATGACCGCTACACTGGATTGGAGAGGTTTTATGCTGAGTTCCAAGGTCCCGAGGACACTTTCCGGGACCCTTGTGCAAAAGAAGAGTTGAAGACTTGGCATTTGGAGCCAATAACGAAGAACAGTGGCCAGGCCCGGTCCCATCGGGCGGCCTAGCCCGATCGGGCACCCACAAGAGACATCTGGGAGAATTGATGCGGACCCGATCGAGCGCCTTCGCCCTGTCGCTATTTCGCTGCTGAAGCCCGATCGGGCGGTTTGGCCCGATCTCATCGAGCGTGCGTGTTGAGCGTTGTTGTGTGCGCTGCTGAGGCCAGTTAGGCGGCCCGATATCATCGGGCGGGTCTGGCCCGATTGCATCGGGCGCTGGTCATTTTGGGCGCTGATGAGTTTATTGAGCCCGATTTAATCGGGCATGCTTGGCTCGATCAGGCGATTAACCCGACACGCGCATTTAATGATTTCCGGGCTATTTTTGTAGTACTTTTCCTAGTTGTTTTAGGTTTAGTATAAATAGCCAAATTCATAGTTTTCTCTAGAGAGTAATTCAAGAACCCTAGTTTACTAGTTTTCACTTTAGATTCAAGATCAAACATTTGGATTACTTGCATGTTCAATATAGTTCATCAATTTGGTAATTTTCTTTATTGCTCTCTTTATTATCGATTAGATTAATTTCTTAGTTATTCGCAATGATTCAAAGTATGAATTTTTATATCGATTTTGTTATTGTTTTCATAAGCATGAGTGAGTAATTTAATTTCTAGGATTGTGGGGATCTATGTATGCAATGAGGGATTGATAGATTAGTCTAATTGCCATATATTTCAATTGTTTCCTGTGATTGAATCGTTCATGCTAGATGTATAAATTAGGCCTGATTTGTATTTCTATTATCGCAATATTGAATCTGCTTCGAGAGGAGAGATTTCGTATAGGCTTTCAATCATTTGGCAGAGTGATCCTTGACCATGCAAGAGCGGCTAGGTGATCTTTGAGGGAGGTAATGTTCGAGAGAAATTACATGTGCCCTATATAAATTGACTTATTAGGTGGTTGTTATTCGTCCCTGATTTCCCGAATAGTATGCATAGTGATTGGTGGGACGCGGTCGTACGCGCTACCAAAGATAAAAGTTTATTTTCCTTCTTTCCAATACAAATAAATGTAAGTGGCAAGTAGGGTCGAATCCACAGAGACTTGGGGACTAACTCGTGCTTATAATAGATCAAATGGGGGTTTTGGGATTAAAGAATTGAATAACTAAATATGAAGAACTAAAGAACAATCAAAAAGTAATGTAATCAAGAAGAGAAGAATCTTGAGTTCGGTTAATGGCCACTTCGATTCGTACTATTGATCATTGGTTTCTCAAATATGTAACTTTACTCTTAATTACTCAAAGTTGGAAATCAAATTCCTTTCCCTCAAAAGTACCGTTAAACAATCACAATCAGATGATCATAAAACTTGAACTAAAGATTAATCTAATCTAATCAGAGATTAAATTCAAATCAATAGAACATCAACGAACTAGGAAACAATGAGCCAATTAACAAATTGCTAGCACAACATATTCAAATTGGAACTTGTGATTTCTCTAGTGATTAATCAAGAATAATCAGATTCATTAATCAAACCCTAAATTGCTACTCATGAAAGAAGAACAGATGAATCGGCATCAATTCTAAATCCTAGCAAATGATAAATTGAATGTATAAACTAGTAGTACTCCTAGCAATACATACCACAATCATAGATTAAAATCAAGAAATCACAACTATAATTAAGAAAAAGTTAACAAAGAGAAACCTCACAATAATAGACCGAAGCTTGATTAACCGTTCTTAAGACTAGATTTAGGCTACGATCGACATAGCATCCATCAAGTAAATCTTCCAACTAATTACTCGAAACTCCAAAAAGGGAGAGAATAGGGATTAGGGTTCTTCTCTCTATCCTCTCTAATTAAGTTCAGAAAAATTACAAGACCCAAAACAAAATGTTTTTCTCATTAATAAAACCTAAGGAAAGCTAAAAATTACCGAAGAGTCGTAGCCGCGTCGAAGTGCGCGAGTCGGGCATCTATGGCGCGCGACCCGGGCCTTGGCTGCTGCCCAAAACTTCAGCTTCGCTCGAAGTGCGCGAGTCGCGCATGTCTTGCCCGCGAGTCTGGCACTCGACGCTGTCAATGCTACGCCTTCGCTCGAAGTGAATCTCATGCTGCTGCTCGAAATGCGCGACTCGGGCTTCTATAGCGCGGGTCGCGCGTCTGCGTCTCGCCAAGCACACTCGCTCCGCTCGATATGCGCGAGTCGTGTGTAATTGGCGCCCATGGTGCGCACTAGCCACTGCTTGAGATTTAGTCTCTAACCACGCCCGAGGTGGGCTCTTCAACGCCCATGGTGGGCAAACAATGTTGTAGAGCCACAAGATGAACTTGGATGCCTCCACCATATAACTCTAGACTCCAAAGAACTTTGTGATCTTTTTATGTTGAATGGATCGCAAACACGGGATGGAAATCCACCTGTAAATGATCATAAACACATATAACCACAAAATATCCTTAAATCTCCTCTAATATCGCCAATTCATCATAACTCCCTCTTCTCCACACTAAGGTATAGATGAGTAAAACTCTCCTTCTTAAACCTTAAACCTTAGTAAAATGGACTTCTCAACACTCTATAATCGCACATAACTTGGTCACATCAAATACCCCCACACTTGAACTTTACTCGACCTCGAGTAAACTCAAAATAAAGGTCAATGAGGCACCCCTTCCAAGCCATTGCTCACCTTTCACTACTCCCCTTATCTCTCCATCCTAGTGTATGATAAAAGTTTGCTATTTCCCCTGATTCGCTCAAAGCCAAGTCTAAGGGGAAGAGTCACCCCCACACTTTAGCTAAAAGCTCTCCAGAAATAATGTAAATAGCATTCTCATACTATACTCAACACCAAGATAATAAAAACGCATGACTTTGAACCCCGAAAGATCTCAAAGGATTCAAAGCCATTCAAATACCACAACCATCCTCATGTTATGAAATGACAAAAGCAAATTCGAATCCTGACAAATCTCAAAGGACTCGAACTTGGACCATCTAAACACAATCACAACGACCAAACTCCTTATTCCTCCAATGATGAGCGAGCTCTAACCTATTCGCCTCTAACTTCGAACATCAAGATGAAAAACCTACCCGAGACACTCCTTATATCACCAATCCTCCTTATGACACCAACTCCGGTAAATGATTTCAAATTTTCTCTCTTTTATCTCTCATTTTGCCTAGGAGCCCTTTCGGGTTTTCATCCTAGCTTCACACACATATTTTTTTTTTCATTTATGAGCTCACCATCTCACCCGCTCCAATTAGCCACTTTTTTGCATAGATTGCCCTTTCGGGTTTTCAACCTATCCGGGCCCCCATTTTTGCCTGAGTCGCCCGCCCTTGCGGGTTTTCAACTCAGCGGGCTTTCATATTTTTTTTCTTTTTTAGCAAAAATAAAACAAACTATATACAAGAAAGAAAGCTATCCCTCCCCCCTACTTAATCAAGACATTGTCCTCAATGTGAGAGCAAGTACAAGAAAAACACAAGGAACGAAAAGGGAACAATCAAAAACCGACTCTCACTAAAGTTCTCACTTCTTCAACAATACCAATCTAAAACACTTCACACCCCAACAACATAAGAGAACACATGGACGACAAACACACACACCATCTCACAACCCGACTCCCTATAACACCCAAGTAAATGACTAATCCAAAATTAAATTCATGAGGAGAATATAATTTCAAAAATTTGCACCTTACAGTAGAACCAAATCCAGTATGCAAATGCGCATCATTGCTTGTAAGCATTGCTCATGCACTCCTTCATCAATCTCGACCCTCCAATTTCACCAACATCTCTCAAATGGACACCTCTCAAAGGTCTTTTGATGTATTTTGGCTTAAGTTGGATTATGATTGACTAAAAGTGTTTTGAATTATAGCTCGGGAAACAAGAGGGGGAATGGTGGGTGAAGGATAATTTGTTGTGATGGAGTATTAAAAATGGTGAGGTTGAAGAGTAAGAAAGAAAAGAAAAGGAAGAAAAATAGAAAAGAAAAAAAAAAAACGAAGAAAAGAAAAAGGGGCTCGGGTGGCCTCCCGAGTAGCGCTAGTTTAAAGTCGTTAGCTCGACCTTATACCTCCCACAATCAGTCTGGGGATGGTTCAACTCCTTGTTCCAACACTTGTACCTGTAGGTTTGATGAGACAACTTCCTGCACAGCTAGCGTTAGTGATAACGGTGTAAAATTATGCAGTAAATCAGGTGGTCTCTCATGTTTTTGCAACCTCACTACCTCCAATGACTCATGTCCCGCACTAGTATCATATGTATCACACACTATGGACTGAATAGTACCCACAAAGCATGAGGGATGTTCAGTCGCTAGGGAATTTTTAGACTCATGAATACCAAATGCTTCTAAATGTCCCCCAAACTCCACAGTTAATGACCCAGCACCAACATCAATTTTTGTATTGGATGTTTTCAAAAACGGTCTCCCTAAAAAAACAGGAGAAACATGACAATCAGACTCCATGTCCAGTACATAAAAGTCAGTAGGAAACTGAAGTTTACCAACATGAACTAACACATCCTCAACCTTACCCTTGGGATAAGAGTGGGATCCGTCAGCTAATTGCACTATGACATTTGTTGCATGCAAAGGGCCAAGCGCTAAAGACTTATATAGCGAAAATGGAATCACATTAATTGAAGCACCTAAGTCTAACATAGCTTTAGGAATACCAATGTCATTAATAGTGCAAGGGATGGCAAACATGCCTGGGTCATCATATTTGGGAGGAAGTGCATTATGAGAAATAGCAGAAACATGCTCGCTAGTTTTCTCTACTTTGGTTAAAATAGGAGAACTTACCTCACATTCGCGTATGGACTCGTATATACCTTTGTTGCGTTCATACCTTCTATCGGTCCGCAAAGCTTCTGGAAAAGGTGGGGGAGGTCGATGCTTTGGAAGTAAAGTAACTTCCTTCTTTCTTGCAACCATGCTCTCTTCCTGGGTCCACGGTGTGTATCACCCCTTATCATGATAGCACTCACATTCTTCTTTGGGTTTACTTCTGTTTGGGAGGGTAATTTTCCAAATTCACGAGCCTCTAGCCTACTCACTGCACTCGAAACCTGGCTCATCTGTGTTTCCAAATTCCTTATACTAGAGCGGGTTTCCTCTTGAAACTGAACCATATTCCCTTGCATGGTGGTCACATTCTTGGTTAAGGCATTGAGCATATCTTCGATGGACATTGTAGAACTTTGCCTCATATCCGAATTCGACCACGATGGATGACCCTGAACTGGAGCTTGGGGTCTCATGAACTGTTGTTGCGGTTGATGATTGGGTTGTTGGTTACCTTGCTCATTACCATACCTCAACCTCGGATTATCTCTCCAACCAGGATTGTATGTGTTGGAATAAGGATCATACCTCCTTTGATTCCCTGAGCCTTGAAAACCAAGAGCGTTGACTTCCTCACTTGATCCCTCTTGAAGTTGTGGGCAATAATCAGTGGGGTGATCTGAAGCACATATCCCACACGCCTTAACTTGTTGTGTGTGTCCCTTAACAATGAGCTCTCTTACTAGTGAGGTAAGAGCTTGAACCTGTTCTTCAAGTTTGGGATTTTGCATATTTGAGCTACTCACATTCACCTTCTTGTGGGTGGATCGCCTACTAAAATGTCTGGAGCCTTCAGAAAGCTCCTCTATCAAAGCTCTAGCGTTCGCTGGAGTCTTATTTATGATCGATCCACCACTAGCTGCATTAATCATCCGCACATCATCATCAGAAAGTCCATTATAGAAGTATAAGATTAAATCTTCCTCACTATATCCATGATACGGACAGCTTGCACATAACCTCTTAAAACGCTCCCAATATTCATACAAAGGTTCATCATATCTCTGCTCTATGTTACTGATCTCTTTCTTGAGTGTGGATGACTTTGAAGCGGGAAAATATTTATCAAGGAACCGCTTCTTCATCTCAGACCAACTGGAGATACACCCCGGTGGTAGATAATATAGCCAATCTTTGGCCGTATCCTTAAGAGAAAAAGGAAATGCCCTCATCTTAACTTGCTCTTCCGTGGCATTACTCGGTTTCATGCTTGAGCACACAACATGGAACTCGGATAGGAACTTGTTAGGATCTTCACCACTCGAGCCCATGAAAAGATGGTAATAGATGAATGAGCCACGACTTGAGCTCGAAAGTGGTACACCTGCTTCCCGTGTTGGGAAAGTGATACATAATGGTTGCTGATCAAGATTAGGAGCGTTGAGCTCCCTCAGAGTACGAGTCTCCACCCTAGGTGGCATTTCTTCTTCCAAATTCAATGAAAATGGAAGTTCTTGAAAATTTCTTCTCAATTCCCTTCGCAACCTGAAAAGATTCAATTCTAACTCGGGATCGTAATCCACACAATCTTGCTTAGTAGCACGGGTGCCAACCATATACTAATCAAAAAGTGAAATTTCAAAACACAATCTACAATAAACACGTTTTAGTAATTGCCAAGTCCCCGGCAACAGCGCCAAAATTTGGTGGGACGCGGTCGTACGCGCTACCAAAGATAAAAGTTTATTTTCCTTCTTTCCAATACAAATAAATGTAAGTGGCAAGTAGGGTCGAATCCACAGAGACTTGGGGACTAACTCGTGCTTATAATAGATCAAATGGGGGTTTTGGGATTAAAGAATTGAATAACTAAATATGAAGAACTAAAGAACAATCAAAAAGTAATGTAATCAAGAAGAGAAGAATCTTGAGTTCGGTTAATGGCCACTTCGATTCGTACTATTGATCATTGGTTTCTCAAATATGTAACTTGACTCTTAATTACTCAAAGTTGGAAATCAAATTCCTTTCCCTCAAAAGTACCGTTAAACAATCACAATCAGATGATCATAAAACTTGAACTAAAGATTAATCTAATCTAATCAGAGATTAAATTCAAATCAATAGAACATCAACGAA
This sequence comes from Beta corolliflora, assembly GCA_947648045.1. Classification (NCBI taxonomy): domain Eukaryota; kingdom Viridiplantae; phylum Streptophyta; class Magnoliopsida; order Caryophyllales; family Amaranthaceae; genus Beta; species Beta corolliflora. The sequence continues at coordinate 751,099 of CANSZD010000995.1, read as the reverse complement.
CTAGGAAACAATGAGCCAATTAACAAATTGCTAGCACAACATATTCAAATTGGAACTTGTGATTTCTCTACTGATTAATCAAGAATAATCAGATTCATTAATCAAACCCTAGATTGCTACTCATGAAAGAAGAACAGATGAATCGGCATCAATTCTAAATCCTAGCAAATGATAAATCGAATGTATAAACTAGTAGTACTCCCAACAATACATACCACAATCATAGATTAAAATCAAGAAATCACAATTATAATTAAGAAAAAGTTAACAAAGAGAAACCTCACAATAATAGACCGAAGCTTGATTAACCGTTCTCAAGACTAGATTTAGGCTACGATCGACATAGCATCCATCAAGCAAATCTTCCAACTAATTACTCGAAACACCAAAAAGGCAGAGAATAGGGATTAGGGTTCTTCTCTCTATCCTCTCTAATTAAGTTCAGAAAAATTACAAGACCCAAAACAAAATGTTTTTCTCATTAATAAAACCTAAGGAAAGCTGAAAATTGCCGAAGAGTCGTAGCCGCGTCGAAGTGCGCGAGTCGGGCATCTATGTCACGCGACCCGGGCCTTGGCTGCTGCCCAAAACTTCAGCTTCGCTCGAAGTGCGCGAGTCGCGCATGTCTTGCGCGCGAGTCGGGCACTCGACGCTGTCAATGCTACGCCTTCGCTTGAAGTGAATCTCATGCTGCTGCTCGAAATGCGCGACTCGGGCTTCTATAGCACGCGGGTCGCGCTTCTGCGTCTGCCAAGCACCTGCTCCGCTCGATATGTGCGAGTCGTGTGTAATTGGCGCCCATGGTGCGCACTAGCCACTGCTTGAGATTTAGTCTCTAACCACGCCCGAGGTGGGCTCTTCAACGCCCATGGTGGGCAAACAATGCTGTAGAGCCACAAGATGAACTTGGATGCCTCCACCATATAACTCTAGACTCCAAAGAACTTTGTGATCTTTTTATGTTGAATGGATCGCAAACACGGGATGGAAATCCACCTGTAAATGATCATAAACACATATAACCACAAAATATCCTTAAATCTCCTCTAATATCGCCAATTCATCATAACTCCCTCTTCTCCACACTAAGGTATAGATGAGTAAAACTCTCCTTCTTAAACCTTAAACCTTAGTAAAATGGACTTCTCAACACTCTATAATCGCACATAACTTGGTCACATCAGTGATCCATAGTCCTAGTTATCTATTAATTGATTTATTCCCTCGTATTTAGTTATGTTATTTGCTTTGTTTAGTCACACAACCATTTTAATCTGATTTAGCTAGTATAATATTAAAATTCAGATACAATAGTATAACTTTCTCCCTGTGGATTCGTTCCTGACTTCCCTGACTACTAGTTAGTGGACCTTAGGTTATTTTTTATTAGGTGATACGACTTTAGCCTGCCAGTTGCGTAAAGTAAAGAACCTTGGCTGGTAATTGTTTCTCTAGGACTTAAAATCTTATGTTTCATTGTGAGTAGTGTTATAGTGTTACTACATACTCTTAATTGGGATGTATTAGTAGGCTACTACTCTTTGTTTTAATATTTCTTGTAACTTTAGGTGATTTTACTAAATGTTTGTATTTTGGGAAAACATTAGTGAGGCTGGACCATCTTGGCGTTCATATGCTCTAATAGTGAATGTTTCCCGCTATTGTGTGCTTTGAGAAGCCGTTTATATGTATTTAAGTTTGATTATTGTGAAAAAGGTTTGCGTTCAGGACCAGTTATAGTACTCGTGTGAAAAAGCTTTGCATACAGGACCAGTCAACTAATCTCAATTTTTCTTGTGTTTTGTCAATGCTGGCTTTTGATAATACAGGTTCAGTGTATAGTACTTCTTTGTTGAAACAATGAATGAAAGTTTTGAACTAGATCATGTGCAATTTGTTTGAAAATCGACCATGTCTTGGTTGCTAAAGCACATTGAAAATGTTACTTATTGAGCTTGTTCACTCTTTTCTAAACCGTATTTTAATTTGAGATCACAAATTTGGAGTGTTTTACAGAAACTTGTAGTTGAGGTTCCTACTATTTCAAATTTCTTCTATAAGACTGCATGCAATTGTAGGTTGGAGCTATAATATACACACTTCTTCTGTATAGCAACATCCTTATTGCTGTTTGTAGTTGTGGAAGATTTCTTGAAATTTTATTCTTGCGTATAGAAAAGAATATTCTTCTGCAGAGTACCTGCCTTTCAAAATTTATACACATGACATTAGTATACTCTAGTCACGGGTAGTGTGAACTGTTCTAGTTCAATGTTCATCTGAAATTTCGCTTTGTTTCGTATGACCAATATTCAGTGAATGCTTTAAGCATTTAGATTGCAACATTTGTGTGTGCTGATCTTCTTGTGGGGATTATCTTGCTGTTTAGTAATCTTATGATTTTGTCTGCATGCAGGTTATTGAGTTGGGCTCGAATCAAGGACCCGAGGTCGGCTTGTACATGTTCCCAAAGGTTTGGGTTCAATAGAGAGACAAAGAGGCCTCGAAAAAAAAAAGAATTTTTTAGAAGAAATGCGAGAAGGAAGAGAAGAAGGATTAGTAGTTGCCTAGCCGAGGAACTTGAGGCCGAGTACTAGATGATCTGTGGTCACTTGGTTGCATTATGGCTGAGCTTTTATCAAAGCAGCCTCTCTTTAATGGAAAATCGGAATTCGATCAGATTGACAAGGTACATCCATCCGTCAAAAAGTATGTACTTCAAAATATGATCAGAACTGTTTGATAAATTTCATACAGATAAGGCTAGTCTCGTTGTTAGTTTATCCTGTATCTCATTTAGTTATGGATTTTCTTTCAATTTTTTTTATAGATTTTATTTGATTATGCAGATATTCAGGATTCTTGGCACACCGAATGAGACAATCTGGCCTGGTTTTTCCAAATTGCCTGGTGTGAAGGTCAAATTTGTGAAGCACCAGTAAGTATTTTGTAAAGTTCCATCTTATCTTCATGTACCTTTGCATCAGGTTTTCTTATTCTTTGCGCTCTATTCCCAGGCTTCCAGCATTGGGTTATTCTGATATGGGTTCTGGCCTCATTGGTACAGTTGTAGTTACAACGGAACATACTTTTGTATTGATTAACTATTCAACTGTTCTTTTCAGGTATAACCAGTTGCGCAAAAAGTTTCCAGCAACATCATTTACAGGATCTCCAGTTCTCTCATATGCTGGATTTGACTTGTTGAACAGACTTTTAACTTATAATCCTGAAAAGGCATTTCTTTACTGTAGACAATATTATTATCCAGCTTAGTATGCCTTATTGATCTCTCACTTTACTATCTGCTGCAGCGTATCACAACTGATGCTGCTCTGAAGCATGAATGGTTTCGTGAAGTTCCTCTTCCCATGTCAAAGAAGTTCATGCCTACATTTCCTGCTCAACATGCGCAAAACAGGTATTTTAGTTCCGACAATTGCTATCTTTTTTATTTCTCGTCTTTTCGTTGTTATTCTTTGTGTTACCCTTACCTAATACCAAGATTTGTGGGTTTGGCAGGCGTATGCATAGGGTTCTGAAAATCCCTGATCCATTGGAAGAGCAACGCAGGAAGGAGTTGCGCTGCGTAACTGGGGACTGGTGGCTTGTTTTGGTAACAGCCTAGACCGGTAGACCCCATTGACTTGAGTGTTATGCTTGAATTTTGTCAATGCCAACAGATGGACATGCATGAGGTGAGGGAGATGGATTCAAAACAATTTGCAAAAAAATGGCTTGTGAGAATGTCAATCATGCTGTTTTTTAGCAGGCATGTCTGGTGAAAGGAGTGGAGGAATATATATATTTTTTGCCTATGCCACCTGATCTGTAGCAGAAATTTATTCTCCAGCTTTGGTGATAGGATGCATCATAATAGTGCTTGCATAACAAGGTGTATCTAATTATTTATGAGTATGATGTTAAAATTATAGTTGTCTTATATTTTTATGTGTCTAATTATTTATTCTTATGCTTCAATTGAGCATAATATGCTTAATAAAATGATTATTGATATATACTATTGATTTTGTATCAATTAATAATGAAAAAATACAAAAAAAAAGTATTGGTTTTTGGGGTGGTCAACCGCTGCGGCTTTGGGTCAAAATCGGAGCAGTTAACTTGCTTATCTGCTCAGGTTTTCACCCAAAACCGCAGCGGTAAATGATACTAATAATCGGATGGGCTTGTTTCCACTAGTGACTATTTGTTATACATATAAATTCAGTGAGATACGTCTCACTGTTAAATATCAATTTTCTCCAAGTTTCATGCCCCCTTATAGTCTAGTAGAACAGAAAGAATGAACTGATGACGTAGGAAGGATGGCTGCTCAGTTCGACGAAGAAGCCAATCATCGAAAATTGCTGAAATGATTTCTACTAGTCGGGCCTCCGGTGTCAGAATGCTTAATACAATACCATTTTGGAAAGGCAATTAGGCCAACGAGCGCAACTCACTGCTATGTTGTGACCAATTGGCATTTTAAGCCATTCGAGTTCGATTAGGGCACGAAAACAACATTTTAATAATTTTCGAATTCTGGTTTTAATTACTTTTCATATTAGGGTTTTGTTGTAACTATTTAAACGCTTTTGAGCCGTCATTAGAGTTAACTATTCTTTGATAATAATATTTCGAAAGTTCATACGATTTTCTGGTGGATTCTGGAGCTTATGTGACAGATTTATCGCTTGTAAAATATGTTCTTTCGTTTTAGGATTAGCGCTTTTTTTTTCTTAGTAATTCCGACTGCGTCACCTGATCTGGGGACCATCTTGAGTCGTCTTCTCGAAACTCCACAGCTCAAGTCACTTTTTTTTTTGACAGGAGAATAGTAGCCATAATATGATTAATCAGGGACACAATCGGCCATTACAAGAGCATTAACATCATGAGGAGCTTCCTCAACCCATACCCTCAATTTTCCTGTCAAACAAAGCAGCATCTGTGTTAACTTTGTACCTGCCAATGGGGGGAAGCTTCCATGCTGACTCGCACTTAAAACGAGCACCATATTTGGCTTGGATTTCCATCGCTTGCTCATACTCTCTAACCATCGCCATTGCTCTACTAACATCCTCCATGGGTTCCTTCTGTTTTGCATTAAAATACCAGGCATTTCGAGCTAGCCAAATGGACCACGCAAGTGCCCAAAACATTCCACCATTCTGAGTCTTTATGCACAGCAATCAGGCTTCTAACCCACCCTGTGGAAGACACCTCTCCCACCTCTCGCGTGATTAAACAAAGAGGAGAGATATACCCCAATCTCTGTGCTTCCACGCATTTAATTAACATATGGTCCTCAGTTTCCACCTCATTCCCACACCTTGGACATATGACATCTATCTCCATTCCTCTACTTGCTAAGTTTGCACGCATAGGAAGCCCGTTCCGAAGTGCTCACCATCCAAAGTGTTTGATTTTTGGAGTAACCGCAGCCTTCAAGATATTGGTCCATGGATTCAAATCTTGCACTTGAGATGGTTCGGCTTCACTAGCATTAGCTTCTTGGAGTGCGAGAAAGTAAGCACTATGCAACGAGAAAAATCCATATTTTGTAGATGCCCAAAACCAACAGTCCTCCTGGGCCAAACTTGGTATGGGGATGTCAAAGATTGCATCAGCTTCATCCTGAGAGAAACACTCGTTGATCAGGTTTGTCTTCCATCTACCATCTTCAATTAAATCAGCCACCATGGATGGTTTAAAACCACCAGTCTGTGCACTAGGAGAAGCATACTTTCTTGGCAGCGCAGCTATCCACGGGTCCCCTTCAATCTTTGTACTTCGACTATCCCCAATAAGTCTTCGCAAGCCTTTCTTTAGGAGGTTCTTTGCTGCAAGAATCGAACGCCAAGTATAACTCACAGGGTTAGGAAATAAAATACTTTCCCTTGAGCAATTTAGACATGAGAGAAGTTTCATTTGTGAGGATTCGCCACCCTTGTTTAGCAAGAAGGGTCAAGTTAAAACATTTGAGATTTCGCAAGCCTAGCCCCTCTTGTTTCTTTGATTTGCATAAATCTTTCCAAGCAACCCATGCAATCTTCCTTTCTTCTTTCTTTTGATCCCAAAAAAAGGAACGACACATTTGTTCCATATCTTTGATAATACTTGAAGAAAGTTAAAACCACTGCATAAAATATGTTTGTATAGCCTGTGCAATTGACTTTAGGAATATTTTACGCCCCGCTTGAGATAAAAAGCCTTCCTTCCACCCCTTCAGCTTTTTCCAAATTCTGTCTTGTATGGATTGTAAAACCACCTTTTTTGAACCACCAATGTAAGTTGGTAATCCTAGGTAGTGCGCATGGTCTTCGACTACCTTAAAATTCAACTTCAAACGAAGCATATCTTTTTTTTCAGGATCAATGTTTCGGCTAAAAGAGACCTCTGATTTCTCTATATTTAACATTTGTCCGGAAGCAGCTTCATAAATAGAAAGAATCTCAAGAACATTATCAACCTCCTCTTCCGTGGCTCGGATAAACAGTAAACTATCATCTGCAAAAAATAGGTGAGATATGGGCTCCACTCTCCTCCCAATTTTTATCGCATGAATACTTTTCTTTGATTCAGCATCACGAAGCATCGCAGATAGACCTTCATCACACAAAATAAATAAGACAGGGGAAAAAGGGTCCCCTTGTCTGAGTCCACGGCTCGGGGTAAAAATGGACGAGGGTTGAACATTTAGGAGGATAGAAAACGAGGATGATGAAACACAGTTCATTATAAGAGTGACAAATAGCTCCGGAACGCCCAATTTCACCATCATATTTTGCAAAAACTCACACTCCACCCTATCATATGCCTTGCTCATATCCAACTTTAAAGCCAAATTCCCATTCACTCCTTTTTTCCTTTTTCTCATATAATGAAAACACTCATATGCAACAAGGGTATTATCAGTTATTAGGCGACCCGATACAAACCCACTTTGGGACTCATGAATGACACAGGGAAGGATTTTCTTAAGTCTATTTGCAAAGACTTTTGCCACAATTTTATACACTACATTACACAAGCTAATTGACCTATAATCCGCCGGCCCCTCACAAATCTTTTTTTTCGGAATCAAGAAAATATAAGTATGATTAATCTCACTAATATTGTTTCAATTATTCATAAAATTCAACACAGTACTCACAACATCTTCCCCAATAACATCCCATAAATTTTGATAGAACATAACAGACATACCATCCGGGTCAGGGACCTTTGCCGGGTGCATTTGAAACACAGCATCTCTTACCTCATCACCCGTAAATTCTCAACCAGCTGGGCAGCCATCTCACTCGATACAAGGGGTTGAACTTTAGATGTCACCGGATCCGCTTCACTGATCCCACCTGTGGAGAAGAGATCTCGGAAAAAATCAATGAAGACTTCCTCAATTTGCTCTTCTGAATCATAAACATGCCCAGCTGCATCCTTTATGATCGAAATATTATTACGAGCCACGCGTTGTTTAGCTTTAGCATGAAAAAATCGAGTGTTTTTATCACCGCTATTAAGCCAAATTTGAATGCTACGTTGCCTCCAAAATAATTCTTCCCTTTCTTCGAACTCGTCCATCCTAGAATTAAGAACTCTCATCCTCTTAATCACATCAACAATTTGATCTTCATTCATGAGGTTCTCCATGAGGTTTCTGCAATCTCGAAGTTGTTTGTCAACAGCACCGAAGGTTTCCTTCTCCCAGGCCCGTAACTTCGCTGCTGTGGCAGCTAGATTACGATTGAAATCATTACCTTTGGTCCAGTTCTCACGAATAACATCAATACACGTCTCATCCCTCAACCACATTTCTTCAAACCGAAAAAGTTTCTTTTTCCTCCTGCTTTGAGTTTTTCCCGGACATTTATTCATTGACATCAATATGGGCAAATGATCAGATTTTCTTTCGGACAGATGGCTCAAAAAAGACCCCAGAAACAAATCGAGCCACGTTTTCGTGGCTAGAAATCGATACAAACGCTCCTATATATATTTCCTTCCTCTCCCCTCCCATTGCACCACGTAAAAGTATAACCTGTATACGCAACATCCATTAAGTCTAGAGCTGTCAGTTTGGTTAATAAACTGATGGTTGAACTGAAATAACTGAAATTTGAACTGAATTAAACTGAACTGGGATTGACTGCAACTGAAATCAACTGAAAAATGATAAACTGAAACTGAAATAAACTGTAAATAAATAACCAAAACTGAACTGCAACTGAACTGAAACAAACTGTAACTGAAAATAACTGTGGAAAACTGAAAAGTTGATCGATCAACTGAACTGAACTGAATATGTAACTGAATTAATTGAACTGATTCAAACTGAAACTGAAACTGAACTAAAACTGAAGCTGAACTAAAATCGATTTAAGTTGAAATTGTTATAAACGAATTTTTAACTGTAACGAACTGAATTTACATATTACCTAAATTCATGATAGTATTCCAATTCACGGAATTTATGATGATAATATTAATACTCACATAAATTTATAATGATATTATATTATTAATATAAAGTTATGACATTATCGCTATATCTCATTATAAAATGATCTGTTCATATCTATTAAACCTTTTTTTATTTCATTGAAAATTTGAGCCAGAACACATTTGAAATATTGATCGTAATAACTTCCCATGACAAGATCTTTTTAAAAACAAGAGATTTTACACATTTATCATTTTACATTAAGATGATTTATATCTACTACCTAAATTAGTCTTCTTTTATTTCTCAACATACCCTTCACAATTTGCATATCAAAAACCTTCTATTATTAATATTAAATAATTTCTATTAATAAACTTCCTGGTTGAAAATGTTATCTCAAACCTTTAGGTAGTTTGAATGCTATGAGCTTTAAAGAACATTCACACGGTGTTAACGAGCCGAACCGAGACCGAACATGTCCAGGCTCGGCTCGGCTCGTGAGGATTTAAGGTTCGGCTCGACTCGAGCTCGAACCTCGTCGAGCTTAATTATTTGGGCTCGGCTCGAGCTCGAAAGGTTAAAACCCCATCTCGGCTCGAGGCTCGGCTCGAGAACTTAAAATTTTTATATTAAAAAAAAAGGTTCAGCATAGTCATCGGGATTTTGATAAAGGTAAAGCCGAAAAAAATTTTGCTAAACTCTTTACTATGGATATCTGGGAGCCACGCCTACTTAATAGGCTAGGCCCAGCTTCCATACGTTTTAACGCTTCACTTGTGTGCTTTTATTACAAGAGGTTCCCTTCCTCCCTTTTTCTCTCTTCGATGTGGGATATCTCCACAAGACAAATTAGCTTAGGCATACAGCAATTCAGCAGACGTAGAACTTTAGAAATTATATAAGCATGTGCTGGTGCTGCAAGTTGTTTTTAATATATTCAATATGTAATATTGGTGTCATAATAATGCCATTGTGTTGTAATTTGTTCAAACGTCTATATATAAACAATTGCAAAAGTGAAGGCAATCCAAATTGAGGACTTTATAAATAGTCCAACAATATAAAATAAGACAATCCAAATAAGAAGTATAGTGAAGTGGTAGTAAGATTTTATAGATAAAATAAGGTTGTTGTTTACATTTTATATCGATGTGGGACATTAATATTTTACCTAAAATTATCTAAAATGGTTTCGAGCTTGTTCACGAACTTTCGAGCCGATCTCGAACTCGAGTCGATCTCTCTCGAGCCGAGCTTTGACCGAGCCGAGCTCGAATAGTTTGCGAGCCACCCTGGCTCATTAACACCACACTAAAATTAATATAAAGAAAAACATTTCAATAAAAAGAGAAAATTAGGACAAAATTGCTAATTTATTTATCCTCCAATATTCATATTTTACAAAACTAAACTAACTATACAAAAATCATAAATTTAATAAATTACAATAAAGATGCGACTACTCTACATCTACAGCCCTCCATTAGACCATATGCCTTCCTCTCAAACACATGCCATAATCTTCTACTGCTTCTTGGCAATAAACGAACAAAAACTAGATCAGAACACAAACTTATAAACAACTTGATATTAAAAAATGATGCTAACAAATTACCTTTAAACTTACCATCGCCATTGAAAAGATTAATATTATTTAATGTATTGGGCTCTCTGATCAGATAACAAAGAATGACAAGGCTCAAAAGCCCAACTTTGTTACATGAAAAATATCATCATCGAGCACCGTCCCAAATAATTCCCACAACCAATCAGCTTTAGTGCATCCAGCAAGGAGACCTATGGGCATCTCTTTTATATAAACCCAAAAATACCCCAAAAAGAAGAGTTCCCAAGCATAGGAATCCAAGGGTCACAACCAAAACTAATAGTTAAGGAAACCATTCGGGACTTTATTCATCAAGCTCAACATAATATAGGGACAGCAGCAGTATACTAGTTTAGATAACCAGCCCAACAAGACAAAACACAACCAAAACTGATAGTTAAGGAAACCATTCGGGACTTTATTCATCAAGCTCAACAGAATATAGGGAGTTAGGGACAACAACAGTATACCAGTTTAGATAACCAGCCCAACAAGACAAAAGGGGCATATTCCTCAAGCACAACAGAACAAACAGCCATTTAATGAATTATTGATATAATGTAATTCAAAATTAATAAATTTAATTTCCAGTTCATAAATCAAAAAACCCTAAAGTGTAAAATATTGTCTGAAAATTCGAATCAAATATTAAGAAGAGAACAATCCATCTTTGTAATATAGTGACTAGTTTAATCTAATTAGTCATAAGTTCAATCCATTTGGTTCTCACATTCTTTAATCGTTGTAGTTCGAGATTCGTTATAATCCAATATCAATTTGGCTCACTCGAATATTATGTTTTAAAATCAAAATGGATACAACTTAATCTTACTTTAAATTAAGCAAAGTGATTTTCAATTACTTTACTGTCACACATAGATACCTTGATCTGATATAATATTAACTTATTTTACGTCGATTATATGTTTTTCAGCCTTAATGACTAGTATCGTTATAGACTTATAGTAAGCCCTTATAGTTAAAGTAAGATATAATCAACTTTTTTAAAATGTCTAACTCGTCTTTTGAGGAAGTTTATAATAATTTATATTGATATGAGACGTCCTTTTTAAATCAAATATGATATGATTTGTATACAACTAAAAGTTTGAATATCGACTTATATAAATTTGTCTTATTCCAAATCATATATATCAGTAATAAAATACACTTTTACCAATGTCACTTTCATACACGTTTTTATGAAGTACAACTATTTTTTTGGAGGCAATTGCGGAAGTGCCGACAACACTTATTTGTTGCATTAATTCTTAACCGGACCCGAAAAACATCTGGCCAAAACCCGACATGAAGCTCAATTTTTCCCGAACAAATACAAGAATGTGATTAACTTCTACCCGAACCGATGCGATTATCGCCGAAGTTATGTAGTTTTCGTCAATAACTGAAATTAACCGAAACGAAACTGAAAATAACCGCAACAAATTTTAACTGCTATGGATTCAACCGTTGGTTGGTTTAACTATTTGGATAAAACTGATTTAAACTGCAACTGAACTGAACTGAAAATGGAAAAGAAAAAATCTAAATTAAACTGAACTTAAAAGTTTGTTAACTGAACTGAACTGAACTGTTAATTATTTCAACTGGTACAAACTGAACTGATATCAACTGAACTGTTTAGTTATAACCATAACTAAACTGTTGAACTGAATTGACACCTCTAATTGAGTCACACACTTCTATTGCTCTCCTAAAAATATCAGCCATGTTGGAGTCAAAACCATTTACACCTTTCTTCTCATTTGACGTTAGAAGCAGGTTAAAATCGCCCCCACAAAACCATGGAAGTTGAGCTTCCCTACTGACAGCTCAAGTCACTTGTTCCTTTCTAAAAGTGAAAAAAAAAGAAGGAAAGGGGTCTGAAGTCTCAACCTCTAATGGTAATGAGTTTGCAATTTAGAGTTAAACTATTGTGCATGAGATTGTAATTTATTTCTAATACTTAATCCGTTTTCTTTATAGGTGTAATGTTTAGATTGTTAACTATTTAAATATTGAGTGTTGGATGTTAATCATGTGATCCGGGAAACGCGAAAAACAATCCTTTTGTAAGGCGACACGTCAGTCATTTTTTACAGTTCCTGTTGACCTTGAAACGCCTTGATGTTTTTAAAAAAAATTTACACGTCCTTGTTGACATGTACAATCAGAAGTAGTAGCTGAAATAAAAGTTTATGCCTGCTTGATTTCAGAAGGAGAAATTTGTGTCATATGTGACACATCCGTGTTGATATGACTTTGTCGGGCTAGTTTTGACGCGGTGTCGTGATTTCCTTTCTTTTGTTTCCTCTTTTCTTGTCACAATATAAATACGTTTTTCGTAGATATGCTCAAACGGATATTTAATTCCCAATTTGCGTCAAAGTTAAATTTATTTCCCTTCATATCTTCCACGTAGGACAGCACGTCAGAAATTCGGTTTTTTTATTTTACTTACGTAGAACCGCTACTCGAAATAGCGGTTAATAGTACTAAGCCGCTATTTAGAGTAGCGGTTAAAGCAAAACAAGACCTGCTACAGGGAATAGCGGTTTTATTAATTTTGAGATCGTGAACTTTGGACTGATCTGAAGCATCTTCTGGAGGGGAATATTTTCCCTTGCTCTTCTATCGACAACGGTAGATTTCTTTGAATCTGCATAATGAGTTGGCACAATCACAAATCTATATGCCATAATGCCAGCACCAACTTATGTCCGATATGATTTTAAAAATACATTTATGCAAGCAGAGAGAAGGTAAATGAAAGAGGAGAGGGGCAAACATGGTAAGAAAACCACAAGTTCTCCGCTACTTTAAGTGACGGTTTATGCTAGTAAACCGCTATTAGAGATAGTGGTTTCCTCTTTTTAACGCTTCTTCCAGTAGCGATTCGTTTAAAGGTTAACCGCTACTCTAACTAGCGGTTTGTTTTGCCGAAAAATAAATAAATTCTGACATGCTGTCCTACCTGGGCGGTATGGAGGGAAATTAGTTTAACTTTAAAGCAAATTAGGAATTATATCTCTCTTTGAAAAATATCTACGGAACAAATTCATATAAATACCCCTTTATATTTTCCGCGATATTCATTTAATAATCATATAACCCCAATATATTATTTTTTAGGTTTTGAGCAGTGCTTGAGAAATTTTAATCCTTGACCATGTAGGTTCAAAGAGTCATGAATAGTTGTTAACTTTAGTGGACAAAAAAAATTCCTCTAATATCTCTAATTACATATCTTCGATAATTTTTATTTCTTCCATCTCTTGTCAGTGTTATTTATCTTATTTGTTCGTCATGAATATTCCAGTCACACCCTATAATTCCTCCATTGTCAACCACCTTTCATTTTCTTTGGCTAATTTTTATAATATTTTATTCATTAGATATATATTTGTGATATTAATCAATAAAGTTATGTATTAGCAAGCGTAAACATCAAAAGGTTCCAATATTCTAAAACATGGTTTGCTAAAAGAAAAGAGGAAATATGATCAAACATATTTTACTGGCAAATTATGCACGCGATGCATGCCTTTATTTTATTTTTCAAACATAAATTCTGGCCTTTTTGGGCATAAATAGGGGTAAAAATTTGAATATTAGACGATATTTTTTACGGCTAAATTTCATAGGTTAAGCCTCTATCACTTAATCCTTCTTTTATCATTTTATTTTTTTACTTATTCTTTCTATTAGGTTTTTAAAATTAAACTTGATGATCGATAAAAGAATGTTATGTGAATTTGTTTACGATTTCTTACGTTGTATTAACATAGTCCTTTGTGTTAAATAAATTATTTCACTTTAATTTGTTAATTGCTAGAATTTCCATTTGGATCTAATACTTGATTATGTTAATGAATTGATCAATAAGATATTCGATTGATGTAATATTCCTTTTTATTTTTTCAGCATAAATGTACTAAATCTTATAATCAATGTTTCTTTTTTGGTGGCTTAATTATAACTTGATTGCCTTCAACATTTATGTTAATTCTACAAAACTATGTTTTAGTATGACTTTGTTTTTCCCCTTTTTTTGGGTAGTAGTTGATTTACTAATGGGCAATTAAGTAAATTTATGGGGGACACCATAGCTCCCCCGTTCCCTTATATTATAGAGATAATGGTAGATATCAGAGCCAAGGGGGGAGCAACGGTGTCCCCCTTAGAATTTACTCAAGTGCCCCTCCACAACGTAAATATTACATTCCAAATTTCCATACAGCTTCTAGTAGTAAATCCAAACCAATTCCAAGCATAAACTTGCCCAAAAAAAATTCTCTATTAAACCCAATTAACTCATATAACGCTCAATCACATAAACTTTCCAATAAAAAAAATTCATAATCAAGAACTTACCAAACATTAATACCACAGACAATAACAAAAAATATACATGGCATTCTCATTACATAGACAACTCAAATTCAAACTCAAAATATATTTTCCATAGCAAAAATTCAATTACAAACACAAACTCCAAAACAAAAAAAGTAGTTCTCTTCATAGATTGGAGCTTCACGGCATTCTCAAATACGGCATTCTCAAAGTTGAGGATACTTTACTGTTAATATTGAAAATAAAAGTATGTGTAATGTTCTATGTTCAGTAAATCTTAAGAATACGTACTATGTTCGAGTAAATTTAAACTCAAATTACAGTAAATCTTACGAATATGTGATGTGTTAGACATTCAAATTAAAAGTTCACTCAAATATAATTGAAATTCAAATTAAAATTACGTCATAAATGGTTGGAAAAAAATTCAAATTTCATAAAAAATAACTTTAAATTTGTGCCAAGATATTAAAAAACATTTGAGACAAAATTCTTCAACTCGAATTGTTTTCTTGCCCGGATATTAAAAAGAATTTGAGAAAAAAATACTTCAACCCATATATTAAAATCAAAAATTTGTGCACATAATCGAATTTCAGTCCATCAACTCTATATTCAAAATACCTTATCGATGGCATGAAGAGCAGCGCCATGACCGCCAAAGCCAGCTCCAATATGACCAGATCATAATCGAAGGTCTCAGGAGAGTGAACTCGACGATTCGGAGCTGATGAACTCGACGAGAACTCACTGAGAAACTCATTGCTTCTCTTCGAAGTCCACAGCGGAAAGGAAGATGATGCCAAGGTGAGAGAAAGTGAGGACTTCATTGATTTGGGGGAAATTGAGGAGAGATAAAGTGAGAACTCACTGAGAAACCAAGCTATCGAGTGTGTGGTCTGATTTGGGGGAAATTGAGGAAGATGATGAAAAGGAGAAAGAAAGTGCGGACTTCATTGATTCAATTGAATAGAGAGAGAAAAAGAGTTGCATGAAATTGAGAGATACGAGTTTGGTAATTGGGGGAGTAGCTAAGAATTGAAGACAGAGAGAAAAAGGATTGCATTATTTCTGTCTCTTTTTGTCATGGTCCATGGGGATGTTTAGAGCTTTGCCCAATTCCTCATCAAAGAAAGCACTAATTGACTGAAAATTATTATGCTACATGATAGTTGGTTGACTTAGACTTAGCTTGCTACTATAAGTTGGTTCTATTATCTTTTATTATTTTTTATATCTCTCCCTTTATGTACGCTTTTAGTAATGTAAATCATCTCACTAGTAGAATAAATGTTTATTGCTGCGGTGGTATTGCTGCGGTTTTACCCATACGCAGCAATATATCACGACAAAAAAAAGGTAAAATATAAAATAATCATATTGCTGCGGTTTTTTAAAAAAAACCGCAGCAATATTGTTCCAACGGAATTTTTTTGCAAATAGTTGACCATTTGACCAACCATATTGCTGCGTTTTCTACATAAAACCGCAGCAATATATTTCCAATGGATATTTTTTGAAAAAAGTAGACTATTTTTTAACAGATCTGGCCCAGAAATATTGCTGCGGTTTCTGACAGAAACCGCAGCAATATATTAAAATAATATTAAAAAAATATTATTTTAATATATTGCTGCGGTTTCTAACAGAAACCTCAGCAATATCGCTTTTTAATAAAGGGAACACGCGTGGCGTCAGTTAGGGTTCTCACTTTTTACTTGTGGCCGTTTTCTATCTCTCCTCTCAAGCTATCACTCTCCTCTCTCCTATCGCCGGATCTTCAATCTCTTCTCACATCTCTCATCTCGTCGGATCTTTAATCTCCTCACTGTGATTCCTCTTCTCTCTATTCACCATTTTCATTCTTCTCTCTCTTCCATCTTCATTTTCGCCATTTTCATTTTCACCATTTTCGATGAACTGAACTTCCTTGACTTCACCATTTCCTCGTTTCCCTTTGTTTTTTAGATCTGATCTTGTGAGTTACGAGAATTTCATCTCTTCCACCGGCGAATTCAACATCGGAGAATAGCGTGCAAGTCGCAACAGCAACAACATCGGAGAATAACACCGAAATCGTCTCGCTCATCTCGCCGGTCTTCATCGATCTCGTCGGTCTCCAGATGTCAGCGTTGGTCGCCGTCTCCCAGATCTCGACATTGGTCGCCGGTCTTCATCTCCAATCTCGTTTGTCTTTCGGTTTTGTTTCTTATTTTTTTTATTTTAGTTTTCTAGTTTATTCTATGGATATATGTTTTATGCATGTTGATTTTTTCCTTTTTTTTGTTTATTGCGATTGATTGTTTGAATTTGAAATTGCATATATTTGCATGTTTTTGTTAATTTTTCGTTATAATTTGTTTTGAATTTTTGGTACTGGTTTTATGGATGATGATATTGACAAAAGCTGGAACTGGAGAGTGAATAATGATTCATTTGATTTATAAGTGAGCGGATATCAAAGGTTCTTTGGAGTTATTTGTTCGTTTTTATTTTATAATTGTTACTTAGAATTTATGAACACTGAAAAATTCTATAATGTATTGAATTAGTTGCAGGCTCAGTAGTAAATGGATGATTTCGATTTTCGAAGAAGTGTTCCTTATCTCTAGTTAAAGCATCTGATTTAGGGTTGTAAATTTTTTGGAGTGACATTGAATCTCTGAAATTCAAGTGGCAAGTTCATGGTATATCATTTCTTTTGCGCATTGAAACCCTTGTCGTTAGCCTTGTTAACATCTCTTTTTGTAATTTGCATGGTATTGCTGTGATGAATTGAAACGGGCGGAAACTGGATGGTTTTGTATCGGGGGCTCGAAGCTTCTTCTATTCAATCCTAGGGTGGAAGCTTCTTTACAAGCCTTATATAGTGGTGTTATTATTGTTAAGTTTTGTTGTCGATGCTTGGATAACAAACCTTTGTGGATTATTTGAAATAATCTTATTAACTTGCGAGAACCAATTGACGGTCGGTGGAGGAAGTAGAACAAGAAACCTCTTGGTGGTTTTAAGTTTTCTCGGGATTTCTCCCAAAATGCACGGTGAAGGTATGTTTGTCTAGTGACTAGTGAGAATCTAATTGATTAGTCATGTCTTAAATAGTTCATGGTTTGTTCATTGTGGATTTCCATGAATTGTTTGGTTCCCTTTATGAGTTTGAGGTAGGTGTGGATAATTTTGTATATGTTATAATGTGGAGGTTTGTTCTTTGAAGCATTTAGGAAGAGTAAGTAATGGCAACTTGTTCAATGTGTGGAAGCCATGGATGGACAAGATGGTTGCTTGTTAGTTACACCTTCGGTGATGTTTGCTTTATGTATCTCGTGGTCGATGGTGCATCATATCCTCGGTGGGTTTTACGTTGATAGTTGATACACATATTTCGTCAAACAATCGCTTTTGTAATATATTGTCCGCACTACGCATCTCACTCAACTCTCAGAGGGAGGGGAAAGAGGGGTGGCCGCCGGGCGGCGTTTGGTGGTGGTGCAATTGGAGTTCTCCGGTGGTGGTCGAAAGGTGGGGCTGTGGTGGTTGTATGGTGGATGTAGTGGAGGCTGAAAAAAAACAAACGATTAGAATTGAAATTTTTACTCATCTGTTTCGAATTAATTCTGAATTTTGTTGTTGATTTGTGCTGAAAATTTCTTTTTTCAATTTATTTTTTTGTTAATTTTGTAGATCTAATTGAATATGTATTTTAGGTGTATGGTGAATTAAATTAATTTGTATATATATTTTTAGATATCATTTGTATATATTTTTTTAGATCTTATATATGTGTATTTTTTTATTTCAACATAAAACTTATAAAGTCAAATGTATAATGTTGTAGTTATGTAATTTGTCAATTAATTTGACGCTTGAATGAATTCCAATAAATGTGGTTGTGGTTTTGAAAATGATGTGTGGGTATAGACGTGTAGGACTAATATATGACATTATAAATGTATAATTTTTTTTTTTATAAAAAAAAGCAACCTATTGCTGCTGTTGTTGGTAAAAACAAAGAAGAATAGGTGAGTCTATTGCCTCTGTTTTTACCAACAACAGCAGCAATAGGTTACTTTTTAATTATTTTTTTTGTTATTGACACTATCTATTGCTGCGGTTTTGGGTAAGAACCGCAGCAATAGGTGTAACATATTGCTGCGGTTTTGGCTAGGAACCGCAGCAATAGACTCACCTATTGCTGCGGTCAAAAACCGCAGCAATAGGTTAATTACCTATTGCTGCGCCCTTAATTGCTGCACGGCTAAAACCGCCGCAATAGGCCACTTAATAACCGCAGCAATAAACAATTATTCTACTAGTGTCTGAAAGCAACAGTACCAACCTTTATAATAGAGATATATTTTTTTGTTGAATTATTATTGTATCTAAATTCAGTTTTAAGAACTTCATAGAAATTGCAAATGCACAAATTATCAAAGAAAAAAGGTTGCCAAGAACAAAGGTGAATGAGGAATTTTTTAATTTCTTTATATTTTTGTAGTGTTTCCTGTATTTGGACCTCTCTTTTTCTATTATTAATTATCAAGGAAAAAAGGTTCACATGAATTAAAGTATAACATATTTAAACTATAAAGACTACACTAAGAGTACGCAACTACGTAGGACTAGATGGATGGAAATTAAAAGGCAACAAAGAAATTCATTGATCCCTGAACAAAAAGATTCTGAAAATGTGAAAAGATGAGCTAGACGAGAAGATCATGATAGTATAACGCCTCTACATATTCAATTTGACTTGCCCACCACTCAAAGACAACGTGATATTGTGAATCAACATGATGTACCTACCTCTTCGAATATAAGGATGCTTATGGTAGACATCACTAATCAACAACGTCATGTCACACATGATCATGAAAGACATAACTGTATGTATCTTAAACTCAACATAAATATTTGCCTAAAATTTCATTACTCAATTAATTTATACAAGCTCTTATGCAGTGCAACTATTTTTTGACATTAATGCCAACCATTATTCAGGGATTGCAACTGAAAGTAACATACTGACTCGACACTTTTATGTTGGTGAAAGTAGCACATCTAATGTCAATAACATGCCGGGAGCTGCAACTCCTGGAATAAGGATTGTTAAGGTTGGGCGATGCGGATATCACAATTGTGCAAGGGATTACCGAGAGAATAAGGGGGTTCACATATTCAATTTACCTCCACAACATGACCACACTGTCATGCACAACTTTTCAGTTGTGAATCATCAGAACTATGTTGCTTGAGCGGAAAGGTCAGATTACCTGAATTTACTAGACCTATATTCTGATCAAGGAGAGGACAGGGAACATTTCAGACTGAACATTCAGAAGTATAATCTTGTTTTTGCATTCACTTAAATGGGACTCGTTATAGATGACGAATTAATCGATGCACGTCAAGGTGTATACACATTTCGTGCTCAAGGTTCAATGTATCATCATATTGGTGGTTTATTACCTTTGAACTTAAATGATCGTCCTCGATTCCTTCAAATGTACATATATGATACTGAGCATGAAAATGAGCATTGGATGGCAGAAAATGCAACGTTAAGAATGGATACCATTGATTGGATAAAAAATATTTTGAACGAGCACAATCCTTTTTTTCGTACACTCCGACATCTTGCTCAACGAGATGGCATACAAGAATGCAAGTTTGTCATAAAACAGCAACCTCCTAACCAACATAACTATTTAATGCCTTCAACCTCTCAAGTTTCAGAAGTTGTTGTCGGGGGTGATGATATTGCCAACCTGAAATAAAGGGATGTCATGGTAGAGTCGGTCACTGGACGACTCATGTCTATCAAAGATACTGCAGGCTATTACGATGCATTACAATATCCTCTATTATTTCCTTATGGCTCTTACGGTTGGGATTTAAACACCAGATCTATGACTTGCTAGAAGATAACATGTCGAAAATTTTATTAGTATATGTTTCAGGTACATACATTGTCACAACCGTTCTCCATCCTTCATGTTAATCATTATGATTATTCTAACTTCTTCACCAACTTATACTTGAGATAGATGAGAGAATGTCAAGATTCTACAATCTTAGGAGCTGGCCGCTTAGCTTAATAATTTCCAGTGGACAACGGTGTAAAGAAGCAAGCATCCAATTTGATATGGGTTGCACTCAACCAAGACATAATTCGTGCAGATTTGTATAAAGTGTTCTAGAACACCATACAGGTATGATTTCACATAAAACCAGAAATGGTCTACGTCAATATACACATCTATATTATTCAAATCTTATGTTGTGCACTTTCTTACCTATATGTAGAAAATGTTGGACGAAGAACTATACTTCCATCATCATTTTTTGGAAGTCCGCTCGATATGCATCAGCGATACTAAGATGCAATGGCCTTGGTACAAAAATTTGGCAAGCTGGACATATTTCTTACTATGACGTGCAATCCATCGTGGTCAGAAATAGTAGCATAATTATTACCCGGCCAACAGCCTCATGATCGTCCAGACTTGCTGACAAGGGTATTTCATGCCAAACATGAGGAGTTAAAAAAGGATTTGTTAGAAAGGAATGTTCTCGGGAAGGTAATTGCTTATGTTTATGTAATTGAATTCCAATAGCAAGGTCTTCCACATGTTCATAGCTTACTAATTCTTGACCAAAGTGACAAGCTTACCACTCCTGATGATTATGATAAGATAGTGAGAGCATAAATTCCTGACCAACAACAAGAGCCAGAGCTCCGCAAAAGGATTCTTAAACACATGATTCACAACCCATGTGGTGTCCAGAATCCACGATCACCAAGCATGAAACAAGGGATTTGTAAGAAGGGGTTTCCTAAGTCATTCTCTATTTGTACAAAGCAAGGAAATGAATCATAACCCCTCTATCGTCGGCGTCAAGATGCTGCACCTGTACCATTACGTGAGAATTCGCGAGTGATTGTAGATAATTGATGGGTAGTTCCATATAACCCATGGTTGTTCAATAAGTATGATTGTCACATTAATGTAGAGATATGCAGTAGCATTAAGTGTGTCAAATATCTATACAAATACATCTATAAGGGTTCAGAT
Organism: Beta corolliflora; assembly: GCA_947648045.1. Lineage (NCBI taxonomy): Eukaryota > Viridiplantae > Streptophyta > Magnoliopsida > Caryophyllales > Amaranthaceae > Beta > Beta corolliflora. Next base: position 729,618 of record CANSZD010000995.1, on the reverse strand, counting down.
AGAGTTTCCATGGAAGTTCATAAAGGGGATGAGATCGCAAGTTCGTTGCTGCAAGATGGATTTGTGCACCTGAAGCTATGTGTAAATTTTACAAATTTACAATGACTCGGATGAACCCGTCTGTAGACCGCCTGCAAGTTCATTTGTCGATCATGCACCAAGTTAGATTCGAAGTAAACTAGCCTATTGAAAGCATTTTCGCTGACCCAAGGAGGTCCAAAACAATGTTGACTGAGTTTTTCAAGATGAATTCAGTAGATCTGGAAGCCAGAAATTACTTATTTCGAGAATTCCCAGAGAAATATAGAAGGATTAATTCCAAGCGCGAGTGGCGCCAACGGAAAACCATGTAGAGAGTAATTGGTCGATTGTATGTAGCTTCGCCTCTGTATGCGGAAAGGTTTTACCTAAGAATGTTACTAAACCATGTCAAAGGGCCCTAACCATTTGAACATTTAAGTAAGGTCAACGGGATACCCACCCTACCTTTAGAGTTGCAGCTGAGTCCTTGGGTCTTATTGAGAATGATGAAAGAATACGCCAATGTCTTACAAAAGCATAACAGGTAAGAATTTCGTCAGCACTGAGACGATTGTTTGCAACTATCTTAATATATTGTCAACCAACTGGGTTACGTGCATTGTATGATGAGTTCTTCTCACACTCGGTTGAGGACTACCCATCTTCAAGCACGACAAACAACAATGAAATTATGACTTATAATCTTCTTAAAGACTTGGATCGCTTATTACGACCGCTCAGAAAAAAAAAACTACAGTGAATTGCCAAATTTACCAGAATCCATTAAAAACATTGATGACCGATCCGAAATAATGGAGTATTTCTCAGTGGCAGGTCCTACTAAGGATACTGAGTGCATAGGCAAGCTGAATGCCGATCAACGATGTGCATATGACACAATTATGAATGCTATCTATCCCTTTGAAAAACGATGGTGCTTTCTTCGTTGATGGTCTCGGTGATAATGGAAAAACATATTTGTATCGAGCTATATTAGCTACTGTAAAAGATAGAGGTTAGATAGCTATCCCAATAGCAACTTCTGGAATTGCTTCTACATTGTTGCATCAAGGAAGAACTTCACACTCAACTTCTCAGCTATCATTAAAACTAGATACCTCATCATCATGCACCTTTACAAAGGGAAATCATCACTCCATTGAATGAAGATGCTGATAGAATAAATGACAAGGTTATCGAACGATTTCTCGGAGAAGGATGCACATACTATTCATTTGGTTCAGTGCCTAATGATACAAAAAATATGTATCAGTAAGAGATACTGAATTCAATTGCCACCTCAGGATTGCCTCCATATGTGCTCAAACTGAAGCACTAGTACAGAATCGACGATTTGCGTCGGATGTGAGGCGCCCATTTGCGTCGGACATGGGTCCGACGGCACAGGTCTCGACGCAGATGAATAGACAGGATCTGCGTCGAACTAGGACACGACGCAATTGAAGAGCTATCTGCGTCGGACCCTGCCCAACATGCGACGCAGATGGAGTCAGTAGCCCAGCAAGCCAGACTCATTTGCGTCGGATGTTAGTCAACGTTCGACGCAAATTAACCATTTTTTTATTTTAAAAAATTCCATTTGCGTCGGACTTTGCCTTACATCCGACGCAAATGGGTAAATTTTGTTAAAAATAAATAAATTCACGTAGACATTATTCACGCTAAACGCATACACAAACCTAAATTCACTAAACAATATGTTCAAAATCAACAAAAGGAAGATTAAAAACTCTAGTAATACACAATTCAAAACAGAACCATAATCAAACATAATCAAATTCAACAAATAACATAAAAATAGGAAAACATAATCAAAACAGGAAAACATAATCAAACAAGTATAAAAACAGGAAAACATAATCAAACAAGTATAAAAACATAACCATAATCTATACAAAATTAAAAAACGAAATTAAAAACTTAAATATTCAGATCTAACATACAAAAAACGAAATTAAAAAACTGAACTTAAAAAAAAAATCAGATCTAACATACAATAATGAAATTGCACTAAATATATTTTAAAAAAAACCTAAATCGCCAAAATCAGATCAAACTTCGTTCTCGTTCTTCAAATCTCGTTCTTCTTCAATTTCGTTCTTGAATTTGATAACAATTAAACAGCAAGAATTCGCCGCCATTGCTAATTGAACAAGAATTCTTGAATTTGATAACAATCTCGTTCTTCAAATCTCGTTCTTCAAATCTCGTTCTTGCCCTCAATTTCACTGAGTTCTCGGTCTTTCTTCTCTTGCTCGAGCTTTTCGAGCTTTTACTTTGCAAAATCAACGAAATTGAATTCGTCGCCATTGCTAATTGAGGAGGTTGGTTGGTGAGAAGAAGAAGGAGAAGATGAAGAATGGTAGAGAGAGAAGCGGTGAAGATCCGGTGGTATGAGAAAGAGAGGAGGGAGGAGAGAGAGAGAGAGAGAGAGAGAGAGAGAGAGAGAGAGAGAGAGAGAGAGAGAGAAACGGCTGGTGTGATGAATTTCAATGGACACGTTTTAATTTGTTAGGGTTTGGCTCGCTTATCTGCATCGCACATATGGGCCATGCGATGCAGATAAGCCCAATTCATTTTCTGGTAAAAAAAAAAGTAGTAGGTTACATTTTTTATATCTAAAAATTAGCCCAAATTATCTGCGTTGGATGGGCCATAGGATCCGACGCAAATATTCTTTTGCATCGCACTAAAGGAAGGTGCGACGCAGATAGGATGTCTTTTGCGTCGATTCCATGTTGTATGCGACGCAGATAGGTCTTCTACGACGTTTGTCCTGTTATGTGACGCAGATGGTGAGACGCAAATCGTCGTTTTTCTACTAGTGAAACCTGATGTTCCTTTAATGCTACTCAGGAATATCGATCCTAAAAATGATCTTTGTAATAGAACGCGACTGCTTTGTCCTTCACTAAAGGATCATTTCATCGATGCTGAGATTTTAACTGGACATGCAACGGGCAACATGGTATTTTTGCCAAGAATTCCGTTGAAAACTGCTGAAGGTATTAGGTTACCTTTTGAGATGGTCAGAAAGCAATTTCTCGTAAAGTTGAGTTTCAGTTTACTATAAACAAGTCTCAAGGGCAAACCATCCCACATGTTGGTATATATCTTCCTGATCATGTATTTAGCCATGGGCAGTTGTATGTTGCACTTTCGCGTGGAATCGCTAAGAACACAACAAAGATTGTAGTCGACAATGGAAATATTAGAGGAAAGGAAGGAGTATTCACGAAAAATATTGTCTATAAGGAAGTTTTGTTACCTTCTACATAGTGTATCTTGCATTCAAATATTTATTAGTATCATATTTCCATGAAATGTAATAAATGTTATGAATTATACTTTGTGATAGTATGTAGTTTATACATGGTTATAAGGAATGCAAATTTTTTGCTGTTAAAGTATCAATTAAAAGTGTTGTTTTGTATATATTTGCATATAAATGGTATAATTGTTAGGATGGAATATCATTGTACACGCTTTTCCCATTTGTTTCCTTGTGGAGTACGGAGATATGATGTGCGAGCTCGATTGGTTCATAATTTTGACATTTTCACCTTCACACATCGTGGAGCTTGCAAACAAATTTGGAAAATGCTTTTTGTGCATAATGAGGTAAATCTTTTAAATTACTCTTATTATGATGTCAAATTTGCTTCTTTATTATTACAACTTTAATATTCAATTATCATTATTGCCTTTACAGGGCGATGACATACAATGCACTGTATTCTACCCTCATATTGAGAGATTTCTTGGGAGATTTCAAGGAGGCTATATCTATGTGCTCCAATCTGTACAGATAGTGCCTGCTGATTACACAAATTACACTGTTCACGATTACAAATAGATATTGGTGACAAATGAATCTTATGTCATTCGTGAAGATCAAGATGACCTTGCAATGCCCGCTTTGTATTACAAAAGAGTAACCTTATCTCATATAGGGGGTCATGTCGATAGCAGTGAGAGATTGTTCTGTAAATAATATTTATTTCCAACCATATACATGTGGTCACTACAAAAACACATATTTAATGTTATTTTGTACGTTTTTCAGATGTCATTGGAATACTCCTTGTTGTATCACCCTTCAGCCGGTTGGAAACAACTATTTCAAAAGAGATCGCAATAATGGATAACATGTATGTACACATTTTTTATATAATATCACAATTGAATATTATGGTGCATTGCTTTTTTTTTTTAACGATTACATAACTTTACTCTTTGCATGTTGATCATTATCAAATTGACGGTTTGGAATGATTATGTTCATGTCTTCGGAGATGGACCATTTGATTATAGTGAACAATGTCCAATTGTTGTTGCATGTGGGCTTCATGTGAAAAATTACCACTATACAACTAACATTCCTTTTCATACAAAAAAGACATTGCTTTTAAATTTTTTGTATGTATATCGCTGAACAACAATAATTTTTAGAATTATTTATGTGAACAGGGGTATATCTTACAATAGGCTATTATAGCAGAATATACTTAAATACAAAAGAAAAAATGTACCACTTTCTCATCTGCATGGTATGCAACATTCAGTTTCACACCAATAAGCTAATAAAAAAATTCGCTATGCACCATTATTCCGTATAGCATATTGATTCACACATATTGCTGATTTAGGTATGACATAGAGACACTGGGACAAAAACGGGTTGCGTCTTTTTGCTCATATCCATTTGCAATGCATTCATCGATTGCAGTTTATAATGCCATTCGTACTCAAATATTTAAATTACCTACTATAAAACGTTTAATATCTGCAAGTTTTTTTTATTTGTTTATTAGTGGAATTATCAATAAAAAACAAATACCATACATATTTGTTGTTTTCTATGATAGGTTCATTATTGTCGATTAGTCGCTCATGTGAGGCATATCGAGTCACAACCTGATGAGATCATTTACGAAGCATGTAATAACCGTTGTCTAAGAAAAATTGTCATTACTCAGACAATCCATAGATGTGACAATGCCATCTAACAAATGTTGCAACTATTCCAAGGTATAAACTTTACAACATTAATTTAAATATATTACAAATATTGACAAATGTTATTGATAGTCTTTTCCCGTTAATAGATTAATGCTTCGACTCATTATTTCTGACAAGAGTGGTGGAATGGGAGTAACTTTGATGAATGACATAACTCAGCACATGTTGCGGTGTACACCGACTCAAATCAAATCACTAATTCAACAGGTTTGTCATTTGATCCAAACATTTATTTATTTCAAATCGTTGTTCAACAAAAAATATAAAATCTCTATTATTTGCAGCCTAATGGAAGAACAACAATTTTCAACAAAGTAATGAAAGTTTTCGGATTTAAAGAATACTCATGGTTTTTACGTCCACCAAGTAGGACCATGGATATAAATTAGTTCCGCAATGTTGATTACATATTTGAAGTTGACTGGGCTAATGAGTGTGCATGGATTTTCAGGGAAATTAGTTAAAGTCAACAAAAAACAGTAGTTAGAGATGCAATTTTAGTACTTATACTTATTTATTAAAGTGCCACTAGTACAGAATTAACGATTTACGTCGGACCTAGGACCACCATTTGCGTCGGACATTGGTCCGACGGCACAGGTCTCGACGCAGATAGGGGAGACATGATCTGCGTCGGATTAGGACACGACGCAGATTATTGTCTATTTGTGTCGGACAAAGCAACGTCCGACGCACATGATCCTGCAAACAGCACCGAGCATGCACAATACGGTAAGCATCTGTGTCGGATGCTTAACAAAGTGCGACGCAGATGAAGAGCCATTTGCGTCGCACATTGCCAACATGCGACGCAAATGATGATATGTGAAAAATAAAAAAAAACAGTACCAAAGCATGAATGCTTTAGTACTGCATTCGAGGAAAAACAAATCTGCCAATAATTTACACCAAACTGAATTTGCAGACAAACAATTTGCAATATGACATCCGAAATGAATTATTAAGTTACAAACTAACAGAGGAATTATCCGAAATCTGAACAAGTATCAAAGATCTAAAAAGGAATTAAAAAAGAGACAAGTGAAATAATGAAATTAACAAAGGAAAAAATCTGAACAACTATTAAAAATTAAACATTCAGATCTAACATACAAAAAACGAAATTAAGAAACTGAACCTAAAAAAAAATTAGATCTAACATACAATAATGAAATTGCACTAAATATATTAAAAAAATACTAAATCGCCAAAATCATATCGAACTTCGTTCTTGTTCTTCTTCAAATCTCGTTCTTCTTCAATTCTCGTTCTTATTTTCTGATGATATGTAGAAAGTAGAAACGGTAAATAAATGATAGAAATAAGTTAAGCAAAATGTACAGGATGAAGAGCAAAGACGAGGCAGGAAAAGAAAATTGCACTAAATATATTTTGATTTTGAGTTATGTTCAGCAACAGTCCAAAATTTCACATTTTTCAAAAACAAAAATAAATTGTAAGGAAGAATTTTCAAACATGGGAGCTTTACATAAATTAAATCAGAAATTATACATGCAAAGCTATGCGTTGATATTTCTTCTTCAATTCGAACGTCTCCTTCAATTCGAACAACACTGAATTCGTTCATTCGTTCAAAATCTATGATGTTGACTTGGAGCCGTTGATTGAGTGTGGATAGGAGAATTGTTCATGATAAACACGTGTGATGGGGAAAATCAGTCAATGAATTAGGATCGATGATGGAGTAAAATAAAAATGGGAGTTTGACGAGAGAAGAATAAAGAGGGGGAGAGAGAGGAGGAAGGAGAGAGAGGGAAGGTGACGGCTGGGTTAGTGGATTTGAGATTTTATTTTGAAAGGGGAAGCGAATTTGCGTCGCACGGACATTAAGGTCCGACGCGAGTAGTATCCTAAATAAGGCCCAAATGCAATTTCACGCACGATAATAAGAAACCCATTTGCGTCGGACGGGCTTAAAGATCCGATGCAAATCATGGGATCCAGCCATATGCGTCGCACTATAGTTGTGTTTGACGCAAATCATGTTCGTCATCTGCGTCACGTTCTCAACCCCGTTCGACGCAAATGACCCTACCACCCATCTGCTGTCCTTTTGTGCGTCGCACGTTCTCTAATGTGCGACGCAAATAGGCTATTTGCGTCAGTGCTTCTAGCGTGCGACGCATATAGACTGACGCAAATTTGCATTTTTCTACTAGTGTATCGAACTTGTTGTTTACAGCCCGTGTTTACTAAACACCGTCCATTTTTTTATTCGCATTATCTTTTTTTTTACCTTAAAAATTTAAGATCTTTTTTAGCATGGATCGAGCTAAAATTCCGGCTCAACCATGGTGGAACCAACCACATCTTTCGGTTCCACCATGGAGGAAATGAAAAAATGGGGAGGTGGTGATGGCTATGGTAGGTTAGAAAAGAGGAAGAAGAAGTAGAGAAGTGAGAAAGAAGAAAATTAATACGGTATAAATATGGGATGTGTGTGGTAAATACGGGCGGCGAATAGCGTAGCATATTCCTAAATTTATATTATTATAAAAAAAGCATTTAATATTTATTTGCAACTCTAAGGATGGTAAATATCAAAACCCAGGTTTTAATTATTAGCGAAATGATAAGATTTCAAACATGCCTTTTGCCAAAGTAGTTGACCTTATCCTAGCAAGTAACAAGTAGCTAGTTAATGTGCCTCTGAATTATACAGCCAAATAGCCAATACAGGGGTCGCCATGGACCATATCTTTCGTTGTCACTCACCACTCTTCTTACTCTCCTCTCCCCAACTCGCTCTAATTCGTAAATGAAAGGACGCTATTTTTCTTGCCATAATTGTTTACCTAAAAAGTCAAAAGTATCATATGCATTGGCTAACCATGTAATGATATTGCCATATTGGTAAAAAATATTATCTTTCTCGAGAAATACAGTTGACACACGGAAATCAAAATCGACCATATAGCAATTTCTTTTTCTTCCGATCAAGTTCGACCCAGCTCCAAAAATGCTCAGGCTTGGGCATTATTTTTGGCCCTGGCCCTATTTTATTATTTTTTTACGGGTTTTGGATAACTCAAAAATACATTTATAGTTTGAAATTTGGCTCGTCCTGATCTTGGCCTGAAATGTCCGTTATATTTGGCTTGACATAGCGGGTTTTGGGGACAATAAATCGGGCTGAAGTTTCCCTGACCGGCTCGAAATGTGGGCTGAATGTTTTTAGACAGCCCGGCCTGACATTGATCACCTGTATCCTATAACGAACTTGGTTTTATTAGTAACTTTGTCTTCATTTAATTTTACTTAAACTCACACTTTCAAAATTGGTGGTGCGTTGAACATGGAGTTTCTCTTGTTCCAATTCAAGAACTTGCCTTCATGAATCTACACATGCTTAACAAAACCATTATAAAAAGGTTTGCTTGTCATCATCAAAATCTTATAAGGCAATAATATTATCTCTCTGATTTTTGGGTTAAATCCAAGTGAGAGGAAGAGAAAGAGAAGGAGAGAGCGAGAAAGATCAGTTTAAAGATCAGTTGGTTTAGTATATAGTATTAAATTTACTTACCAAATACATTGAATTCAATTTTTGATTTAAAAATTGAGAAGATGGTGTACGCAACATGTAAACCACACCAACGCTCACTCAGCCACTGGGTGAAAAAGAGATTTGAAAGCATAGTTAGTCAGAAAGTTGGTGTGTCAATAAGGAACGGTTGCAGAATTGGTAAATTATGTAATGTGATTTCCTTGTGTTAGAGATTGTAGATCGTGTATATATAGAGGTGGTTAGTGTTAGTGTAGGTTGTTATATATATTGTTACACAAATTCTTGTATGTTGTCGGCCACACCTATTTCCATTAGCATTTTCACAAATAAACCCATCCTCTTGAACACTCTGTTTCTCGTCCTTTCTATCTCATTCACCATCAAAAACAAGAAAGTCAGCGGATGGTTGTTCAAGATCGTACCACCTTTCATCACTAGTGGAAAAAATCCCATCAGATCCGGTCAAAACCGGGATTACAGATCCGGTTTTGGTCCGGATCGGGTGGGCACGCAGTAGTTCTTAGGGCTCAACTGATCCGGTCCAAAACCGTATTAGTTGATCACTAACTGATACGGTTTTGCAAGCCAACCGGGTCAGTTAACTTGATTAACTGATCCGGTTTTCTTGGATAACTGCATCAGTTTAGCTTTGGTATACAATAAAAAAAAAGCTCGAGGCTCTAGTGTTTCATGTTCATCCATCATCAATCGAAAAAGAAAGAAGAAGACGAAATTTAAAAAATTGCAGGAATCAAATTAAAAAATTATAACAGCCAAACAGGAATCAAAGTAACATTGCAGGATGAAATTTAAAAAAATTGCAATTTTCCAATAACAAAATTATATCAAAAGAAATTACAACAGATGAACTTACAACAAACTAATTACACAGGATGAGATAAAAAGGAATAAAAAAATTACAGAAATAAAAACTTTCTAAAACCCTAAAAACGGCCAGATTTGAGAGTGAAAGGGCAGATCTAGGGTTTGAGAGGAAAAATACGGAGAGACGCCAGATTGACGACGAGTGATCAGTTTTTGCACGTGTTTCTGTCGGCGATGACGATGAGTGACTAGTTGTTGCACGTGTTGCTATCGTTGGTGACGAGTGACGATTGAGGAGGGAGGACGACGGCGAAGGCAGGAGGAAGGAGGGATTTTGAATACCTTCGGTAGTTGGTTCACCTCCCAATTTGGGGCTCGAAAAAGCGGTAGCGGATGAAGGTTGTTGATTTCGACAAACCGGCAAAGGAAGGAGTTGATTTCGAATGTGTTGTTGATGATGGTGGATTTACAAGAGTGGCGGGGTGAGAGATAGAGGGAAGAGAGGGGCTTTAGGGTTTGAGAGAGAGGAGAGGAGGAGAGGGGTTGATAAGAGGAGTGGGGTTTAGGGTTTGAGGGGTGGGTGTACATGTGGGTCGTTGGTTTGAGTAAGGGAGAGAGGGGAGTTGGGTGTGGGCCGCGTCAATATATAAGGCCCAAGTACTGATCTAGTTCGTTAAATGAACCGGATCAGTAAATAAAGTCACATTTTCGCCTAAAAAATAACGGATCCGGTTTTGGGCCACAACCGGATCAGATGACTTTAGATGATCCGGTTTGGGCCTAACCGGATCAGTGACCTTGTGTCAGATGCACTTTTTTTCACTAGTGTATTGTCGTTGTAAATCGAAAGAAGCTAGCCACAACCGATAAATTGGCGACAATACGGCTGATCGGGACGGTTGTAGATGGAGGAGGAAGAAGGTGAGGAATCGGACGACTGGGCAATCGGGGTGAGATGTTTCGCCACGATTGCGAGTTGGTCAAACCACCGTCACATTCGTGAAACCACCGGTGGCGGAAGAAGATTTGCGGATTTTGAGTGGAACCGAGAATTGTTGATATTTTGTGTGATTTTCAAGTTTTTGCAAGGAAGAAGGTGAGAAATTCGCCATTGAAGAAGCTTGGGTTTTAAGATGGCGTTGATTTTGGGGGGTTTGAAGAAGCAGGTTTTGCGAGATGGCGGTATTTAGGACCCCAAATGAGAGCAAACGATTAATGGTTAAGCGAGGTGAGGGCACAAACGATGTATGAGTAAGCTCGTTTAAGTTTACGAGTAACCCCATTTAAGTTTACAAGTAACTCTATTTGATAATAAAAAAAAACTTCATTTTATTTACACGAGTAACCCCAATTATTCACAAAAGTAATGTCATTTCTTCATATGAGTAACCTCATTCGTTCATAAGAGTAACCTCATTTAATCATACGAGTAAGCCCAATAGTTCACAAAAGTAATCTTATTTATTCATACAAGCAACCTCAACTAATCATACAACAACCCTATTTAATCATACTGGTAATCTCAATTGTTTAGAAGAGTAACCTCATTTATTCATATGAGTAACCTCATTCGTTCATAAGAGTAACGTCAATTAATCATACGACGATCCTATATAATCATACGAGTAACCCCAATTGTTCACAACGGTAACCCCATTTATTCATACAAGTAATCTCATTCGCACATAAGAGTAACCTCATTTAATCATTTGATGACGCTATTTAATCATACGAGTAACCCCTAATGCTCACAAAAGTAACCTCATTTATTTATACGAGTAACCTCACTTAATCATAATTACTTTTATACATGATTTATACACTGTTACACAATTTAGTATATGATTAATATGTAAGGTTACAATAACCTCATTTGTTCATATGAGTAACCTGATTTGTTCGTATCTGTAATCGTATTTATTAATACAAGTAACCATACCAGTAACCTCATTTGTTCATATGAGAAACCTCATTTGCTCATACGAGTAACGTTATTTATTCACATTAGTAAACATATTATATGAGTAACCCAACTAATTTTTGCAGTAACCTCGTTTAGTTTTTGAAGTAACCTAGTTTAATCTTATGAGTAATCTCATTTATTCATACCAGTAACCCCAATTGTTCACAAAAGTAACCTCATCTATTCATACAAGTAGCCTCACTTAATCATACGACGACCCTATTTAATTACACGAGTAATCTCAATTGTTCACAAAAGTAACCTAATTTATTCATACGAGTAACCTCACTTGTTCACACGAGTAACCTTATTAAATCATACGACAACCCCATTTAATCATACGAGTAACCCTAGTTGTTCACAACAGTAACTCCATTTCTTCATACGAGTAACTTCATTTGTTCATAAGAGTAAACTGATTAGTATTCCCTTTTGTTATAAAAGTAACCACATTTATTTATAGGAGTGACACCCCTTTATTGTTAAGAGTAACCACATATTCATGCAAGTAACTCCAGTTTCTCATAAGAGTAACTCCATTTGTTCATAAGAGTTTCTACACAAGGGTCAACTTCAAGTTCAAGATGAAAATTTGGCTCCATAGCTTTCCAACGTCTGGTCAAAAGCTCGATTCGATGAGAAACGAGTGAGATATCACCTTTTGAAAATGAGCTGGTTGGCTGACAGGCACGCGGCCACACGATATTAATAGGTGTGGACGACCGTGCGCAAGACGCGTTGATATTGTTAAGGGATGTGCATGGGTTCTCTCTAGAAGGTGAGTCCCTTTTCATTTTTTTTATAAGTTTAAGTTGAGCAGTATAAAAAAACTTCCTAACTTTCCATAACATTAAATATAAAAAAATACTTGCAAAGTACCTAAATCTTTTGATTTATGTGTAAAAAAAACTCATTTCAACCTGACATGTTTTTGCCTTGAGTTCCTCCTTCCTGACTCAAAAAATAGAAGTACATCTTTCAATTCTCTGCATTTTTCCTCATGCTCACTATGAATTGTGTTAGTTGAGGCAGGTCTTGTATAGTGTTTTGGATAAATTTCACCAAAGAGGGTTAATCTATCAAGAAGAGTTAGGCAATCAATCTAAGTAGTAGAGAATAAAATCGAGAACTAACGTTGCTCGTTGTATTATTGCTTGGATAGCTTATAAGAATACAGAAATATTGAGAAGAGAAGAAGTATAGTAGATTGTAATCAGATGCCTTATACTTGGCTACATATTGTACTATTTATAATGAAATAAACCTAGCTAAGTTACGGTTATTGGTTGTTGAAAATGATAGTGTTCTAGCTCAAGATCCCTTGAATTATGGCGAGCTTCTTCCTCTATTATCTCAACTGCACAACGGGTGCTGACTTTATTCAACACAGAATACTGCCACGTACTTGCCGGTCATGTAGACGAAATCTGGACATGTCCTTATCTCTGGACACGTCGCTAAAACTGGTCAGGTATAATCCGAATTTTACCGCACAACTTTGCTGATAGTGTGTACAAAAATTTTACTTGGGAGTTGTGCCAAAAATTTCAAAAAGTAAAATTACAATTTCCCACTACACGCATGATTGAATACTTGGCCTTGAAACAAGCACAATAACTGTTGCACGTCTTTTATTTCAAAAAAGTAACGATCTCCATCATTACACTTGCACCAACCGCTCGTTTTTACAGCGCATTTATTAGCTCGCAGACGCCACTTTTTCAAACACACTTTTCTTCTTCCATCTTCCGAGTTCTCCAGGTAAGAATGCTCTCTATAACTTGTCCTTTTCGCCATTTTTTACAGTTCTTCCTTAGTCCTTTTGGCTCTTTTTAACAATGGAAAAGAAAAGCACTGCTTCTAAAAACAGGGCCCAAAAGGTTTATGTTTCTTCCACTTCTTCTTCCGACAAAAGCGAACACAACCTTCACCCTTCTGACATTCTTGATCCTTCAAATTCCAAGCCAAACTCTCTCTTAACCTTTAATTTCAAAAAATTGGTCCAATTTGGAAATCTTCCTCCCTCTACTATCTTCTTTGTGCCCAGTGAAGATGAAAGGGCTGACTGGACCAAACCAGCATGATCCTGCTTCTATGAGTACCCGTTCTTGAATGAGCGGCCTCTATTCCTTTTTCTCCCTTAATGAAAGCTTTCCTCGCCCACTTAGGGGTCGCTCCATGTCAATTAATGCCCATGGCTTGGAGATTTTTTGTTTCCGCTGACATCATGGCTGAAAGATTAGGGTTTGATTTCACTTTAGGGGATTTGTCTTACACATATGCTGTGAAAATCTGGGGAAAAGGCAGGGTTAGCCTGTCCACCAAGACAAAGAGTCATCCTCTCATCTTGAAAGCGGATAGGCAGGATATAGGGTGGATGACTAGATACTTTTTTGTGGAGATAGATTCGTTGGGAGAAGAAAATGGGTAGCTTATTTCTAACTGGATGGTTAAGGGTAAGATTTATAAATTTGTGTTTCGAATTTTGATGTTTGATTAACTTCTCACTACTTGTTTTTCTGCACGAATTTCCCTTGAAGACGTTGAGGTTGATGAAGAATCGGCCAGAAAGAAGACCAAGGCTATCCTGGATCTTGGTGAGGTGGCAAGAGAATACCCTTTGACACTTGTCACCCCGATTGTAGTAGAGGACACCCAGACCAGCGATCCATCCACTGCCAACATGTCTTCAGGTAACCATACTCTGCACTTGTCCTAAAGACAAAAGGTTAACCTGACATAAAGAGGCTGACCCCTTGCATTTTCTTGAGCAGACGCCTCCAAAAGCGCTAAAAGGCTCAAGGAATTGTCCACTAGGGACATAATCAAGCTTCGGGCTGCCAAGAAAGCCAAGATAATGCACGAAGCTCCTACTACAAAGGACGCTAAGCCTGCTGACTCTGGATTAACTCCAAAGGGCATGCCTCCACCGTCAAGTTCTGCGACTCCTTCTCCTCAGACCTCCACTGCTGCTACTGGCCAGAGGCTTCCTGTGCTCAGCATGATGTTCCCTGGACATTACGGCATCGAGTTCAAGCATGTCACTGCTCTATGGCCTTATATAGACCAACTCTGGTTTCCGTCAAGCAGGGCATGCCACAACAAAGCCAAGCCAGAAAATATTGATGGTGAAGCAGTCCAGTGCGCCTTCCAGGTACCACTTCCCTGTACAATCATGAAACACACTTGGTCAGGTAGCACTATTCTTAATTTTTACTTACATGTCGGTTTTTACTCGCATAGACTCTTCAGGCCACTCTAGGCAATGTCAAGAACATCCTTTCCTCTCACAAGAAACTGGAGAGGATGACTGGGGAGTTGTCCAACGCCCAGAGCAAACTGAAGGACCAGGAGAAATCCTGGTTAGATGACAAGGGGCATCTGGAAGCTGACATTGCGATGCTGAAGAAGGAAAAGCAGGAGAAGAAGGAGGAACTGGAGAAGGTCAACAAGACCCTGGCTGCCAAAGAAGAGGAGCTGCAAAAGAAAGAAGAGGAGCTGGTTGACAGTGCCATATACAATGCCATGAAGACCACTGCTGAGCTGATGAAGGATTACAAGGATGGCAAGGCCGCGACTTGGGAGCCTGACCAGGCCATTTAGGACTACCCATAGGCTTATCCTAAAGAGGGAGAGGTCACCTCCAAGAAGACTTAGGAGGAGCAGGCAAACCAAGGTGGTCAGCCTGCTGGAGAAGGTGACTAAGGGGCCTCTGTGGCGGACCAGGTAATGGCAGAAGCTAATCCTGAATAGAAATCTAAAAATGTAATCGTCATTTAAACAATTTTAAAACAATTTTTACCTTTTAACTTTTTGTTGTGTGTTGAACAATGGTTTTACTGTCCTGTTCATGGGAATTGGTAGTTTTGAATGTAGCTTTGAATACTTCTTCTGATGCCCTATTGTTTTGATGGGGCTTTTAAAATTAATTTGCATTGTATGCTGAATCACTTTGATAATTGCTGAGCTTGTGACCTGTCTGGTAGACTTGTGATTTGTAATATGCGTAACTTTGTTGAGTAGTCAAGTTGCAAAGATACAGAGTTGCCAACTAATAGATTTGTCAAATTATTGAATTATAGTTTTGTCAAGTTGTGTAGTTGTCAATTTATGGATTTGTGGAATTATTGAGTTGTAAAATTGTCAAGTTGTAGATGTGTAAAATTGTTGAGTTGTGAAATTGTCAAGTTGTAGATTTGTAGGATTGTCACTTAGACCTTTTCCTAAACAAGGATTGGTTTTAGCTGGACATGTTCCAAGTATCTGATGTAGCAGGGTCATTTCTGTTGTTTTGTGCTGGTTTCATAGTTGCTTGGTTGTCTGACATGTTGTCCATAATAATTCTGCAAAACAAAGGGTTAGAAGCGTTGGCCGTTGCCGCGGCCAACGGCCCTCCGATGCTTAAGTCAGTAATGGTTTTGAAAAGAAATAATGGGAGTGGACAAAAGTTAAGGTTAAGAAAACATACCTACTTGACGTGTCATCTCTGATGGTCAAGTGACAAGCAATGTATACAATTAGAAGTAATACCTTTTCAGATGCGTGGTTGTAACAACCTGAATTTTTAAGCAGGTTCAATTATTTTGTTAGCTATATTAAGTCTTCATCAGGCTTTGGTCCTTTAAGTAGTTAGAATTCTCTCCAACATCATACTAGGACAAAAGAGGATAAGAACCATGATTCTTAGTGGTTAAGAAAGCAAGTGGATAAGCACTAACATTCTTAGTGGTTAAGAAAGCAAGTGGATAAGCTCTAACATTCTTAGTGGTTAAGAAAGCTTGTGGATAAGCACTATCATTCTTAATGGTTAAGAAAGGTCAAAGAGGATAAGAACTATCATTCTTAGTGGTTAAGTAAGCCTTGAGAACCAATAGATAAGCTAAAAAGCCTTGGAGAGCCTTATTCCTTAAGATTATGAAAATTGCATAGAGACCATTTTATCGGATAACAATGAACTTCCAGTTAAAGAGCCTTTTTGGGTTGAATCCGAGCTCAGAACCAAATCAAACTTGATATATGTTATGTTTGGGATGTCTTAGAGTTAAAATGGTCATTTGTTCCCGAAATATACGTGGATTAATATGGTAAATTCCTTACTTAGTAAAACTTGGCCAGCTAAAATATCAGTTCGTACCTATCCTCAAAGAATGCTTCTTACCAGCTGCTTGAATGTCGATCTCTAAAAGATATTTGCATGCATGAAAGCCAACACCTCAAGCTAACACCTCCAACAAGAATCACCCAGAAACTCTACGAAACCGACCTTACGCAGAAGAGGTTTCCCTCCCCCGGGAGTACCGCCAGAAATGCCCTATAAAAGGCTGTTTGGTTTTTCGACCCTTTCTCCTAAAATTTCTTCTTCAACACCTACTTTTATTTACATACAACTCTTCTAGACATAATTCCCTAGCATTTCAAGCTTTTGTCAGAGTTTTCTAGCCTTGGGAAGTTGTAGAAAACTCCATAGAAACATCAAGCAAACTGTGTAAGTACAGCTTTGTATCTCTCTTGTACTTAGCTTAGTATTTCATGTTCTAAAACTTGTGTAAACTAATTCCTAGCACTTTACATATTCAGGGGAAGCTGTAGGATGGGTAAACCACTTGGGATAAGAAGTTTTAAGTGCATTAAGCAACCTAAGTGAAGGTACACACTTAGTTTGGATTGTAACCTAGAGATTTTCCTACCTACGGTTAGATGATTGTTTCTTTCTATTATGAAGCATGAATATTAAATGAAATCTCTTATGATATGCATATTAGTATGTGTTCTTTGAGTATATGACATGGATTTGGCATGCTGTGGTTCACTTGAGATGTTTTACTTAGCCTAAGCTAGGCTCAAACACTAAATTACCATGTTTATGCTTAAAAATGGAATTTGTTAAGTATATGGAATTGTATGGTAATGAAACACTAAATGACTTGGATTTTAATCGCAGAAGCGAGGCGTGAGCATACACCCGGGTTAGGGCGGGTATTCGCTAACTCTTACCCAACCAGGAGGGGGAAATCCTGGCGGAAGTAGGACATGTCCGGGTTAAGTCTTGCAAGCAGAACAGTAAAAGGTGGGGTGACGACCCTCAACAGTTTGCTACGCTCGCGGTCATATCAAAAGTTTGATCTTATGAAATCTCTAAGTAATTGAAGTGATTATGACTACTTGCTATTATGACTATGTGTTATCAATTAGTTTTCAAAATACACCTAAACTTGTATTTTCTATTACATAGTGTGTACTCAGCTTTGCTGATAGTGTTGTCACTTCTGTGGCCTGTCACTTGGTGGGTGGCAGAGTCAAACTTTGTTGCAAGATTGTGTTGGAAGCCAGAAGCGAGTTGAGAGCAAAGTTATGATTCGAATTGTGTATTATGGGTTAAAGTCCGAGACTTAAGTTTGTATATAGAGGAGTTTATTTAGAATTACTTATGACATAGTTTATTCTTTTGCCTTGAAATTAGGATTGAATGACTATGTAATTGAAGCCTTTTATAAAGGATATTATTTTGTGGGCCCATAACCCACAGGTCCAGGATCGTATATTTCAGGTTGTTTCCGCTACGAGTGTTATCTAATTCATAAGTGATTATTATTATTTTGGTGCCAATTGAGATTTGTGATTACTAAGCGAGTTAAGCTAGCAGCTCGGGAAGCGAGCTGTTACAAATGGTATCAGAGCAACCCTGCGACCGTGTGCTGAGTTTGCCACATAGCGGGGGTAAAAGATCGTTGGGAATGTGTGTCTGTTACTTCGATAATTAGAGTTCAAGTTTTGAGCTATAGAATAAGAATAAGAGTTTAGATTTGTGTAAAACTTCGGGAATAAGAGTATGGAGTTCAAGGTTGAAATTTGAGGATATTTGAAATTTATTGGTAGGGAATATTGAGAAGTTCTTCATGGAAATTTATTATGGACTATCAGAGGCTGTAGTGCTTGATATCTGGATACTTAAGGTTGATCTATGAGTTTATATTTTGAAGTTTCGAGGGCGAAACTTATTTTAAGGGTGGTAGAGTGTAACAGCCTGAATTTTTAAGCAGGTTCAATTATTTTGTTAGCTATATTAAGTCTTCATCAGGCTTTGGTCCTTAAAGTAGTTAGAATTCTCTCCAACATCATACTAGGACAAAAGTGAATAAGAACCATCATTCTTAGTGGTTAAGAAAGCAAGTGGATAAGCTCTAACATTCTTAGTGGTTAAGAAAGCAAGTGGATAAGCTCTAACATTCTTAGTGGTTAAGAAAGCTTGTGGATAAGCACTATCATTCTTAATGGTTAAGAAAGGTCAAAGAGGACAAGCACTATCATTCTTAGTGGTTAAGTAAGCCTTGAGAACCAATAGATAAGCTAAAAAGCCTTGGAGAGCCTTATTCCTTAAAATTATGAAAATTGCATAGAGACCATTTTATCGGGTAACAATGAACTTCCAGTTAAAGAGCCTTTTTGGGTTGAATCCGAGATCAGAACCAAATCAAACTTGATATATGTTATGTTTGCGATGTCTTAAGGTTAAAATGGTCATTTGTTCCCGAAATATACGTGGATTAATATGGTAAATTCCTTACTTAGTAAAACCTGGCCGCCTAAAATATCGGTTCGTACCTATCCTCAAAGAATGCTTCTTAGCAGCTGCTTGAATGTCGATCTCTTAAAGATATTTGCATGCATGAAAGCCAACACCTCAAGCTAATTCCCTAGAATTTCAAGCTTTTGGCAGAGTTTTCAAGCCTTGGGAAGTTGTAGAAAACTCCATAGAAACATCAAGCAAACTGTGTAAGTACAACTTTGTATTTCTCTTGTACTTAGCTTAGTATTTCATGTTCTAAAAGTTGTGTAAACTAATTCCTAGCACTTTACATATTCAGGGGAATCTGTAGGAAGGGTAAACCACTTGGGATAAGAAGTTTTAAGTGCATTAAGCAACCTAAGTGAAGGTACACACTTAGTTTGGATTGTAACCTAGAGATTTTCCTACCTATGGTTAGATGATTGTTTCTTTCTATTATGAAGCATGAATATGAAATGAAATCTTTTCTGATATGCATATTAGTATGTGTTCTTTGAGTATATGACATGGATTTGGCATGCTGTGGTTCACTTGAGATGTTTTACTTAGCCTAAGCTAGGCTCAAACACTAAATTGCCATGTTTATGCTTTAAAATGGAATTTGTTAAGTATATGGAATTGTATGGTACTGAAACACTAAATGACTTGGATTTTAATCGCGGAAGCGAGGCGTGAGTATACACCCGGGTTAGGGCGGGTATTCCCTAACTGTTACCCAGTCAGGAGGGGGAAATCCTGGCGGAAGTAGGACATGTCCGGGTTAAGTCTTGCAAGCAGAACAGTAAAAGGTGGGGTGACGACCCTCAACAGTTTGCTACGCTCGCGGTCATATCAAAAGATTGATCTTATGAAATCTCTAAGTAATTGAACTGATTATGACTACTTGCTATTATGACCATGTGTTATCAATTAGTTTTCAAAATACACCTAAACTTGTGTTTTCTATTACATTGTGTGTACTCAACTTTACTGATAGTGTTGTCATTTCTGTGGCCTGTCACTTGGTGGGTGGTAGAGTCAAACTTTGTTGCAGGATTGTGTTGGAAGCCAGAAGCGAGTTGAGAGCAAAGTTATGATTCGAATTGTGTATTATGGGTTAAAGTCTGAGACTTAAGTTTGTATATAGAGGAGTTTGTTTAGAATTACTTATGACATAGTTTATTCTTTTGCCTTGAAATTGGGATTGAATGACTATGTAATTGAAGCCTTTTATAAAGGATATTGTTTTGTGGGCCCATAACCCACATGTCCAAGATCGTATATTTCAGGTTGTTTCCGCTACGAGTGCTATCTAATTCATAAGTGATTATTATTATTTTGGTGCCAATTGAGATTTGTGATTACTAAGTGAGTTAAGCTAGCAGCTCGGGAAGCGAGCTGTTACAGTGGTATTCCAGCTTCTTGGGACAGGTGTCCCATCCTGCTTGACAAGAGAATATGCCCCTTGCCCGACGACCTTGCTTATTTGGTATGGCCCTTTCCAAGTGGGGCCTAGCTTACTGTCATTGGGATCCTTTGTGTTCTGGAAGACTTTTCTGAGGACCCAGTCACCTACTTGAAACACCTTGATCCTTACGTTTTTGTTATAGTTGCATGCTACGCCTTGTTGATAGGCTGCCATTCTAATTCTGGCCCTTTCTCTTACTTCATCAATGGTATCTATATCATGGGTTAGTTCGTTATCATTTCTATCTTCAGTCATTAAACCATACCTGGGAGAGGGGACTTGGACTTCTGTTGGAATGACAGCTTCGCATCCGTAAATGATGGAGAAAGGAGTATGGCCAGTGGCATTTTTGGGAGTGGTCCGATCTGCCCACAAGAAGTGTGGAAGGTTGATGCGTGTGTGAAGCATCAAGTTTGACAATCCAAGTTCTGTTAGGATTCTTATGTAGCTTCCTAGTTCTGTTAGGAAACTATGTATATTATTTGCTTTATAACTCTTATTTTTGTCGTGTGAAATGATGAAAGGAATCCTATTATGTTTAGGAGTCTAATTCCCTTTGTCATAGAGTCTTGTTAGGAGTCTAGCTTAGATAGGATTGTTTATGTTTATCCTAGGCGTGTTATGTTTATCTTATTCGACGTGTGATGTTTAGCTAGGAGTATTATTATTTATCTTGTTAGTAGTTAAGCTTGTTTAGGAGTGTTAAGGCGTGTACTTATATATACACGTTCATATCAATAAAACAGTAGAGTTGAATGAATTTGAGAAATTCGAGTGCTTGTTTGCATTGAATGTTGGTCGTCGTACCAAGAACATACAAATCGAGGTTTGTGTGCATCTCCTAGTTGCGGTTAGTGAGAGATCCTCTAGTTCTCGAGGGAACATATAGAGCCTATCCTTATAAAGATCCAATCTTTATATTTTATTTGTTACTAAGTTCGAACCTTTCATCCATTAAACGTGAGATTAGAGTGTTCTTTACATTATTCGTGTTTTAAGCTTCCGCAAACACATCATTTGGTATCAGAGCTACTCCGGTAAAACGAAGCGTGACGGTGCGTTTTAAGTCGGAATTTGGATTTGTTTGTTTCGTTAGAAAGCTAACAAGTAGGTCTATCTTGTGTTGAAATTTCAGCCCATTCCTATCAGTAACAAAGGCACAGTGAATGCGAACATTTGATGCAGATTTCTGTTATTCCGGACAGATTACATACTGTTAGTAAAATAAAAACTGCATTCGATTGGTTTGTTATTTTTTGATGAAATTTTGGTCTAGTGTTTTAAACACATAGGGCTACCTGGGTAAAAAATTTCATAAATTTTTGAGGTGTTTTGATCGCGTTTTGGGGTACATATTTCAGATGTATTTTCTGGGCAGTTTTTTTTCAGTTTAAGAATTATGGACATGAGTGGATGGTCGCCTGAGTTCTTAGAGGCTTATAAACGAATGCAACAGGCTAAGAAAGTTGTTCAAGATTTGGTTCAACAACTTAAAGAGGAACGACATGAAGATTCAAAGAAACTTTCGATTGTTGAGAAGGATGAAGAAAAGATAGACACTTTATCTTGTTCCAAGGATAAAAATTTGATTTTGACAGATGAAGAAGTGATCCCTAAACTTGAAATAAAGGAAACCGTGCCTCTTGTTAATATTTCTTTTGCTTTGGTTCCTAGGGTTGATGATGATATTGTTCCAAACGTTAAAAATCTACATCTAACATTACCATGGAGTTTGGGAAGATTAAATTTTCGTGGAGCAAAAGATTATCTTGGCCGAAGGAAAGTGCGAGTTGATGGGTGCAATGTTGTGTGCTTGATATGTGGTGCTACTGATTTTCGTGTGATCATGTTCTTTTGCTGGGTTGTTCAACGCATATGGTTGATTCCATGGACTTCAAAACTTGAGACAAGTTTTTTTCTAAGGAGGGGAGTATGATGCGTGTGTGAAGCATCAAGTTTGACAATCCTAGTTCTATTAGGATTCTTATGTAGCTTCCTAGTTCTGTTAGGAAACTATGTATTTTATTTGCTTTATAACTCTTATTTTTGTCGTGTGAAATGATGAAAGGAATCCTATTATGTTTAGGAGTCTAATTCCCTTTGTCATAGAGTCTTGTTAGGAGTCTAGCTTAGATAGGATTGTTTATGTTTATCCTAGGCGTGTTATGTTTATCTTATTAGGCGTGTGATGTTTAGCTAGGAGTATTATTATTTATCTTGTTAGTAGTTAAGCTTGTTTAGGAGTGTTAAGGCGTGTACTTATATATACACGTTCATATCAATAAAACAGTAGAGTTGAATGAATTTGAGAAATTCGAGTGCTTGTTTGCATTAAATGTTGGTCGTCGTACCAAGAACATACAAATCGAGGTTTGTGTGCATCTCCTAGTTGCGGTTACTGAGAGATCCTCTAGTTCTCGAGGGAACATATAGAGCCTATCCTTATAAAGATCCAATCTTTATATTTTATTTGTTACAAAGTTCGAACCTTTCATCCATTAAACGTGAGATTAGAGTGTTCTTTACATTATTCGTGTTTTAAGCTTCCGCAAACACATCAAAGGTGCTCTGTCCACTTCCCTTTGGCAGCTTCTAGGCGACACTTCAACTGGCTTACCACGATTTTGTTGCTGGATTCTGCTTGACCATTTGCTTGAGGGAATCTAGGAGTGGACGTGTGCAACCCGATCTTCCATTTGGCGCAGAAGACTTTCGTCTTGTCGCTTATGAACTGCGAGCCATTATCACATACTATGTCCGCGGGGACACCCTCCCTGCACAATATGTTATGTTTTATAAATGAAATTACTTCTTTATCTCTTACCTTTTTGAAAGCTTCTGCTTCTATCCACTTTGAGAAGTAGTACGTCATGGCTAGCATGAAGACTTTTTGACCAGGTGCCTGAGGTAGCTTGCCTACTATATCCATGCCCCACTTTATGAATGGCTATGGCGTCAAAATGTAAGGTTTCCGAAGGTTGATGTTGGACAGGTGCATGTCATTGGCATGCGTCACACCTCTTGGTGACGTCTACGACATCTTGGCGCATTGTGGGACAGTAGTATCCCATTAAGTGGACTTTGGTAGATAGGCTTCGTCCTGTAGCATGGTTGCCCCTAGTGCCGCGATGAGTTTCCTCGAGAACTTTTCATGCTTCCTCGGTTTCTGGACATCTGAGATAAACAAGAACATCTTGAATTATTATATAGCAAGATGCTTTCATACGAAATGCCCTAGTGTCTTCTCCAGGGGGATGGTGCCATTCTTGAGCCAAGCAATGAATGGTGAGGTCCATCCTTCAGCGGAAACTGGTGCTGACGATGTCGAAGCTCCGTCATGTCCACTTTGGATTGTGAAGACATCTTGTTCAATGGCTGGGTAAGCTAGGTGGACAATAGGCACGCTGGTCAACTTAGATCCTTTGGGTGAAGATCCTAAGCTGGCCAAAGCGTCAGCTTGAGAATTCTGTATTCCGGGTACCTGTCTTATGTTACAGTACTCGAAAGTATTTGTTAGTCTATGAACGACATCTAAATAAGCGCTCATTTTTGCATCTTTGGCGGCATAATCGCCGTTAATCTGACTAACAATAAGTAG
Organism: Beta corolliflora; assembly: GCA_947648045.1. NCBI lineage: Eukaryota > Viridiplantae > Streptophyta > Magnoliopsida > Caryophyllales > Amaranthaceae > Beta > Beta corolliflora. Next base: position 705,625 of record CANSZD010000995.1, on the reverse strand, counting down.
AGAGTCGCATCTTACCTCGAGACGTCTTGCCTTCAGGTCCCTGGCTGCCATGAGTCCGACAAGTAATGCTTCATATTCAGATTCGTTGTTGGTGGCTCGAAAATCACACTGGACAGCTTGTACAATTTCGTCACCTTCTGGGGATACAAGCATAATACGTAGGTCAATGCCCCGGATGTTGGATGCCCCGTCATTATAAAGCGTCCAGGTTCGGTCAGAGCCGTCACCTTGAAGCATGTTGACCTCATTGTCAGCAAGGGGTTGAAGCCCAGGTGTAAACTCATTGTCAGCAAGGGGTTGAAGCCCAGGCTTGTGATTTGATAGTTATCCTTGGTTCATATTGGATGTCATAAGCGCTTAGTTGGATGGACCACTTAGCCATCCGTCCTGTTAGTTCTGGCTTTCGCAATACAATCTTAATTGGATAATTAGTTCTTTACTACTATGGGATGAGATACATCAAAATTGAAGAAAATAAGAAACCCTAACATCATATTAACTCTAAAAACATAAAATTGAAGAAAATCGAAAAAAAATACATCTACAGCCGAGAATAGTAAGAAAATCAGAAATCTTGATCTTTGTCTAGTTCTTGTGGTCGAACAACAATAGTAAGAACCGATCTAAAGGAAAAAACAGAAAAAGAAAACTAAGAACAGATCTAAACAGCCGAAGAACCGCTGAAGGACAAACGCCAAACGCAGGGCTTCGAATGGCCGACGAAGAAGAACTCTCGACGGAGTCAGCGACGAACCGATCATTCACAAAACCGCCACACGGATGTCGATGAACCGATCCTTCAGATCTAAACGTGAGTTTCACGGTCTGGATGTCGATGAACCGATCATTTAGATCAAAACGCCGGTGGTGTTGATGAGAGGAAACGCAGATTCGAGGAGGAATGAGTGTGAGACTCGACGGTGGAAGGAGAATCGAAGGGGAAGGAGTGAGAGGAGATTGCGATGGTGATGAGAGGAGTGAGGGAAAGAGAAGGCAGAGGAGTGAGGGGAGATTGCGATGGTGGTGAGAGGAGTGAGGGAAAGAGAAGGCAGAGGAGTGAGAGACGCTGAAAAGGGATGAAAGGAGGGAAGGTGAATGAATATATATGTGAGAAGGGAATTAAACGGCGCCTATGTACTCCAAACCCTAGATGAACCTATTGCTGCAGTTTTGCCTAAGAACCGCAGCAATAGGTTTATTGCACCTTTTTTTTTTAATTTTCACGCACTATATTGGGGCGTGTCATCCTTTTATAAATTAAAAGAGTCTATTGCTGCGGATTTTTGTCGGAACCGCATCAATAGGTTCAAATATGATTAAAAAAAATAATATTTTAATCAATTGCTGTGGTTTCGGCTGGAAACCACAGCAATAGATCTGGTCAAACAGTCAACCAAATTTAAAAAAAAATTCCGTTGAGACTTATTCCTGCGGTTTTGGCTGGAAACCGCAACAATAGATCTATTTTATATTTTACCTTTTCTTTTCACATGATTTATTGCTGCGTATGGGTAAAACCGCAGCAATACCACCGCAGCAATAAGCAATTATTCTACTTGTGTCACACGTCGTGCATTTTCTCAAATTCCATTGTCAAAGCCAACTTATAAGATACCTTCCCAATTCTTTGCAAAATCTCATATAGGCCAACATATTTAGCACTTAATTTGCCCTTTTTCCCAAATCTCATCACTCCCTTAGTTCGTGATACTTTCAAAAACACTTTATCACCTACTGCGAATTCATCTTCTCTTCGCTCTAAATACGCATAACTCTTCTGCCTATCTTGAGCAGCTTGAATTCTAGCCTGAATCAACTTCACATTCTTAAAAGTCTCCTCAATGAATTTTGTCCCCAATACTATATTCTCACTAAAATCATTCCAGCAAATGGGACTTCTACACTTCCTTCCATACAATGCCACAAAAGGAGCCATCTTGATGCTCGCATGATAAATATTGTTGTACGAGAACTCAATCAAGTCTAAGGGATCTTCCCAACTACCTTGGAAGTCAATTACGCACGCTCTCAATATATCTTCCATAGTCTGGTTGGTCCTCTCAGTCTGACCATCGGTCGCAGGGTGAAAAGCAGTGCTCATCTTCAATGTTGTCCCAAGATTCAACTGGACCTTTTGCCAAAATTTCGAGAGGAATCCCGAATCACGACCTGAAATAATATTTGTTGGGACTCCATGCAATCTCACTACATGCTTAATATATGTCTTCGCAAGTTGCTTCTTGTTCCATGTCCCTTTAATTGGGACGAACACGACAGACTTCGTCAGACGGTCCACAATAACCCAAATAGTATCATTGTCGTTTCTCGTCTTCGGCAAGGCAGTCACAAAATCCATTGAGATAGAATCCCACTTCCATCCAGGTGCCTCTAAGGATTGAACCTTCCCCATTGGTATCTTATGATCTATCTTCACTTTCTGACAGGTTAGACATTTAGACACGAATTCAGTGACCTCACGCTTCATATTTGACCACCAATAGATCTCCTTAAGATCCTTAGACAACTTATCACCCAGGGTGCACAGAATATGGAGTATTATGCCCCTCATCCATAAGTCGTCTCTTAAGCTCATCACATTTTTGTGGTACACACCACCTTCCCTTGAACCTCAAACTCCCATCATCATGAATCTTAAAGTCGGGTTCCTTACCTTGCTTCATCTTCTCCTTAATCTTATCTAGGTGCTCATCTCCAACTTGACCCTCTTTGATCTCGTCGAAAACTGACAATCCCAATGACAAAGCACTCAATCTTGCCTCGATCTCCCCAGGATTTAAGATTTTTAGGCTAAGCCTTTGCATATCTCGACATAATTCCTCAGGAACTACCAAGGCATTCATGCTATGGCTCAACTTCCTACTCAAAGCATCGGCAACTACATTTACTGGATATCCAGGTCATAATCCTTGATCAACTCTAACCATCTCCTCTTTCTCATATTGAGGTCTTTCTGGGTGAAAATGTACTTCAACCTCTTATGGTCGGTAAATATCTTACAGGTTTCCCCATAAAGGTAATGTCTCCAAATTTTCAAGGCAAACACGATCACAGCTAACTGTAGATCATGGGTAGGGTAATTAGCCTCATATGGTTTCAGCTGACGCGATGCATACGCGATCACCTTCCCATTCTGCTGGAGAACACACCCTAACCCATTCTTTGAAGCATCACTATACACCTCAAATCCCTCATTTCCATCAGGCAGGGTCAAAACGGGTGCAGAGGTTAAACGCTCCTTTAAAATCTGGAAAGGTTCCTCGCACTTCTCACTCCACTCGAATTTTGACTCTTTCTTCATCAAATTGGTCATTAGCCTTGTTATCTTCGAAAAATCTCTCACAAATCTCCTATAATAGCTAGCTAAACCCCGAAAAACTTCGATATACGAAACATTCTTTGGAGTAGGCCACTCACTAATAGCTTGAATCTTAGCAGGATCTACAGAGACTCCTTCTTTAGACATATAATGACCCAAAAATGCTACTTTCTCCAAACGAAACTCACACTTAGAGAACTTGGCATACAATTGATTCTTCCTAACCGTCTCCAATATAATCCTCAAGTGCTCATCATGCTCTTTCTCATTCTTTGAATAAATCGTAATATCACAACAAACTTATCTGGGAACTCATGGAATATCCTATTCATCAAATCCATAAATATAGTCGACGCATTGGTTAATCCAAACGGCATCACAGTAAACTCATAATGACCATAACGCGTCCAAAACACAGTCTTAGGTATATCCTTATCAGCTACCCTCAACTGGTGATACCCCGAACGCAAATCAATCTTCGAGAACATGCTCGCTCCATTAAATTGGTCAAACAAGTAATCTATCCTAGGCAAAGGATACTTTTTCTTGATAGTCACATTGTTCAACTCCCTATAGTCGATGCACAATCTCATAATCCTATCTTTCTTCTTTACAAACAGCACAGGAGCTCCACAAGGTGACGCACTAGGCCTAATATAACCCTTATCCACTCACTCATCTCAGGAGGTGCCATTCTATAAGGTGCCTTAGATATGGGTGCAGTGCTAGGAACTAAGTCTATGGTAAACTCAACAGCTCTTGCAGGTGGCATACCCGAAATCTCACTTGGAAACACATCCATAAACGCGTTCACGATTGGAACATCCTCGATCTTCAATCTAACCTCTTTACTCACATCTTGCACAATACAGAAAAATAGTTCACACCCCTTCTTCATCAACTTCTGCACTTGCATTGCAGAAATAACCCTAATGTTCTTAGGCTTCCCAAAACATCGATACGAAGTCAACTTCCCCAAAGGGCTTCTCAACACTACTCTCTGAGCTTCACAGTCTATTTTGGCCTTGTAGAATCCTATCCAATTCATCCCAAGAATAACATCGAGGTCTCCCAAATTGAATTCTATTAAATCAGAAGGAATTACACAGTCTCCTATCTTCAGAGGCAAATCTTTAAACAACTTGGTACACCTTATAATCTCCCCAGTAGGAATACTAATAGGTAAATCAATCACCTTAAAATCTACCAACCCCAGACTCTCATTGACAGACGACGAAACAAACGAATAAGTCGCCCCAGAATCAAATAATGCTTTGACGAGAACGGAGTTAATAGAAAAAGTACCAGAAACTACGTCGGCAGATCGTTCAGCTTCATTGCAACTCATCACGAACAGTTTACCCAGAGACTTATTCTGGTTGTTGTTGTTCTCACTAGCAGACTTACTGTAGCTTCCTTGGTTGGTCTGTGACCCTACAGGCTTCGAACCTCGACTTCCTGACTGGTTGAACCCATACCTCACCTGATTACCACTCCCACTACCATTTTGCTCTTTCTTTTGCTTGGTGAAACACTCATACTCCCTATGGCCCTTCTTCTGGCAGTAGTTACAGGTTTTAGGTCTCCCTTATAGTCTCTACCACGGTGGTTCTTACTGCACTTCTTACAATGGTAAACCCTCTCAGACTGGCTCTTATTGCTATAGCCTTGACCATTTCTCACTTGAAAGATCCCATTCCCATTCTTGTTCCTCCATAAACTTCTCCTGATTTCCTCCAGCATTAAAATCCTTTCTCTTCTCACCCACTACAGCATTCTTCTTGTCACGCCTCGACTGAAGACCATAAATATGGACGGCTCTTCCATACACCACATCTAAGGATTCAAAATTTTCACCACCTAACCCCAGTTGGATTTCCTCAGTCAGCCCTTGCTCAAATCTTTGAGCCTTTAACTCCTGAGTGGCTACTACCTCAGGTGCAAACCTCGACAGTGCAATGAACTTAATATAGTACTCAGAGATGGCCATGCTCCCCATCCTAAGGTTTATAAATTCCTGGGCCTTCTTTTTCCTAATAAAAGCAGGGTAAAACTTCCCTCTTAGAGCAGTAATATAGGAATCCCAATTAAACCCCTCAACAGCACTCAGTCTAGCCCCATTCTCATTCCACCATAAGTCAGCCTCATCTTTCAGATACAGTACAGCTTGACCTACTTTCATACCCTCAGGACAGTTCACAGCCCCAAAAATCTTTTCAAACTCCCTAATCCATCTCTCTAAGAAGGTAGGGTCAGCTTGCCTCTTAAAGTATGGTGGCTTAATCTTAGCTAATCTTTCAAACATGTCCCTAGCAGGATCGGGATGCTCAGCTCTTTCGCGAGTCAAATTCTCCGCCAATAGGTGAATAGCATAAGCTAAGGTGTTATCGTTGTTAGCCATTCTACTGCGCACCCTGAAATTTAACGTAACTCTACTTTAGGTTTCGATACACAACTTACATGGCATTCTCTACGAAGGCAATATTTGATTTGACCATAAAGATCGCATCAACATACAATTCTCATGAAGTTATAATAATACCACATAATAAATCATTGCGAATCATATAATCATTCATGAATAATATTCACATCAAGAATAAACACGTGTGAGGATCAATTTAAAAATTCAATCACAACAAATAAATAAAAGTATTCCCATCAACGTGCCAAAATAAATTCTTGCTCACTTGGATAACTAAATATCTGCCTTTTTATTCCTCAAAATTATGCTAGTAACACTTTTCCAATCCATAATATATACTTCCTTCTAAACAAAATAAAGGTACTAAAGAAATAAATTTAAACCATTACTTAACTATCCAACATTTATTCTCAAAAGCATAAATACATAATCTAGGGAGATACATCATCAGTCTCATCCTCATCATCCTCATCTGCTACAGTATATCTCGGCTCACCAAAGACACTCCTCATCACAGCATAATAAATATCCTTCCGAGTCTGACTCCCAGCACGGTCAAACTCCCGAATGACCTCATCATCACTGTCTGGACTGCTAACCTTCAAAATACGGTGCATTTCCAATTCTACTCTAGTGAAACTCTCATCATCAGAATTAGATCCCCCATTCAGTTCATCATCGCTCAACACGATCGGGTTAGCATAGCTCCCCACCCGAATATCCTCGCTACCAGACATATCTAGATCCTATCACAGATAATTATAACTTCTATAAGTAAATGATACTCTCACTTAGCGTATATTCCCAACAGTAAGCAATAAGCAAGAATAATAAAATAATCATAAAACAGGTAGCAGGGAAGAAAAATATAATCATACTGAACTAACTCTTTAATGCAGACATATAATATTTCTATCCTATATGCCCTTCCTATACTACCCATCTCTCACAAAATAATAAAGTAATCAAAATAAACTAGAAGTATTAAATAATTATAGAATTTTTCGAAATTATATAAAAGAACCGAAAAAAAATTTTCGGACAAAGTAAATTCGAACCGAATAATAAAATATAAAAATAATTTTCGGACCTTTAAAAAAAAATTTCGAACCCAAATAAAATAAAATAATTAAAATCTTGAAACCTTGAAACCTCGAAACATGTTTCGAAAAGTAATTTAAACATAACGAATAAGTAGGAGCTCGATTTCTATGAAATTCATTTTAAGTAACTAGCTAGCTAGGCGCCTAAAAAAAATTTAAAGTTGGCACGAAAGGTCAATAAAACCTAAATCTCTGATACCACTGTGTAACACCCCGACAATTCTCTATTTTCCAAAATACCTTTTTAATATAAACCTTAGGGAATTATCAAAGTATTATCGCCCGTGTGATAACGTATCGGCTTATTCAGAATTTTGCAGCGGAAATAGTAATAAATAAACTTTAGAAATAAACTTAGTCAACCAAAAAGTCGACTCCAAAAGTCAAACCAACAAAAGTCAAAGTCAACCTCAAATGTAAAAGTCAACCACAAAAGTCAATGTCAACGAAGAAAAGTATAAATTCAAAGTAAAATGTAAAGTCAACACAAGCTCTCCAAATCCCGAACCCATGATCCATCATCTTCAAACCTGTAATGGACGATGCATTATTGATCCCGAGAGACTGCTCACCAAATGGGTCATCACAGGATCAATAAGGCATAGCCATGATCAACACATACACACAAAGCACGTAATCAGCAAAGCTGAGTACTACATAGTAAATAAACAAATAAAATCTAACATGATACCAACAAATATTAAGCAGGGATAAATAATAATATAACAACATTGCAGACTACTTTTACTGAACTAAACTCCACAAGCAATAAATTAACTTTTCTAGATGAAATAGTCAATGGAACGAGTTGTCTAAGCCAAAACCAGTCTTCAATCTAGAAGACAAAGTACGGGCGCGACTCCGTACTCCCCTGACCTACGATATCGAGGAACCTTTAAAATAAAAATAGGACACGGCGATCAATCCGGTCCCAAGAAAAGCCATGGGCTACCACCATGTACTCCAACTCATACTTGTCCAACACTTCAGACGTGCACAAGTCTAAAGCTATTGCTATCCACGTTTCACTTTACATGATTAATTATTTATTCACTTGTTATGACTCACAAGTAAGACAAATAGTATAATCATCAAAGAACCATAAACTTCCATTTTTATCTTAGGATTAGATAAGGTGAACTTAACAACCCAAGAGTAATTCCAACATTAAATCCATAACCTTCCTTAATTTGTTGAACCAGATCAACAACCAACCAACCTTTCATAGGTATAAAAATCAACTTACCAAATAAGGCCCTCGGTCCTCATAAAGTAATTAAATAATTCAAAGGGAGCAACATGATTCAATCATGATCCAATACCAACATAAATATTAATCCCTCGTGTGAATTAATAAAATAAAGTTCCCAAATCCCATATGCTTGCATCAATATTCCATACAAACATAATATCATCATCATAGTCAACATGCTTCACACAACGGCATAAAACATGCAAATCCACTTGAATATAAATCACATATGAATTAAAAATAGTTCCCTATACATGATACTACATAATTCTCATCCTTAGGACATGATACTAATCAAATCAACACATAGGTAGGTACGTACCTTGTGTAGACAAATCGAGAGGCCACTTTCACAAGCTCAAAAATCGCCTAAAGAGAATTCTCCGCCAAAAATAATCAATATAATCCACCAATCAATACCCTATAAATTTCCAGCAATAATAAATAAAATACTTTAAACCCTCTTTAAAAGTGTTTAAAAACCTTTCCCATCATTAAAACTTTAATTATTAATGCTCCTTAGTATAGTACTACTATACTAGTCATTTAAAACCCTTAAAACTCATACTTTAATCATAAAACTCCATCATCAACATCCCTTTTAATTTTCCAGCAACTTATAATATAATAAAACCCTTTTTAAACATTCTTAAAAATAATTAAAATCATAAGAATTCTCAATGTCATAAACTACAATATACTACTATGATTTTCCAACTTATAAAACCCTTAAAATCCATGCTTTAATACATAAAATCTCAATTCAAACATAATAATTAAATCTGAAATTTAGTTACTTCATTATATACACTACATAATCTTAGATTCATATTTAAATCATCAAATTATACCTTTAAACATAAACACATTAAAACAATTCTTAAAAACATAAACTTTGCATTGAAAATAACTTGAGGAGGAAGAAATAACCAAAGCAAAGGAGAGGAGGATAGGGACGCCCAGGCGGAATAGGCGACGGTGGCCGGTCGGGTGGCGGCGGTCTGGGCGGCCGGCGGTCGGCCGTGATCCACGAAGAGGAAGAGAAGAAAAGAGAAGAAAAAGAGAAAAAGAAAAGAGAGAGAAAAGAACAGGGGAGGCCGAAAATAGGGGAGAGGAGGAGAGAGAAAATAAGTGTGTGGGAAAAATTGGGGTTTTGGGGGTTTATATAGGTTCCCTCTTTTGGGCTTAGGAAAAGGTGTTTGGGCTAAAATAATATTTAATGGTTGATGATTTGGGTGGTTGGGCTCCTCTAACCCTATTTAAAATCCCTTTTGTTAAACCAAAATGTATTTTAGGCTATTTAAATATATTTCAATGTATGACTAAATAAAATGTTTGACTTCTTTAAAACATTAAATAATTCCTTTGACTTTCAAATAGTTAACCTTCTAAGAAATAAATCATTTAATTACTAAAACATACTAAAATATATATTAATATATATTAAAATATATTTATAAAATTCATAAATTTACGGGGGATTACACTCCTAATATGCATGAGACTATAGTGGACCTAGACTCGTAGGATGGGAGAAATTCTAATGGATTTAGATTCCTATTATACATGAAGTTCTATGGATTCTATACTTCTAAGATGCATAGAATTCTAATGACTTTAGACGGGATTATGACTCCTAATGTGAACGGAGGTAGACGAGGTTGAGAACTCTAAATGGAGTGATACTGGATGAACCTAGATATTTTGTCTCCTTGTCCAACAAGTAAGCTGTAGATGGTGCTTTCTTGTTGAGCAAGTAAACTAGTATCCCTTAGATGTTCTTCTTTGGAGACTCGTTCAACAATGTCTGAATCAACCAAGTCCAAGTCTGAGCTTCGTTCCCGAACCTGCAAAAAGGGACCCACCCTGGAGGTTTGGGTAGTGGCTCCCCCTCCGAAGCTTAAGTCAGATATCAGGAGTTGTAAGAGAAAAGTAATTTTAGAGAGAGAAAGTGAGAGAGTAGTTTTACAGAGTAACTTTGCACTGTTTGCATTGAATGCCCTTTCTCCTGATTTCAGGGGTATTTATAGTGATAGCAAGATGACAGCTAACCTTAAAATCTGACCTAGAATAGTGGCTTCTGATTGGCTGAAGAATCAGATCATGACACGTGGCGATTTGGGAGAGTTTACCAACCACTCTCATGCAGCCAACTCATAGGGCTGGCCTCTGACTTCCTTTTGGGCCAGAAAAGCAGCCTTTTAAACAATCTGAGCCTAGCCCAAAGGGTAGATCTTTTTTCTTCCATTTATCAGAGGACACGTGTACGGCTCAGATGAGCCCAAGTGTCATCAGAGGAACCGTAGATTTCAGGCTACAACATTTGCCCCTAAAAGGGTTTTCACTTTGTTGGCCCATCCGACGGTTAAGGCCCTTTTTACCCAAGGTAGCCTCATTAGGCCCATCCCGAGTTAAGACTTTTTAACCCAAGGTAGTTTTATTTGAAATAATGAAAGGACCCGCCTTTTTCTGGGTTTTACCGGTCATAACCAACCGTTGGACCCTTTCTTCGGTCATTCTTGACCGGCTCCAAAGGTTTCTTACTCTATAAATAAACTTGGTGTGAAAACATTTGATCAATTCACACCTTGAACGAATTTTTCTAGAGAGAGAAGCTCTGCAAATTTTCTAGAGAGAGAGGGAGATCGTCCAGCATCAGCATTCTTCACCGAATCGTCCAGACGTTCTTAGCAGGTATCATCTCATTGTTCTTTTCTTTCTTCTTTATTCTTTATTCTTTCTTAGAAAAAAAATAAAATGGAATCTTCTTCGTCAAACAATCCTAGCCGACCAAGAGCTTGTCTTGACCCTAGAACCGATACTTCTTCTTCGGCACATTCTAGAGTTGGGCCTCTTCTGACCGAGTACATATTTTTTCATAGTTTTGACCGAGAAAGTCAGACGACCCAGTCTTTACGTGCGTGGTAATCTCGCGCGCGTCAAGCAAACGGCCCGTCTAAGACGAAGAGTAATAATCCCGTCAGCGGTTCGAGATATGGAGGAATCTCTTGGGCGAGTTTCGGATGAGACGAGGGAGGTCCGAAGTGCTGGGCCTTTAGACGGCCCCCTTTCCCCTAGCCGCAGCTTTGAGGAGTCCCAAATAAACCCGGAAGCCAGTCCTTCTGGACGGGACACTGAGATGGAGGAAACTGGCGAAGATGATAATAGCAGGGATTCCGGGGCTCCCGATGAGTCAGACGAAGCCTCCACTACTTCGTCTGAGATTAGAAAACGATTAGGTCCTCTCTCTGACCCCGCATTTATTTTAGCCAATCGCAAATGGCTAGAAAAAATAGGGCCGGACCCTAGCTATTTATCCAACTTTATGCCCATGCCGGGCTTTTCCTTCGTCATCCCTAATAAGGAGGCCACTATTTTGAGCACTCCCAAAAAATCATTTTACTTGTCTACAAGCCGGCTCGACGCGGGGTTGGGATTCCCCTTCATGACTTTATAGAGCAAGTGCTTCATTATTACAACATCGGCCACAACCAACTGGCTCCCAACGCCTGGCACAACGTCTTGACGTTCATAGCCGTCTGCGAGTTGCACGACCTGGCTCTCTCTCTTCAAGCCTTTACCCACATTCATTACGCGGCCAAAATTCCTGGTGCCGTGGATGGAACATGGCTCAGCATCCGCAACCGTCCTGGCTTTCTAACAGCCTGGGGCAAACCGTCAAAGATGCATGAATGGAAGGCCGATTTTATATATCTAAGGGCGGCCAATGACTCGGCCACGGAGAGCTATCGTTTCTATACCCGAGCCGTCACAAATACTGGACGAAAGCAATCTTGGCTGGAGCTGGAGGATAAGTATGACGAGGAGGTAGTGGAGTACTTTAAAATAAAGAAGTACTCCAGGCCCGGCCAAAAATCCTTTAAAGGGCCAGCTAACTGGATACCCTTTAAGGAAATGTTTTATAATGACGACTTCTTGGTTGTCGCCGGCCTGCGGTTAGCCGATGATAAAGGTATCCATTCACATCCCAAGTAAAACTCTTCGTCCATAACTCATTAGACTAACCAATCTTTCGTCTTTTTGCTGCAGACTCGGCCAGAACACGTCTCAAGGCTTCTTGGACGGGAGACATGAGCATGTCTAAATTCACAGACAATCTTTGGAAGGAATATGCCAAGAGTAGTGCCGAGAAGAGGGCCGAGACGCTGGTAAGAAAATTTTTATTTATTTATTTATTTATTTTATTATTTTTTTGGACGAGGATCATTTCGGCTCGTCTGGAATTGGCATCTAAATCTCGGACGAGAATTACCCAAAGAAGGAAAACGTCCAAGCATGGACGTTCACCTTTCGGAATTTCCCGTCCGAGATTTTTATAGTTGCTAGACGAGTACCATTCGGACTCGTCTAAGTAATTGTAACTTCCTTTGGGCGAAGATAGCCCGAAGAAGGAGAGCGTCTATACTAGGACGGTCACCCTCTTGGGGCCATGCTTGTCTAAGGAATTTTGCAGTCTTTGGACGAGTACCATTTGGACTCGTCCAAGTAATAGTACCTATCCCTGGACGAGGGTAGCCCGAGAAAGGAGAGCGTCCATGTTAGGACGGCTACATTCTTGGGACCATACTCGTCTGGGAGGCTTGGTAGTCTTCGGACGAGTACCGTCTGGGCTCGTCCAAGTTATAGTACCTAACCTTGGACGAGGATAGCCCGAGAAAGGAGAGCGTCCATGTTAGGACGGCTACCTTCTTGGGGCCATATCCGTCTGAGAGGTTAGCCTGTCCAATTTTTGGACGTTTTCTTTCTTTGCCTCGCTTTCGTCTGAATTCAAATTTTTGTTTGGACGGCCCTAAGGAGGGGAGGTGTTCACTTTAAGACGCCTTCCTTCTTTGGGTGATTTTCGTCTGAAGCTTGCACTTTGATTTAGATTTTGATCTGTGGACGTCTGTCATTTTAACTTGATTCTTTCTCGCGAAAAAATGCCCCAACCAACAAACTCCCTCCCCGGGAAGTCATCTTCGTCCAAGAAGAGGCCTACAACGGCCACGGACCAACCTCAAAGCCAAAAAGCCTAAGGGCTTTGTAAGAAAGAAAACAGACAAGGCTACTCCGAGTGGGGGAGTGGAAAAGAAAACCATGCTTCCCCCTAAAGACAAAGCTCTGAAGGAGGGGCCTTTTACTGCCGCTCCTAGTGGGGGAATGGGAGAAAATCCTGTCCTCACTGGTCAGTTGGACGCTTTGCTTTCTGACTCGGCCAATGTCGAACCAGACTCGGTCGAAGTTAGACCAGAGTCAGCCTTGGCTTTGGTGGTGCCGGGCAGAGAGCACGTGTCGAGAACTATCCGGCCCCGGCTCGTAGCGAAGGCGGGTCTCCCGTGATGCCCCTTTGTAAGGGACGGCATCCATCTCGTCCGGTGAGTCGTTTTATTCCAATAGGGTTAGGACGGTGCGGGTCGGCGGACGCCTATGAGTCCGTCCAATAGACAAGCCATCATCTTTCCTATCCAGATAACTGACTCTCCCCCTCTTTCAGATAAGGGCAAAGGCCCGACTCTACCTTCAGCTGCTCCCACCTTAGACTCGGACGAGGAGTCTTCTCCTGCTTTTGCCAAAATGTCAATGGCGAAAAGGAACGGCTTAAGCAGGAACTCTTCAAGTGTTACCCCGAATCCTATATCAAAGGATTAAGGGGAGCATCGGCCGGCATGTGGGCTACATGTCTCAACTGGCTGCTAAGGTATAACTTATTGCCGCTTTTGTTTAGTACTTGTGTATATTTATTTCTTTTTGAAACTCGTCTAATAATTTGTTTTACTTTCATTGCCCCGACTTTTTGCTCGCAAAGATGCTTATTGAAGATTGGGCCAGAGAGCTGAGGAAAGAGAATAAGAAGCTCGTCCATTTGGCTACAACGGCAGGCGACAAGGCCATCCATGACATTGAGATGGTTAATACCCTTCATCGTCAATCCCTGGATGCTTTGGAGAAGAGGTCAGCTAACTTGGAGTTCGAGAACAAGAACTATCTTGTTACCATCCAAGACCTATACAAGGAGTCGGACCATTTGAAGATGGTTATTGATCTTTGTTTCTACCGAGTCGAAGGGTGAAAGAGATGTTGCTCTCCTTGCCGCCGCCGAGTTGAGAAGGGAGAACATTCTCCTAAGGGCGAAGACCGCCCGTCTGGAAAGGGAGGCGACTCAAGCTTTTTGCGATGCCAAGGAAGGATTGGCTCAAGTTGTTGAAACGTCTAAAAGCTGGGCCGTCAAGGCCTTTGAGATGCTGGGCGGAAGCCGATGAGGTCCCCAGCCTTCGTTCGTCGTCTAGAGTATCAACAGAGCGTCCATCAGGCCATGGTATGTACCGAGGAACCTCCAGAGTTTTCGGAATCAGACGACGAGGCTGCGGCTGAGGAGAACCCAGAAGACGACCAAGGAACTGGCTCTGAAGACGAAGCCTAATTTTAGGTTTATTTTCATGTTTCTTGGCTTGCTTGCCGCTGTACCTTTAACTCTTCAGCTCTTAGGTTGTAATTCTTGATCAATCATATAGGAAGGAGAATTTTTGCCAACTGCCTGTCTTTTACCTTTATGAATTCCAATTTTACTAAGTATTGAATGAGCTTCGTCCTGAATGTTGGACGATCATCACAGATGTTTAAGGAAATAACAACGTGCTTGCCTTTAGACGACCGAAAATGCATCCAAAAGAAGTGACTCGTCCTGAACTTTTTGGACGGTCTACGATATTTAATTGAACTGCGCATGCCACTTCTGATCCTTGCCCTTGGACGATTACAAATTTCTCAAAAAGTGCCCAAGTGCTTATAGAGGATCGTCCTGGAACTTTAGATGGTCTTCTCCTTTTAAACGAGCCACACTTTAGCCGTTTTTCTCGAGTTGGTAACACTCGTCCTGTAGTATCAAAATATCTCAAAGGCATTTCTGATTTGACCGGGTTTTTTAGACGACCTTCTCTCTTTAGCTCGTCCTATAGGCCTGTCTCATCCCCCCCTTCTTGGGCTAAGCTCAACCATATATGATGGACGAGCCATAGTCTAAGAAGGAGAGTGGCCAACTTTGGCCAAGCCCTGCTGAAATTGCCAAGGACGAGCTTTAGATACATGGTCTAACAATTGCCTAGCCGCCTTCCTTGAGCGAGCAATACTCATCCGAAAGTAGCGATCCCTTACTAGGGCCTTTACTACTTAGCTGCCGTATATTTAAAAATAAGTATCCTTTACCAAGGGCTTATTTCTGGTCAGCTTTCTCTTAGAGACTTTGACGTTTCTCTTACTAGAGATTTTATCAAATTGATTGGCAATGTATGTTATCAACCTTTAGGTCGTTATACTTTTGGCCGGTCTCTTCGAGGGAGTGATGCTCGGCATAGAAATGAGTATTTTTCTTCCAAGTTATTGTCACTTTTACACTAATAACTGATTTAATGCCCCAAAGTGAACCAACTTGGTGAAAATAAACATGAAAATACTGACGGCAAGATAGTAGGAATTGTATTATATGAATTTTGCTTGACAAAGTGCCAAGATACATGTATACAATTCTCTTTTTTTTTCTCTGTGCCGTGGCACATTGGACTTACTACAACTTTCAGCTGTATTCCTGACGACGATTGAGTTAAACGTGGTACTTCTTCAAATTATCTGAATTCCAAGTACGCTGTATAGGTCGTCCATCTAGAGCTTGGAGACGAAAAGTCCCACTGCGCAGCTCTTGGATAATCAGATAAGGTCCTTCCCAGTTTGGTGTTAGCTTCCCTAGCTCCTTAGCTCTTCCAACCGCCTCCATCTTTCTTAGGACAAGATCCCCCACCTTGAGTGGTCGTCTAACAACTCTTTTGTTAAACTCCCGAGCCATTCTCAACTTGTACAATTGCATTCTCAGTAAGGCATTTCCCCTGACTTCTGGTACTTGGTCCAAAGCCGTGCGTAATGCAGCCCAGTTGGCATCTTCAGTGTACAACATGACTCGCAGGGTGGGTTCATCAATCTCAATGGGCAAGACGGCTTCAGTGCCATAGACTAACATGAAAGGCGTCTCACCTGTTGAATTCTTAGCGGTTGTTCTAATGGACCATAACACTAATTGCAGCTCTTAAACCCATTGTCCCTTGGCGTTTTCCAGCTTTCTCTTAATTCCATTTGATAGAATCTTGTTGAAGGACTCGACTTGCCCATTGGCTTGTGGGTGGGCGACTGCCGCAAAGTGTGCTTTGATTTCTCTTTCGACAACCAATCTTTCGGCTTAGGCGTTTCGAACCGGTGGACCATTATCGAAGACGATGGACTCGAGGCATGCCAAAACGAGTTATAATGTTTTTCCAGATGAAGCCCTTGACGTCGTTGGTGGTTATTCCTCGCATGGCTTCAGCTTCTATCCATTTAGTAAAATAGTCCACTGCAACTATCACAAACTTCTTTTGCCCAGCTGACACCGGAAAAGGTCCTAATATGTCCATGCCCCATTTGGCAAAAGGCAGGGGGAACAAAATAGGAGTTAGATAGTTGGACGGCTTCTGATGCAGGTTCCCATGCTTCTGACAACTATCAAACTTCTTTGCATAGACGAGGGCATCCTCCTTTAAGGTCGGCCAGTAGTACCCCGTCCTTAAAGCCTTTCCTCCTAAAGCTCTTCCCCCAATGTGCGATGCATAAGCTCCCTCATGGAGTTCTTTCAAAACCTCTAGGCCATCTTCTCTGGTGATGCACTTGAGGAGAGGACGGTTGAATGATTTCTTGTAAAGGGTCTCATCCCATTGTTCAAACCACTTGTCTCTAGCCTTCACATACTTGGCCTCTACAGGGTCAGAAGGTAATCGCCCCGTCTTCTTGTATTCTATGATCGGCTCCATCCAGACTGCTCCTCGACTAAGAAACATAATCTGCTCTTGATCAATGCTCTTTTTGGATTTGACTTCCCAAAAAACTGCTCTTGGCACATCTCCTTCAGCCGAGCTGGCCAATTTAGAGAGAGCATCTGCTTGATGATTTTCCGACCTTGGCACTTGGTCGAGAACAAATCGCTTTAATGGCTCAATCTCATCCTTGATCAGTCGCATGTATTTGCTCATTGATGCTTCTTTGCATTCAAAATCTCCATTGACCTGACTGATGACTAAGAGAGAGTCCGATTTGGCCTCAATCTCTACAGCTCCGGCCGCCTTGCACATTTTGATTCCAGCTAAGAGTGCTTCATATTCAGCTTCGTTATTGGACGCTTTGAATTGGAATCTTAATGCATATTCAAACTTGTCCCCTTCGGGAGACTGACAAATGATTCCTGCCACACATCCATTGACTGTGGACGACCCATCGACCATGAGCGTCCAATGCTTCCTTCCTTTAGCTGGATCTGATATTGGTGCTATATTGGGCCGAGTAAGCTCAACTATAAAATCTGCCAAGGCTTGCCCCTTAATGGCTTTCCTTGGTTCAAATGATATATCAAACATGTTGAGCTCAACTGCCCATTTTAGCATTCGCCCGCGGCTTCCATCTTCTCGCGAACTTGCTTCAAAGGTTGATCAGTATAGACGAGTATGCTGTGCGCCAAGAAATAGGGCCTTAACTTTCTGCTGGCCATGACGAGGGCCAATCCAAACTTCTCAACGGGAGTGTACCTATTTTCCGCGTCTTTGAGTACGTGACTCACGAAGTATATTGGGACTTGGACGGATTCTCTTTCGGCCCAGCAGGAAAAGACTCACGACTGGAGTGGACACGACCAAATATACAAACAGCTTCTCCCCCTCAACCGGGCTGACCAACCTAGGCAGCTGCTGAAGGTGGTCCTTGACCTGCTGTAGTGCTTGCTCCGCCTCATTTGTCCACTCAAACTTAGCTTTTTTCTTAATGGTGGCGAAGAAGTGATGGCACTTGTCGCCTGACTTAGACAAGAAACGTCCAAGGGCAGCCAAGCAACCCGTCGGTCTCGAACTTCCTTTACCTTTGACGGAGACTTCATGTCTAAAATAGCTTGTATCTTCTCGGGATTTGCTTCAATTCCCTCTCGGTCTACCAAGAAGCCTAGGAACTTCCCCGACAAAACCCCAAAAACACATTTCTTTGGGATTCGGCTTTTAACTTGTATTTCTGAGAGTCTCAAAGGTTTCTCTCAAATCACCCACATGACTTTCTTCTTGACGGCTCTTGACTATCATATCATCAATATACGCTTCCATGTTCCTTCCCAACCGTGGTGAAAAACAAGATTGATCAATCTTTGGAATGTGGCCGGAGCATTGCGCGGACCAAATGGCATTCTCAACTAGCCATATAGTCCTTTTTCGCAATGAAGGACGTTTTGTCCCGATCCTCTGGCCACATGGGAATTTGATGGAAACCCGAATAGGCGTCCATGAAGCTTAGTAAAGCGTGGCCTAGCCGTGGAGTCCACCGGACGATCCAACTTCGGCGGCGGAAACCGTCCTTGGGACAAGCCTTGTTGAGATCGGTATAGTCTACACACATCCTCCAGGTGCCATTGGGCTTGGGCACCATGACCACATTTGCTATCCATTCCGGATAATAAGTTGTTTTGATGAATTTTGACTCCAACAACTTCCGAACTTCCCGGTCGACCGCTTGATTCCTAGCCGCCCCCAAATGCCTTTTCTTCCGACTGACCGGCTTTAATTTTGGATCAACATTTAGCCGATGGACGGCTACTCGGATCAATTCCGGGCATTTCTTCAACACAATAGGTAAACACGTCTTGAAATTCTTTCAGCAAACTGATTAAGAGGTTTCTCAAGCCTAAAGAGAGTGAAGAACCAATTTTCAAGGTTCGTTCTGGACGAGCCTCATCCAGACAGACGTCTTCTGGGGCCTCGACTGGTTCTGACGCTCTATTGCTAGTCCCATGATGGCCATCACTTCTTCGAGCAAGGGAGGCTCTTCCTTGATGATTTCATATTTTCTCTTCTTCTTTGGGAAGATGCTCGACGCCTTCCTTGAGGGAGCGAGAGGCGTCCGAGGGGCTCTCAATGGCCGTCTTCAATGAGGCCAAGTGGTCCTTGACTAACCCGGACGTTTTCCTCTCGCTAACCACCTTCGTCTTATCTTTCTCTATTTCGAACATTTTCCTTTCACCAAAGAACTCGCGTCTGATCTTCATTGCATATCTTCCATGATGACGGCTTGAGGGTAGTCAGATAACACTCCCTAGCCACCTGCTGGTCCCCATATAATGAGCCAATCTTGCCATCATCACACTCATACTTCATGAACATCAGGTGAGTAACTATTACGGCTTTGACGTGATTCAGAGTTGGTCGCCCAAGAATGACATTGTAGGCTGTCAAATCTCGGACTACAAAGAACTTGATAAACAAAGTTCTAGCGGCATCCTTTTCTCCCACTCGAACGGGCAAAGTAACAGTTCCCATTGGGTGGATGACTCCTCCCCCAAATCCTATGATGGGATGGTGAACGGGAACCAAGTTCTTCTCATCAAATTTTAATCTGGACAAGCAGTCAACACTGATGATGTCCGTCGAGCTTCCAGTGTCGATCAGAATTCTTCTTACTCTCAAGTTTGCTATTTTCATTTCTACAACCAAAGGATCATCATGGGGAGTCCTCAACCTGCCCCGATCTTGCTCACTAACTACCACCCTTGGGAAGGGCTCAACCTTTGTCTGATCAGCTAACAAAACTTGGCCAAGCTCCCTAAGGTAGTTTTTGTGTCCTCTATTGGTTGGTCCTCCAGCAGCAAACCCTCCAGAAATTACGAGAACAACATCCTCGTCTGTGCTCTCACTTTCCTTCTTCTTAGTCTGCCAATTGTCTTTTCTTTGAAACTTCCTTCCCCCTTGAGGCATATAGGAGTTCATCTTTCCCTTTCGAGCTAGCTCCTCCAAAGCCTTCTTGAGGTGCTTACATTCATTAGTTTCGTGACCGCAATCCTTGTGGAAGTGGCAATACTTGCTCTTATCCCTATTTCTATAAGGGGTTTTCATCTCAGCTGGGACCTTCAACTCATATTGATCCTTAATCTCCATGAGAATGGAGTATTGGTCCTTGTTAAATTCAATAGGATTGGATGAGGATGGCTCAGCCTCTTTTCTCTTGCTCCTTCTGGATGAAGTGGTGGTGGAGGTTATAGCCCAAGTCTCGGCCTTCTTGGGGTTGCTCTTCTTTGGCTGAGCAACCTCTTCAGGCTTCTTAGACTCGGGATGCTTTGCCTCAAAGACACACTTCGGTAGCGTGAATAAACGCTTCAGCTTCCCTTAAGGCTTCGGTAAGAGTGGAGATTTTCTTTTTAACAAGATCAAACTTAAAGCTTCCTGGCCTTACACCCCTAATGAAGGCGTCAAAGGCCACTCCAACATTAAGATCTTGGATCTGAAGGGCTTCAAGGTTGAATCTCTTAACGAAACTTCTAAGAGCCTCCTTAGGTCCCTGGACGACCTTGCCTAGGTGCATGCTTGTTTTTTGTTCTTGCTTGTTGGCAACAAAGTGACTAGTGAATAAGAAACTGAGTTCCTTGAAATTATTGATCGAATTGGGTGGAAGATTGTTAAACCACTTCGAGCTACTCCCTTCGAGTTCTTTGGGAAGTTCTTACACCAGGTAGCATCATCTACTCCTTGGACGTACATCCGATGTTTGTAGCGTATAAGTGATCATCGGGATCTGTTGTTCCATCAAAAGGTTCTATAGTAGGGAGTTTAACCTTTGGGAAGGGGGGTGTCTCCATTATCCAGGCCGAGAATGGAGTGGGCCAGTTAATCTGGAGGGCTCCCATCTGTCCCTCAATGGGTATGTACTTCTTACGATATTCCTTTAACACCGGATCAGACGACGTGTTTGCAGGCAATGGACGCCTATAGACCATGGGCTGAACCACTGTCTTCTCCTGTCGTGGATGAACAAGAGAGTGACTTAAACTTCGTCCCTCCCCTCTGGACGACAACTTCAAAGGAGGGTCTCTCAGGTATGATGTAGAACCTGTCGCTGATCGTTGTATTGCTTTCGCGCTCTCTTTGCTTCTAGATATTCTCTCGGCATCTGTTTCCATTCGGTGCCCGCTTGGACGAACATGGTCCTGGGTCCTTACCACCAGGTTCCAGTCCATCTTCCTTCGCTGATCATTATCCTCTGGCTACTTTCCTCTTGCCGTTCTCCTAGAGGGTTCCTGACGAACAGGTCGACTAGGACCTGGACGATCGTCTTGGGAACGTCCCCTAGGGGGAGGTGGATTGTTTGCAGCTGGTTCAGGGTTAAGCCGGAAAAACAACATATTGCTCTTGATCTGTTCCTGGATGACTGCGGCCATCTTTGCCTGGAAATCATTCAAGGCATTCTCTAGATGGGCGGCAGTCACCGGACGTTCAAAATTCTCTTGAATGACAGGTTGCTGGCTTGGTCCAGTAACCTGGACGATGGACGGGGGTCTATCCCTTCCTCGAGGTGGTCTCTCGTGTTCTACTGTGTCTTCGATATTAACCTGAAGACTTCAGTTTCTGGCAAGGTTGGACGATTGACAATCATTCATCGTTGCGTCTCCCCACAGACGGCGCCAAATGTTTTGGCTCCTTGTCCAACAAGTAAGCTGTAGATGGTGCTTTCTTGTCGAGCAAGTAAACTAGTATCCCTTAGATGTTCTTCTTTGGAGACTTGTGCAACAATGTCTGAATCAACCAAGTCCAAGCCCGAGCTTCGTTCCCGAACCTGCAAAACGGGACCCACCCTGGAGGTTTGGGTAGTGGCTCCCCCTCCGAAGCTTAAGTCAGATATCAGGAGTTGTAAGAGAAAAGTAATTTTAGAGAGAGAAAGTGAGAGAGTAGTTTTACAGAGTAACTTTGCACTGTTTGCATTGAATGCCCTTTCTCCTGATTTCAGGGGTATTTATAGTGATAGCAAGATGACAGCTAACCTTAAAATCTGACCTAGAATAGTGGCTACTGATTGGCTGAAGAATCAGATCATGACACGTGGCAGGCCATGATTTGGGAGAGTTTACCAACCACTCTCATGCAGCCAACTCATAGGGCTGGCCTCTGACTTCCTTTTGGGCCAGAAAAGCAGCCTTTTAAACAATCTGAGCCTAGCCCAAAGGGTAGATCTTTTTTCTTCCATTTGTCAGAGGACACGTGTACGGCTCAGATGAGCCCAAGTGTCATCAGAGGAACCGTAGATTTCAGGCTACAACACTAGACATATGGGGTAGACGGACTTATAATGGAGTTAGAATTCCAAAGTGGATGAGATTTTTACAATAAAGTGGACACTAAAAAGAAATGCTAATTGATGTACATGAAAACATGGGTTAATATACATGAAAATGATAGGATAAAGGAAAAATGATGAATTTTCGAAAAATATAGGTGATAGGAGATGGGATGAAGTTATGAAAAAGATGGGAGATAAATTTTTGAAAAAGGATGGGGAGATTTTGAAGATTAGTATGTTGGGAGGATAGAAATATCCGACTTTCCTCCAAAAAATTAGATAAAAAAGAAAAAGGAAGATGATCCTATGTATAATCCTTCACCTAAAATGAGACTTGATAGTGATAGGACTCAAAAAATAAAAATATTGATTTTTGACAAAAGGACTCTAAGAATGATCATGACTTTAGATGAATGCAGACGGAAAAAAATACACAATTGACCATTACGACGACTAAATCGACAAAAAGACATTATGACGGACTTAATGACAGACTTTGTTGACTTAAACGATAGCCAAATTGACAATAACATGAGACGCAAAGTCTCGACACAGGGCTTTTGCGTCCGGTGCAAGTTGTGTGCGCCTGGCGCACTGCCCCCAGCATGCAATCTGTTAACTTGGCGAAAGTTTGGTCAATTTGACAATATTTTTAGACGCGATTTTAGGCACAATATACATTAATGTTTAACAAGTCAAGAATAGGCAAAAAGAATGCATTCACAAGCAAAATTCATATAACATGGATGCCAAGTTCTCAACCTAAAAGTACAATTCAACGTTTCAACTATGGTTAGGCTTAGGTTAAGGCTGAAAAGGGTACATGACTAAGAGATTAATCCCACTCTCATTCGCGGTGTGAGCGCGTATTTGACTTCCTCATTGTTAAGGTTTTATTGAAATACGTTTTGAAGTCGCCAACAAGTCTTTAGAGGAAGACTCATAAATCTAATTGGATATTTTGAAACTTAGGGACATATTTGGGACTTATCCAATGTAGATTTCCCCGTCATACTTCATTAATGTCATGAAACAAAAAGTGAGTTATGGGGTGAGCGTACGAACACGGTCTGGAAACACGTTCGCTCATTGCTGGCCTCTACTAAATATGGATTCATATCAAAGTTTATGCCAAAGAACAACCAAATAATATTTTCAAGCACCCGAAAAATATTAGTCTAGATTGGTTTATTAAACACATAAAAAGGACTACTTTTTGGGTGACACGTTTTTAAGCAATCAATATTACTTGGTTCCTAATAGGTTGTCCAAATTTTCTGATTAGGCGTTAGCACAATTTCTTAGGTCCTGATTAGCAATAATAACATGTTGCAGATGAAAGCATAAGCAGGACAATCATAAAAATATGTAAGAAAATAAGAAGGCGTAGAGATTAGAATGTACAAAAGAACGATTTTTTATTAAAGATCTACATCATGAAAGAAATAGTTAGTAACTTCAATAGAATACATAAGAAAGATTAAAGGACCCTCAGGAAAATACCGGTGTGGCTTGGATTTGAGGGAATAACAACTTTTGGGAGGAGCAATCGTGAAGCCTTTCAACAAAAACTTGTGAAGATCGGTCAAAGTCAAAGTACGTGTTTATGTGTTTGTGTATTTGAGTAGGAATGTATGAAAGTATGAGAGATCGCAAGTATTCGGGTGTGAAAAGTGTCTTTTCAGATCTGGAAATCATTAGCTTATTTATAGGGAAATATTAAAAAATATAACAAAGAAAATTGGACGTCGCGAAAAGAGTGCACTCGGCGCACAACTGTGCATGACTCGCAAAGCAACGTGTCACACGCAGATTGGTGCGCTGATTGCATTCCAGCCTATGCGCCAAGCGCACAGCCTGCGCTAGACGCAACGTCAATCTGGCCAGCCTTTTTTTTGTTTAACGCGGTTTTCTATAATTCTTTTCTATCTTTATTAAATAACATCTTTAAATCCGAAAACCAGCTATTTTACGAGATAAATACTTATTTTAACTTAAAATCCTTTAGTTAAAAATATCTTTGAAAATATTTA
Source organism: Beta corolliflora (assembly GCA_947648045.1). Taxonomy (NCBI): domain Eukaryota; kingdom Viridiplantae; phylum Streptophyta; class Magnoliopsida; order Caryophyllales; family Amaranthaceae; genus Beta; species Beta corolliflora. The sequence goes on along the minus strand of CANSZD010000995.1, from coordinate 681,321 downwards.
TTTATTTCTAAAAATATTTATTAAAATAATAAATAAATGGAATTAATTATCATGAATAATTAATTGGGCTTTTCAAAGGATTAGACTCAAAATACAATTAATTATCAGGAATAATTAATTGGGCTTTAAAATTAGATTTTGGATATTTAATGCAAATAAATAGGCTTTATGCTTTAAAACAGTTTTTGAGCCTGGCTCTTCAGACTGCTCTCCCCTTGAGTCGGACCAATTAAGACCGCGGTATGTTTCATCATTGGGTGCTTAAATGGGGAGACATAATTATGTGCCTACCGTGGGTGTTTGTGTTTGAGAGGAAAAATTGATACTTTTTTTTAAGGGGAGAAAGACTGAGAAGATAAGAGAGCGTGGAAGCGGTAAGTTAATTAGTGAATAAGGGAAACATCTTGCAACTATAAAGTGCAAATTATGTCAAAATGTACATCACTTTGAAAATAGCAAAAAATTCACTTCCTTTGTTCCGTTTTAATTGCTACATTTGGACTTTTATATGCTTCACACACTCCATATTGACTATGTATGTATTACTCCATCTGTTTTTAAATAGATGTTCCACCTTGACTTACGTATTTGTAGATGTACAACTTTATTTGACCAGTGATATCCTTTGTTATTCATTGTATTCGAAATGATATTCGAAATGATAGAAATTTTATGATATTTACTAATATGAAATAAAAGATATTTATATATAAAGTTGTACATTGACAAGTGTGAAAGTTGCTCATTCAATATTTTTAGAAATGATGAAGTACATTCTTAATTAATACTTCCTTCGTCCTCCAACAATTGTCATGTTAGGTTTGTGCATGCACATTATTAAGTGTAAACATATAGTTTGGGAATGTAGGTTAGTTTTTTTTTAGGTTGAGTAAAAACAAATATGTATAATTGATTAAGAGAGAATTTATGGAGGAACCTATATCAGATGAATATGAACAAAAAGTGTGAGAGAGATTATTGAAAGTGACCCACATCAGATGAGTTGGATAGATTGGGTCGGGTAAATTTTTAGTGAAAGGAGTAGGATAACTATGTACAGACCAACATAACATGAAAAGATAATTATGTGAGGATGAAGGGAGTATAAAATCTCACAATCCGACTTGTGTGGACCCGGTCCACGTTAACATTAGTGTGCACCAGGCCCAAAGCACGTATCATTTTTTAACGATCCACTATATCATTCAAAAACCCACTATATCATGTAGAAATTCATTATATTATTCAGAAGCATACTATATCATGTAGAAACTAATACATCATTTCTAAACAATTCTCTATACCATTCAAAAACCCATTATATGATGAAGAAAGTCACTATATCATTCAGAAACATACTATTATATCATGCAGAAAATACATCATTTGTGAATAATCCATTATATCATTCAGACACTCACTATATCATGCAGAAACTCACTATATGATGCAGAAACTCACTATATCATCTAGACACTTACTATATCATCCGTGCAGAAACTACATCTTTCTATATGTTAAAGCACGTGTCACGATATATATTACAAAACCAACATCTTCCTGCATGTTAAAACATTAAAATTAAAAAACTCCGCCTATATTGCATATAATGTCACTATATATATTTTTTTCATAAAATCCACTCTATTGTATATAAGTTCACTATATCACTATAAAACTTACTATATGAAGTTAATATTAATTATCAACTCGGTACACACTAAGTTAGTGTGCATCGAGTCCATTCAAGTTTTTTTTTAAAAAATCTCATATAAGATCGTCTTATAATAATTTATTGTCAGACAAGGGTTACTTTTTGCCACAAAAGGATCACTTATAATAGATGCCATCCGTTTAGCGTAAAAAATGATCTTTGAGATAAAAATAACCCCTTTTAACTCAAAAGATAAAATGATCTTACACTAATTTTATTATAATGTGATTTTACAAAAGACTTACATCTTAATTAGTTACTTCCAAGTCCCACCTAGGCACTTACCACCTCATTGATATATATATATATATATGTATTAGGTCATGAGCTACAGTAAGAAGCAAATATATACATCATAAGAATTTCTAAATTTTATTTTGGAAAGGGTTTTCGAGTTTTGACATGGGGGAATCAGCTTCTACAAAGAATTTTCATGTAGCTATATGTCCAAGTGCAGGAATTGGACACTTAGTCCCATTCCTTCGTTTAGCTTCCATGCTATCTTCTTCGAAATGTAAAGTAACTCTTGTCACAATTCAACCAACACTTTCTATTGCAGAAGCCAACCAAATATCTACTTTCTTATCCTCTCACCCTCACGTTAACTCCCTTGATATTCCTCTCCAATGTCAACCACCTGTAATCTCTACCAATGCCAATAATGCCTCCACTACCACCTCCAAGGGTAGTGGTCCTGACCCTTTTGAAACAGTGTTGAAACGGTGGCGGACTTGTCCCTCACAGAGATGTCCGTCAGTACTTAAGTGGGCGTCCGGGACTGGAAATCTGCAAGGAAGACAAACGTAAACTACCCTCGGGGGGGATGCAAGGAAACCCCCTCCGACGCTCAAGTCAGTAAGTGGCCGATAAGGATTTTAGAGAGAGAGAGAGAGAAAGTAGTATTTAGAGTGTGAGAGAATGTACCTGCAGAATAGTACCATTTGGCTATTTATAGTAGTACTATTCATCTGACAGGATGCGTAATCCTTTGACACGTGTATGACTGCGATGAGTCTGATTAGAGGGAAGATTCCCTTGTTTTGTCCTTTAGTGTGGCCGCGAGCACCATCTCGGCCTGTTTATTAGGAATCGCTTGGATCTTCTTGGTGAGATCGCGTCTTAAGTTGCTCATGTCGGCCATGTGAAATATGTCCGACACCAAGCTTGGATATACCCATACAACTAGCCCCCCAGCATCATTGGGGGTCGTGACCGTCATTGATGTTATATTAAGGACGCGAGTGAGCTCGTGCATGTTCCAGATTTTCTTCTGTTGCCACGTGTTGGTCTGGGGAGAAACAACCATTTCAAAAAGTGTAATCATCACCTTTTTCTGGAATCCCGCCCATTTCCCTTTATCTTTATTAGGGTTTGCCTACGAGGCGACACTTGGCGTGCATCCAGCAGGGCAGTTGATGAGGCATTTAATCCTGGCCGCTGATGTTCGCATTTATAAAGCGAAGTCAGATTTCTTTTCTCATTTTTACTCTTCATCTTCAACCTTCCGTAGATTTCTCTGGTTTGTGCGATTTTTTCCAGAACTTTAAATTTCCTTTTCTTGCCAAGATCTTAGTTTTTTGCGCCGGGGTTACTTCGAAAGTATTATAGGTTACTGTTCATTCGGCACATTCGAAGAATTTCGCCATTTTCGTCCTCCTTTCGCCTGGGTTTCTTCAAGAATTTCACGCAAAGATTTCGACTTTCCGGTGGATTTTTGGTTTCTCCAGCGTCGCTTGCTTGGGAATCTTCTGCCCGTACTTATAAACTTTTCGCTGCGCTCTTTCGAGGGGTCGCTTGATTTTCCGGTTAATTTTTCGGCGAAGCTTTCTTCTCAGGTACCTGCTTCAAACCCCCTTTTAGCTTTGTTTCTTTTCTTGCTTAAAATTATGTCGGACCGTTCAGATAGCCAAAAGACCTTGAGTAATAACTTCTTGTCTGAAAGCGACCCTTCATTCCCCTCTTCCCTGCATGGCGGACATAGTTCATCGACTAGTTCTAAGGAAGGAAAAACTCGTCTATTAGCCGACTTGCCCTTAACTGCCGACCGGGATAGGGAACTTAGATCTAAATTTCTTAATGATCGTTCCACTCCTGAACAAGAAAATTTGACCTCTTAATATTTGTTCGCGAGGATGAGTGGTGATAGGCAAACTCTAAGAGAATTACGGCATCAAATCTTAGCTCGCCAGACCGTTAGGAATCCTCCCCCTGATGCTGTTCCCGGACTTGATGTTCAACCGTTGAGGGAACATACTTGGTTAGATAGTCTAACAGATGCCGGGATTTTAGTTGCGGATGATTTTTACGACCGCCTTGCTCAGGATGTCGGCCCTTCTCATCCACCTGTTGTTGATCTAGGTTCGGACAACGACTCTCTTGCTACAATGGACGAGACTGATGGTCCTTCTACTTCTGGCCGGGATAGAAATATTCGTCAAACTGAGGTTGCTTTAGGGGAAAGTTCAAGCATGCCCCCTAATTCTCGGCCCGAGCCCATTCCTGACCGCAATGATGTTGAGAATTCTGGGATCTGGCTACCGGTGGACTACAGTAGTGGTCCGAAATCAACGGCTATTTGAAAAATCCGGCGGCAATGTGCCATTAATCTCAATTACTGGGAGGTTGCGGAAAAGTTGTATGCCTTCCCGCCCGAATATAAATTGGTGATCCCGGACAAGGGGTCCAAGGTGACTAATTGTCTGGCAGGGCACATAGCTGTTTACGCGCACCATTTTGAATTTGGGTTGCGCTTTCCTTTATATTCGACCTTGGTAAGAATTTTGAAAGCTTTCAACGTCTGTTTGGCGCAGCTGACGCCCTTGGCCGTTACAAATCTGATTGCGTACATTTGGACCTGTCGCTATTTAGGTTTCCCTGAGACACTTAACCTTTTTCGTCGGCTTCATTGGCTGCGACGGAACGGATCCACCGAGAAAGGATGGTGGTGTCTAATGACGGCCAAAGATAAACTTACCGTCTACCCTAAGCTGACCGGGTTAAAAGGTTGGCAACCAGCTTTTTTCTGGGTTAAAGTGCCGGATAATTTCCCTATTCGCCGCCATTTTACCAAGCCGGTCACCCGGATGGAGGATATACCCTCCTATGGTCTTTCTACGGCCGAACAAAAGGCCTTTGATTATTTTGAGTCCGAGCTTGGGACTGTTATTGTTGACGGCGAGGATGCCGAGGAAAGGATCCCCTGCACATGGCTCCCCCATGCGAAGTATATATTGGGAAATGAGCCTCTATCGGCTTTGTTTCTCTGCCGGACCCACCCAGAAGGTTTGTCTCTCGACTTATGGTCCGACATAGGACTTTGCTCTTTGTTGATTAATACAGTACTAATCCTTATCGGCTTTGCTTTTGCAGGTCCTGTCAGTTTAGATCTTGAGGAGTTGGGGCTTGACGAACATCTGAAACCAATGTCTAAAGCTCCTGAAGATCCTGTTTTTGATTATGATATTATTCACAGCCTGACTGGAGGTCTTCGCGGCGCTGATCGCGGACGCGGTAACCGCAATGCCGGGCGCACTAGTGTCCGACGTGCCGGCCGTAATCCCGGCCGTGTTCCGGGTCGTAGTGTCGGTCGCGGGGACCAGGGTTCTCCGCAGTCTATGGTTCAAGTCCCGGTCCGCCGAGGTAACGGGACCGTTGGTCAGAGGCGGCCCCATGAGGCCGATAATATTGAGGAGAGCCCCAGTAAGAGGCAAGCCTTGGATGCTAATGCTGCTTCTGAGACTCGTAACATAGAGTCCGCCATCAATATCCCGGATGACAGTCCGGTCCGGGAGTCTGCGCCTGCCAGCCATCGTATCTCTCCTCTCAATGCTGCTATTGATAGCATGGGGACGGCACTAGGGTCTGGGTCCTCCATGCGCCAGAAGATCTATGATATCCTTAGCTCTCCGAGTTTCTTATCGAACCTGGGTCCGGGAATTTTTTCTCGGATCCACGAGTGGATAGAGCATAAGGAAATAATCCTTAGTACCGCTGTGAAGGCTGTTTTTTCCATCCTCCTACTACTCCAGGGAAGATTTATCGACCCAACTGGGACGTGAGGGAGGATGAGTCCTTGTATGCTGACATTCCAGCCAATGGCGGTACTCTTGGATACCGTCTTCTGAAGGGCCTTCAGTTGCCAATTGATTGCCCAGCCGACAAGCTGGTGGCTCCAGCGACCCAACTTGCTCATGATCTTGCTGTGGTAAGGGTCTTCTCGTCATCATTTTTTTTTAACTCGTCTTTCTGATGCAGACTAATAATTCCGCTATCGAGCTTATCGAACAATTCGTCCACTATCAGTCCCTGTCTGATAAGCAGAGACAATCCTTGGATGAGCTTCAGGCTCAACTTGATGTTGCCCGAGTTCATTCTGAAACTATACAACAGGAGCTTGATGCCGAGAAGGCGTCAAGGGCAGTGGTTAATGTGGAGTTGACGGATTTGCGAGTTAAGGCCGGCAAGGTTGAGCAAGCTGAGAAGAGATTAGCAGAGCTTGAAGCTGCCTTGGAGTCTGTTAAGAACGAGATGGCCACCGCTGTTTCCAAGGCCAAGGATGATGCCAGGATTCAAGCTGTTTCAAATTTCAAAAAGTCGGAGGAATTTGTCGGCTTGCTAGGGGAGAGATATGATGGCGGCTGGGTGGCTGCTAAAAGGTGTGTGTGCCATTCTCACCCCACCTTCAACTGGGAGGAGATGAAAACTGCCTTTGGGGAAGGTGTTCATACCCGCCCTCTTGAGGATGAGCCCTTCATTTGCGAAGAGCATGTGATTGCCAATGTTCTCCCAGTCACCCAGGACGAAGAGGCGCCTCTCCCTTGATGTTTTTGGCGGTCATCTCCAGGCTCTTCAGTTGATTCTAATAGCTGCTAAATTTCTGTTTTTCCAATATTTTATAAACTTTGAATTCGGCCCAATATGGCATGTACTTTGAATATGTTTCCCATTACGATTACTGTTATAAATTTTTGATGCCCTTTTTTATGGCTGCCCACATTTTTGCCTGTAGTTGGCCGCCATGCCAATAATTAGTAATGAAGCTATTTTAGCAAATTTTTATTTTTCGCTCCGCTTTTTTGGGTTCGCCATAACAATGTCGTATCTCGGACACTGAAGTCCGTCATAAAAAATTGAACGTATATTGGGACTTGATGCCTGTTATATGGCCATTTATGAGCTTTGCCTGTTATATGGCCGTCTTTAAGCCTGACCTGTTATGTGGCCGTGTAAAGGCTTTGCCTGTTATATGGCCGTTTTTATACTTGACCTGTTATATGGTCGTTTTTGGTACTTGACCTGTTATATGGTCGTTTTTGGTACTTGACCTGTTATGTGGTCATTTTGTATTTGGCCTGTTATATGGCCGTTAGGAATGTCTGGCATACAGTTAAGTTACGTTGTGCATATCTATCCATGAAAGATAATTAATCAGAGCGCTAACGTAGTATTTTAAATTATTCAAACTAGAGAATAGCGGCCCTTGGCCCATTACATAAGATGTCTAAACATAATATTTCTTTAGAATGCTAGCATTCCAACAATTCTTTAGTTCGATGCCGTCCATTGTTTTCAGAGCAAAGAATCCTGGACCAATTTCTTTTGCTATCTGATATGGCCCTTCCCAGTTGGCTGTTAACTTTCCCTCTGTATGAGCCCTTCCAGTTGCGGCCGTCCTTCGTAATACCAGATCGCCCAGCGCTAGCGGCCTCTCTAGAACTCTTTTGTTGTAAGCTTTGCTGATACGATCCTTGTATGCCGCGGCTTTAAGTTCTGCAACCAACCTTACTTCTGGTAGAAAATCTAGATTTTCTCTCAAAGCCTGATCATTGCTCTCTAGATCTTTGTGTTTGATCCGATAGGACGGTAAACCAACCTCTACTGGCAAAACTGCTTCCGTCCCGAAAGCTAATATGAATGGACTTTCTCCAGTTGCTTCCTTTTCTGTTGTTCTATTGACCCATAATACTGCTGGAACCATGTCGGCCCATGCTCCTTTGAACTCATCCAGCTTCTTCTTGAGAGCTGCTAGAATTTGTTTATTCGCGGCCTCAGCCTTCCCATTGCTCTGCGGGTGGCATATGGCTGAAAATGCAAACTTGACCCTAAATTCCGACAGAAAATTCATGATTGGTCGACAATCAAATTGCACGCCGTGATCAAAGACTATCGCAGCTGGTATACCAAACCTTGTCATTATGTTTTGCCAAATGAACTTTTTGACTTGGTTTGACTTTATCTTTGCTGTCGGCTCTGCTTCGATCCATTTTGTGAAATAGTCGATACCAACAATCAGGAACCTTCGACCGCCAGTGGCCGCTGTGAATGGTCCGAGAATATCCAGACCCCATTGTGCAAATGGTGTCGGACATATTATGGGTTGAAGGTCATTCGCGGGCCTATTGATAATGGGAGCAAATTTTTGACACTTATCACACTTCTTAACATAACGTTGTGCGTCCGCCAACATGCTCGGCCAATAATATCCAGCTCTCAATGCTTTCAATGCCAGCGCTTTTCCTCCGATGTGATTCCCACAAATCCCTTCATGAATTTCTTCCAATATCTTCCTGGATTCCCATGCCGTCGCGCATTTTAGCAGCGGTAAGCTAAAGGATTTTTTATAAAGCTCACTCTGGTAGATGATATACCAACAAGCTTGCCGCTTTAATTTCCTGGCTTCCATAGCATTTGAAGGAAGTGAACCTGTAAGCATGTAAGCCACTATTTCACTGAACCATTCACCTTGCTGATTGGCGCTATTTACACTCACGGTTTTTTCAGTGATGCTTTTTTCTCTTAAAACTTCCACCATTACGGATCTCTCTATGTTCAATGAATCAGAGCTTGCCAGTTTTGAGAGTGCGTCCGCTTTAGTATTGTCGGCCCTAGGAATGGCTTGAACTTCGAAGTGAGCCAACTGGGCAATCAATTCCTTGGCCTTCTCCACATACTTCTGCATATTGGCTTCTCGGACCTCAAACTCTCCTTTTAGCTGGCCATTAACAAGCTGCGAATCCGTTTTCAGAGATACGCTCTTAGCCCCAGCAGCTATGCACATCCTTATTCCAGCGATTGCGGCCTCATATTCGACCTCATTGTTTGAAGCTGGAAAGGTGAACTTGATGGCGTACTCAAAAACGTTTCCTTCTGGGCTAGTCATTACAATGCCGGCCCCTGAGCCATTCACTGCTGATGAGCCATCCACTTCCAACATCCAAGTGCTCTTTTCAACTTGCTCTTCTTCGTAAGATGCCTCTACGATAAAATTCGCTAGTGCTTGGGCTTTTATCGCGGTCCTAGGTTTATACTAGATGTCGTACTCGGACAATTCAACTGCCCACTTCAAAAGGCGTCCAGAATTATCCATCCTTTGTAATGCCTTCTCTAGTGGCTGATTAGTTAAGACTTGAATGGGATGACAATCGAAATATGGCCTAAGCTTTCTAGCAGCAATTATCACGGCCAAAGCCATCTTCTCGTCCAGTTGATAGCGGCTTTCTGGACCGTTCAAGATATGGCTGACAAAATATATCGGCCGCTGCCTCTTTTCCTTTTCAACCAACAAGACAGCCGCGATGGTTTTCGGTGAGGCCGAGATATACAATTGTAGCGTATCTCCCGTCTCTGGTCGAGTGATTGTGGGCAAAGTTCTGAGGTGCTCTTTGACCGCGATGAAAGCTTGGTTTTGCTCCTCACCCTACTCAAACTTTTTGTTTCCTCTTAATAATGCAAAAAAGGGAAGGGCCTTATCGGCCGACTTTGAAATAAAACGGGTTAACGCTGCCATCCTCCCAGTTAGCCTCTGGACATCTTTGACATTCTTTGGTTCTGGCAGGTCCATAATAGCTCGAACCTTGTCTGGGTTGGCATCAATCCCTCTTTTGCTGACCCCAAATACGCATTTCTTTGGGTTGAGTTTCATCTTGTATCTTCTCAGAGTGCTGAAAGTCTCCTCTAAGTCATCGAGGTGTTCACGGTCTGTTTTGCTCTTGACGATTGAGTCTACATAGACTTCGATGTTTCTTCCCTTTTGGTCCGCGAATACCTTATCGACTAATTTTTGGTACGTGGCCCCAACATTCCTCAAGCCAAAAGGCATTGCTTTATAATTGAAGACTCCACAGTCTGTGATGAAAGCAGCCTTCTTCCTATCAGCTTCGAGAAGGCTGATTTGGTGATACCCCGAAAACGCGTCCATGAAACTTAATAGTGCATGGCCGCTAGTGGAATCTACCAGCTGATCAATCCTTGGCAAGGGATAGCAGTCTTTTGGACACGCTCTATTAAGGTCGGTGAAATCAACACACATCCGCCATTGGCAATTTGATTTCTTCACCATAACAACGTTTGCTAACCACTCTGGGTAATCACAAACTTCAATGAAGTCAGCCGCCAGTAACTTATTAACTTCTTCTCTGACGGCCTTGTTCTTTTCTATTGAAAAATTCATTTTCTTCTGCTTGACTGGACGAACCGAGCTGTCGACATTCAGACGATGGACCATCACGGTCGGGTCTATTCCCGGCATCTCATCCGCCGAGAACGTGAATACATCAGCGTTCTCTCGTAGGAGAGTCACCAGGTTGATCCTGACCTCTGGGTCCATGTCCGTTCCGACAGCCACGGTCCTTTCTGGATCATCCGCCAACATTTCAAACTTGGACTCTCCATCAGGCTTGGGCCTTGGCAAATCTTCTGGTCGAGCTTCTAGCTCCTCTATGGTTACCTCCATAGCATTTTCATTCTTTTTCTCAGATTGCTCTTCTGCCACGGTCTTTTACTTAGCTCTCTTTTCCTTCCTTGATGGCGGACATGATTCTTCAACAGGAACCCTTCTTGCGAGTTGCTTTTGAGCCAGTTAAATAACATGACTTTGCTTTGTTTCTTGATTTCCTCTTATCCTCGCTTGTCGTACCCGAATTGGATACATACGAGCATGGTTAAGTGATAAGTAGATACCACTCCCCGAACATCGTGGATTAGCGGTCTTCCTATTATTGCATTATATGCTCCCGAACATCTACTACCGGAATTCGAGACATCACATCTCTGGCTTCACTGTTCTCGCCAACCCTGACCGGTAGCTTTATAATTCCTTCTGGTATTGCGATGCTCCAGTGAATCCGATCACTTGGGTATCGAACCGGTTTGTAAGTGCTCCCTACTATCATTAACTTCTCGAAAGTAGATAGGAATAAAATATTAGCGGAACTTCCTCCATCCACCAAAATTCTATGAATCAAGCAGTTTGCAACTTTCAAGGTGACCACCAGTGGGTCGTCATGAGGATATACCACATGCTTTGCATCTTCTAACGAGAATGACATGGCCGGCATGACTGGTGGCTTTCTCCACTGGCAACTCTCATTAAAGTTTACGATCTGAGACATTCCTTGAGACTAACTTTCGCCCCGCCGACACTTCCGCCATGGATTGGGCCGCCACCGATCACGTGTATTTCACCTATCCGAGATTAAACATTCCGATCTCTAGCTTATACCAAATCACATTCATTGGTCTGAGCTTTATACTGAGTGAAGTATCCTCTGCGGATAAGATCTTCCAGATTATCCTTCAGGTGGCGGCAGTCTTCAGTTACATAGTCGTGATCTCCGTGAAAATCACACCACTTAGTCTTATCACGGTTCTTATGAAACATCTTTCTTGGTCTCTGCCATTTGTCACTTTCTTTGTTCATGCTGAATATTTGTGCCCGGGAAGTAGTGAGTTGGGTGTATGCGTTAAATCTATCTTTGCGTTCACTTTTTTCTCGTCCATCTCGTTCCCGGTCATTTCCTTTTTTGACCATATTGGATTCTTTTCTTTCATCCCGGCCACGATCAGCTTCGCGACCCTTATCCATTCGTGCTTTATCCTCTTTCCTCTTGTCGGATTCGCGATGTTGGCTGCTAGCTACCTTGTCGAATTCTTCTCCTCTTATGAAATCATTTGCTTTGCCCAGCACTGGCCCTAATGACGTGAAAGTCTTTCGGCCCAGATAACTTCTGAATGCAGATCCTTCTCTCAGTCCAGTCATCAGTGCTAGAACTGCCACATCCCGTTGTAGCCTAGGAATGGATACGGCTTCAACGTTGAAGTGTCCAATATAGTCACGAAGGGATTCCGTCTCTCCTTGCTTTATCGACAACAGTTCGCCCGTAGTGCGCTCACGGCGCCTATGACTTACGAAATGAGTACTGAACATGGACGAAAGCTGAGAAAAACTGGATACGTTACCAGGTTTAAGACTCTTGATTCAAGTCTGAGCGATGCCAGTGAGAGTGGACGGGAATACCTTGCACCAGATTGCATCTATTTGCGTGTACAAGTACATGTGTTCTTCGTAAGCCGCGATGTGGTCGTCAGGGTCTGAACTACCATCGTACTTGCATGATGGCATTTTTATTCTTGCATCGAGTGGTTTAAAATCTCTGGCATGAATGGAGAGAGTTTGGGCTTGATCAACAGGTGTCCGCCAACCGAATAGTTAATAGCGCCATGGGTGCTGTACTCTCGGTACGAGCGACTTTGGTTCTCGTCCTCTGAATAATCAAGCTCTTCTGTTTCCATCAACATCTCTTCATACTCAGGATCCTCCAGTTGTCTTTCCAACTGTCGGCCCTCTTGAGTGAAGGAACGCATTCTTCTTACTGGCGTACCATCAACATTTCTTCCTCCTAATGGCGGCAACCGTTTACGGGGTGCTCTAGCATTGGGGGTTGGAGTATTACCATCAGGTTGAGGTGTGCCTGCTATCATCTGGATGAAGGATGCTACCGTCTTCAACTGCTCCGGAGAGAATTGACTCAGTTGAGCCAGATTGATTGGAACTCCATTTGGATTTACCTGAAATACATTGTTCTCAGGAGTTTGCTGCTCATTGTTGTTCTCGAGCACCCTTGTATTGAACTGAGGTGCACCCAATGGTCCGGTAATAGCTGGCTGAGTAGATCCCTGTCCGATCTCAAACCCTGGTGGTCCACGACTTGCGTTGCTTGTCTTATCCATGACTGCTTCACAAAGATGGGAGGCCCCTCCTTCTAGCGCCAAGTTGTTTCGGTGTTGAAACGGTGGCGGACACAAAGATGTCCGTCAGTACTTAAGTGGGCGTCCGGGACTGGAAGTCTGCAAGGAAGACAATCGTAAACTACCCTCGGGGGGGATGCGAGGAAACCCCCTCCGACGCTCAAGTCAGTAAGTGCCCGATAAGGATTTTAGAGTGAGAGAGAAAGTAGTATTTAGAGTGTGAGAGAATGTACCTGCAGAATAGTACCATTTGGCTATTTATAGTAGTACTATTCATCTGACAGGATGCGTAATCCTTTGACACGTGTATGACTGCGATGAGTCTGATTAGAGGGAAGATTCCCTTGTTTTGTCCTTTAGTGTGGCCGCGAGCACCATCTCGGCCTGTTTATTAGGAATGGCTTGGATCTTCTTGGTGAGATCACGTCTTAAGTTGCTCATGTCGGCCATGTGAAATATATCCGACACCAAGCTTGGATATACCCATACAACCACCTCTCCACCCTATCTCCTCCCCCTTCCGCTGTCTTCTCAGACATCATGCTTGTTTGAGGGTTCAACCAAGCTCTGGCCGATCTCGGCATTCCTAACTATGTTCTTATCACCACCTCAACAAGATTTTTCTCTCTCACTGCCTAACTTTTTCTCGAAGGAGCAACCCAAGATAGCACCTTGCGTCCAACTCCCTAGCGCTTTATAAGGCGAAAGTCTTAAGCAATCTCCCCCCAATCTTCCCCATTGGGCCATTGAAGCCCTTTGTTAATGAAAAACAAGGTGTTTTTCCTTACACAAAGTGGTTAGACGAGCAGCCGAATATATTGGTGCTCTACGTTTCGTTCGGTAGCAGGACTGCTATGAACCAGGAACAGATACACGAACTCGGAGTTGGATTGGAGAAAAGCGGGGTGCGATTCTTGTGGGTGATTAAGACTACTACGATTGACAAGGACGAGAAGGAGGATAGTGTAGGTGAGTTGCTAGGAGAAGGTTTCCTAGACAGGACAAAAGAGAGAGGGATTATTGTTAAAGAGTGGGTTGATCAAGAAGCAATTCTTGATCATCCTGCAGTTGGAGGGGTCGTGACTCAGTGTGGGTGGAACTCGGTGATGGAGGCCGCGCAACGAGGAATGCCGGCTTTGGCATGGCCTCAGCACGGCGATCAGAAGGTGAATGCTTGGGTGGTTCAGAAGGCGGGGCTAGGAGTTTGGGAGAAGGAGTGGGGGTGGGTTGGACAAAAATTAGTTCAGAAGGCGGTTTCAGTTTCAATCCATATAGTTAATTCAATTTTCAGTTAAGTTCAGTTCAGTTTACAGTTGTCTTTTGGTTTGACCCGTACAGTTTTGGTTTAGACAGTTGACTTTTTACCTATTACTATCAGTTAAACAGTTATTTTCAGTTCGGATTCAGTTAATTTCAGTTTCTTAGGTAAACCCGCATCGACTCGGGTGAAACTTGATATCGGTTATGCCATGTACAACTTTTCCCTTCGGGGCTCGCTTCGGGTCAAGCCATTATTCATTGCAGGGAATTTCAACTCAGTTGAACTTTTGTCACATCGGTTAAACTTGTCGAAAACAACGATAGCACAATGAGACTTATCTATATTTGTCTACAAAAGCGCATTTTGAAGTTGCTATATTTTCTGTAAAATTACTTTATTAAAGGTTCAACATTTGGCTGATATTGAAAAATTCAATTTCAAATTCTTCATTATTCTATAGTTTTCCAATGTGTAACTATCAATGATGAATTGGTGATTGGTTGTGGTCAAAGACTAAGATGATGATTGAAAATGATGCATTAGTTTATAAATCAGTTAATATAAATGGTTAATCATTAGGCTAATCGTCTTCCAGTGTATAATGGAATTTGAAACAAAAAACATCTACTTAAATAATCCAAGTATTTATTGTTGTACATAATGAATGTGCCAATGGTAGCTGCTAAGCTAATTCAAAATAACAATACGATATTTGAGTTAAATATTTGAGTTAATCATCTTTATGTGAAATGCATTTTGAAACATAAAACATATGATTGAACTAATATGTAGTTATTGGATTAGATGGATGTATAAATATAAGTCATTAAGTTGATTCAACATAACTATATTATATTTAACTTAGTCATGTTTAATTTCAACTAATTTTGAAACTAAAAATATCTAATTGAATTAGAATAAGTTGTTGTCGGATGAGATTAATGAAAAGGCCAATGTAAGTCAATAAACTAATTCAAGATAACAATCATTTATTTGAGTTTAATAGTCTTTAAGTTAAATTCATTTCATAACTAAAACATCTAATTCAATTGATGCAAGTTGTCATGGGATGAGATATATGAATGTACCATCAATCAGTGACTTATAATAAGTTGATAAAATTATACAAAGTATCAATCCTGTATTAAAGTTAATAGTATTTAAGTTAAAATCAATTTCAAAACTTTAAACATGTTATTGAATTAGATTAATATGTGTCAATATAAGTCGATAAGTTTGTTAAGGATAACAATACTCCATTTCAGTTAATCGTCATTAAGCTATATTCACTTTCAAACTCAAAACATCTACTTGAATCGAAACAATTTGTTATCCAATAAGAACAATGAAAGACTTATAACTATACACTTATATTATATAAATATAATAATAATCTTTGATGTATTCTCTTAACTTTCTACACATGTGAGTATAAACTAATAAATGATCAAGGTGATGATGATTTATAATGGTGAATGATCATAATTTAGTGATGATGATGATGATTAAAGTCGATAAACACAAGCTAATATAATACGAGTATATATATAATGTGACAAAAATCAGTGTAGTTGGGTAATCATTAGGCTAAACTAGATCAGTATACTGTGCAGATATATGTATTGCATTTTGAGTATATATTAATGTATAGAATTGTGTATAGATCAAAGTATTGAATTTCGAATATAGATTAGTATAAACACAAGCTAACACGAATTGATTAGTGTATAGAATAGTTAATGTGAGTGGGTAATCATAAAAGAAACTCTCTCCTCTCTTTCATAATATTTTAATTATTATTAATTTTTTTATAAATGTATCAATTGCAATATTTTGAAATATCATATTATTAGAAAATATAATTTTAGATGGTACCAACTTATGAATAGTTATAAAGGAATGATATAGTATACATTTAGTAAAAGATGAAATTAATATATTTAAATGATTTTGTAGATATAAAATAATAATTTAAATGATTTTGTAGAATCATATAAAGTATCAATCCTGCATTCAAGTTAATAATATTTAAGGTAAATCAATTTCGAAACTGTAAACATGTTATTGAATTAGATTAATATGTGTCAATGTAAGTCGATAAGTTTGTTAAGGATAACAATACTCCATTATATTGCAGTTAAGCGTCATTAAGCTATATTCACTTTCAAACTCAAAACATCTAATTGAATCGAAACAATTTGTTATCCAATAAGAACAATGAAAGACTTATAACTATACGCATGTATCATATAAATATAATAATAATCTTTGATTTATTCTCTTAACTTTCTACACATGCGAGAATAAACTAATTTTCCTATTCAATATGATTCAACTTTCAAAAAAAATTTGTTTTCTTGACACGAAAATGTTAATTAAATATCATAAAATTTTTAAGTTTCTCTTAAAATGACTCATTTTACCATGTAAATAAAAATCAATAAAAATTGTCATAAAAAAATCAAAATTAAAAAAAGTTAATTAATCTTTAATTTTCACAAGTTTACAAATAAACATGAATTCCAAAGTCCATTCAAGGAGATGAAGATCAAGGAGCATCATGGTGAAGATCAAGATTGAAGATTTGTATGGATCATAGATTTTATACATATTGTTGTAATAATAGTTTCTTTGTAAATAATTATTGCATCATTCAATTAGTAGAAAAAACATGGAAATATTTATGCATAATTTTCATAAATAATTCCACAACTCTTTATTAATAAAATGAGCAACCAATGTTACAAATGTTGCATGTTGGGCCCAATATGTCATTGTACATGAATCAAATGACCCAATCTCAATTAAGAGGAAAAATTGCAAATCTAACTAAGTTAAATTGAATGATGATCCATCTTACATTTTAAAAAATGTGTTCTCCATATTCAAATGGATTAATCATATAATTTGACATAATTAGATTGGTAATTATGATCTCCGAATTGATTTTAGGCCGTTTCACGTGTCTCGCTTCAAATGGCCAAATTCCAATTAGCCAAAAACAATCTCTCAAAGTTTGATCTCAAATTGATTATTTCTCTCTAAATGACTTAATAATCTTCAATCAAGATTATTTCTCAAAAGCCTTCAAATTAGGAAGCAAACTTCTAAGACCTCTTGAAAATCATAAACATAAATTAAGGTGGTTATTTCAATCCTCGATTAATCGCTAATTGGAGTGATTATCTCATTTTCCAATAGATTTGTTTAATTCTAAAGGTGAGTTATTCATGATCTATTTCCTTTTCTTCCCCAATGGAATTGGCCATTTAGGGCGAGACACCAGCTCGAACTACGATGGTTTTGATCCATGAGTGGATTCCTATTCCGCAATGATTGGTACGTAGTGCAACTTCAGTGGTCAAACCTACCATGTACAAATGATATATTGGTTCTAAATAAAAATGGTTGAGGTGCATATGTGCAAACTATGTGATTTTTTTTTAATAGCCATGATTACTTTAAAATGGAATATAACGCATTTAGTAAGAGCCCGTTCTGTAGAACGGAAGAGGAGACGAGTTCCAGACGTTCGCACCTCTTAACCTAAACCCCGAACCCTATCTCATAGTATGAAAGACCAATTTTCAAAGCCTTATCCATATGAAGTCATCATCGTTTTAAATGATATTTCTTGAAATTGATTTTAAAATGATTTATTAAATAAATCTGTCCCTATTCAGATATTAATAGGGTGGCAACTTCAAAGTTTTCTAAAACTCATAGTCCAATGAGAGACTTTTGTGGGATTCAGACCGTTAATTAAGACAGTCAAAAATCGAATACTACAACAGGTCGCTTGTTTGAATCTGCACCTTCCGGCTACTGGTGAACTGCTAGTTGAACATATTCTGGAGCTCTGCGAATGAGGTGATGCATCCATTTGGCAGATTAGTTAACCAATCTAGGGCAGGATCGAATAGAGTGGACCCGCACCCTTTACACAGACTATCTTCTCTCATATCACGAGGGATAGGGATAGTCATCATCGTTTGCTTATAATGCTTCATGTGCTCACTAGGATCAGTGGTCCCGTCATATAGCTGGATGTTTTGCGCACTGAATCGCTTGGGGATGTCGATGTTATCAATATGATCTGCAATAGGCGAGTCTGCATAACTATTCGGTTTGGCCTCTGCTATGGCAGGAGTCATCCCCGGGATCTTATTAATAATTTCTTGCAAGATAGCAAATTTATGCTCCATGGCCTCAGTCATGCTACCGAGGACTGGTTGGAGGAAGTCCATCCCTGGCGGAAGATTAGGGTTAGATTGGACATGTGACGCCGAAGCGCCTACTCTTTGAGTGACGAGCACACTGGCAGGTTGACTCATAGGAGGTACATTTTGGGCGAAGGTGATAGATGGAACTCTAGGAGGTGGAGGAGGCAGAATTTCCGGAAAGGTAACACAAGTTCGATTGGGAGTATTGGACACGGTGACATTTCTAGACGAATTTGGAAGAGGAGGCGCATTTGGCACCGATCGAGATGACGGACCGATGGTTGGAAAGGTTGAGGGAGTTTGAAAAGGATTCGAACCAAGTAGGTGAGTCTCATCTTCGACCATTACGAAATCACTGGCCAATGAGGTTGGAGCAGGGCGTGACACTTGAGGTGTCATGATTTGTAAGATCACTAGGGTGAAGATCAGAGAATTTTGTAGCATAGGCTGGCTTTGAGGAGGAGTGACGATATCCATATCCAAGCGGGTTGTCGCGCGTTCGAGGTTACGACGTGCCTGGTCGCGAGAGGATGATGTCGACATGGAAATAGCGGATTGGACTTGGCCACGAAGGACATCGTTTTCTTTCTGGAGAATATCAATTTTTTCATTGAGGCGCTTCCAGATTTCTTCCACAGAGGAAGGGATGTTTCCAGCCATGGTGATATTTTTTTTTTTGAACAAAGGGACTTGTTAAAGCACTTTTTAGACAGAAAGCCCCACGGTGGGCGCCAAATTATTTTGGAAAAATTTCACCAGAGAGGGTTAATCTATCAAGAAGAGTTAGACAATCAATCTAAGTGCTAGAGAATAAAATTGAGAAGTAACGTTGCTCGTTGTATTATTGCATCGATAGCTTATAAGAATACAAAAATATTGAGAAGAGAAGAAGTAGAGTAGATTGTAATAAGATGCCTTATACTTGGCTACGTATTGTTCTATTTATAATGAAATAAACCTAGCTAAGTCATCGTTATTGGTTGTTGGAAATGATAGATATTCCAGCTGAAGATCCATTGAATTAGTGCGAGCTTCTTCCTCTATTATCTCAACTGCACAACGGGTGCTGACTTTATTCAATGTAGAATATTGCCACGTACTTACCGGTCATGTAGACGACATCTAGACATGTACTTACCGGTCAGTATAATCAGAATTTTACCGCACAACATATAGCTCAAATAGACCAATATTTGAGGCGGGCCTGCGTTGAAACCACCTTATTATAGGAATATGTTAAGCACCGGTGAGGCAACAGTTATGAGTTCCAAGATCTTGGAACATTGGAAGCTAGTGTGAAGAAACTTGTAAGCTTGTAAGCCGCTATTTCACCGAACCATTCACCTTGCTGATTGACGCTATTTACACTCACGGTTTTTTCAGTGATGCTTTTTTCTCTTAAAACTTCCACCATTACGGATCTCTCTATGTTCAAAGAATCAGAGCTTGCCAGTTTTGAGAGTGCGTCCGCTTTAGTATTGTCGGCCCTAGGAATGGCTTAAACTTCGAAGTGAGCCAACTGGGCTATCATTTCCTTGGCCTTCTCCACATACTTCTGCATATTGGCTTCTCGGACCTCAAACTCTCCTTTTAGCTGGCCATTAACAAGTTCCGAATCTGTTTTCAGAGATACGCTCTTAGCCCCAGCAGCTATGCACATCCTTTTTCCAGCGATTGTGGCCTCATATTCGACCTCATTGTTTGAAGCTGGAAAGGTGAACTTGATGGCGTACTCAAAAACGTTTCCTTCTGGGCTAGTCATTACAATGCCGGCCCCTGAACCATTCACTGCTGATGAGCCATCCACTTCCAACATCCAAGTGCTCTTTTCAACTTGCTCTTCTTCGTAAGATGCCTCTACGGTAAAATCCGCTAGTGCTTGGGCTTTTATCGCGGTCCTAGGTTTATACTAGATGTCGTACTCGGACAATTCAACTGCCCACTTCAAAAGGCGCCCAGAACTATCCATCTTTTGTAATGCCTTCTCCAGTGGCTGATTAGTTAAGACTTGAATGGGATGACAATCGAAATATGGCCTAAGCTTTCTAGCAGCAATTATCACGGCCAAAGCCATCTTCTCGACCAGTTGATAGCGGCTTTCTGGACCGTTCAAGATATGGCTGATAAAATATATCGGTCGGTGCATCTTTTCCTTTTCAACCAACAAGACAGCCGCGATGGTTTTCGGTGAGGCCGAGATATACAATTGTAGCGTATCTCCCGTCTCTGGTCGAGTGATTGTGGGCAAAGTTCTGAGGTGCTCTTTGACCGCGATGAAAGCATGGCTTTGCTCCTCGCCCCACTCAAACTTTTTGTTTCCTCTTAATAATGCAAAAAGGGAAGGGCCTTATCGGCCGACTTTGAAATAAAACGGGTTAACGCTGCCATCCTCCCAGTTAGCCTCTGGACATCTTTGACATTCTTTGGTTCTGGCAGGTCCATAATAGCTCGAACCTTGTCTGGGTTGGCATCAATCCCTCTTTAGCTGACCATGAAACCCAAAAATTTTCCAGCTCTCACCCCAAATACGCATTTCTTTGGGTTGAGTTTCATCTTGTATCTTCTCAGAGTGCTGAAAGTCTCCTCTAAGTCATCGAGGTGTTCACGGTCTGTTTTGCTCGTGACGATAGAGTCTACATAGACTTCGATGTTTCTTCCCTTTTGGTCCGCGAATACCTTATCGACTAATTTTTGGTACGTGGCCCCAGCATTCCTCAGGCCAAAAGGCATTGCTTTATAATTGAAGACTCCACAGTCTGTGATGAAAGCAGCCTTCTTCCTATCAGCTTCGAGAAGGTTGATTTGGTGATACCCCGAAAACGCGTCCATGAAACTTAATAGTGCATGGCCGCTAGTGGAATCTACCAGCTGATCAATCCTTGGCAAGGGATAGCAGTCTTTTGGACACGCTCTATTAAGGTCGGTGAAATCAACACACATCCGCCATTGGCCATTTGATTTCTTCACCATAACAACGTTTGCTAACCACTCTAGGTAATCACAAACTTCAATGAAGTCAGCCGCCAGTAACTTATTAACTTCTTCTCTTACGGCCTTGTTCTTTTCTATTGAAAAATTCATTTTCTTCTGCTTGACTGGACGAACCGAGCTGTCGACATTCAGACGATGGACCATCACGGTCGGGTCTATTCCCGGCATCTCATCCGCCGAGAACGCGAATACATCAGCGTTCTTTCGTAGGAGAGTCACCTGGTTGATCCTGACCTCTGGGTCCATGTCCGTTCCGACAGCCACGGTCCTTTCAGGATCATCCGCCAACATTTCAAACTTGGACTCTCCATCAGGCTTGGGCCTTGGCAAATCTTCTGGTCGAGCTTCTGGCTCCTCCATGGTTACCTCCATAGCATTTTCATTCTTTTTCTCAGATTGCTCTTCTTCCACGACCTTTTTCTTAGCTCTCTTTTCCTTCCCTGATGGCGGACATGATTCTTCAACAGGAACCCTTCTTGCCGGCTGTTTCAGAGCCGTTAAATAACATGACTTTGCTGTTTCTTGATTTCCTCTTATCCTCGCTGTCGTACCCGAATTGGATACATACAGCATGGTTAAGTGATAAGTAGATACCACTCCCTGAACATCGTGGATTAGCGATCTTCCTATTATTGCAATATATGCTCCCGGAACATCTATTACCAAGAATTCAGACATCACATCTCTGGCTTCACTGTTCTCGCCAACCCTGACCGGTAGCTTTATAATTCATTCTGGTATTGCGGATGCTCTAGTGAATCCGATCACTGGGTATCGAACTGGTTGTAAGTGCTCCCGGAATATCATTAACTTCTCGAAAGTAGATAGGAATAAAATATTAGCGGAACTTCCTCCATCCACCAAAATTCTATGAATCAAGCAGTTTGCAACTTTCAAGGTGACCACCAGTGGGTCATCATGAGGATATACCACATGATTTGCATCTTCTAACGAGAATGACATGGCCGGCATGACTGGTGGCTTTCTCCACTAGGCAACTCTCATTAAAGTTTACCTGATGCCGGAATTCCTTGAGACTAGCTTTCGCCCCGCTGACACTTCCGCCATGGATTGGGCCGCCACTGATCACGTGTATTTCACCTATCCGAGATTAAACATTCTGATCTCTAGCTTTTACCAAATCACCTTCATTGGTCTGAGCTTTATACTGAGTGAAGTATCCTCTGCGGATAAGATCTTCTAGATTATCCTTCAGGTGGCGGCAGTCTTCAGTTACATGGTCGTGATCTCCGTGAAAATCACACCACTTAGTCTTATCACGGTTCTTATGAAACATCTTTCATGGTCTCTGCCATTTGTCACTTTCTTTGTTCATGGTGAATATTTGTGCCCGGGAAGTAGTGAGTTGGGTGTACGCGTTAAATCTATCTTTGCGTTCACTTTTTTCTCGCCCATCTCGTTCCCGGTCATTTCCTTTTTTGACCATATTGGATTCTTTTCTTTCATCCCGGCCACGATCAGCTTCGCGACCCTTATCCTTTCGTGATTTATCCTGTTTCTTCTTGTCGGATTCGCGATGTTGGCTGCTAGCTGCCTTGTCGAATTCTTCTCCTCTTATGAAATCATTTGCTTTGCCCAGCACTGGCTCTAATGACGTGAAAGTCTTTCGGCCCAGATAACTTCTGAATGCAGATCCTTCTCTTAGTCTAGTCATCAGTGCTAGAACTGCCACATCCTGTTGTAGCCTAGGAATGGATACGGCTTCAACGTTGAAGCGTCCAATATAGTCACGAAGGGATTCCGTCTCTCCTTGCTTTATCGACAACAGTTCGCCAGTAGTGCGCTCACGGCGTCTATTACTTACGAAATGAGTACTGAACATGGACGAAAGCTGAGAAAAACTGGATACGTTACCAGGTTTAAGACTCTTGAACCAAGTCTGAGCGATGCCAGTGAGAGTGGACGGGAATACCTTGCACCAGATTGCATCTATTTGCGTGTACAAGTACATGTGTCCTTCGTAAGCCGCGATGTGGTCGTCAGGGTCTGAACTACCATCGTACTTGCATGATGGCATTTTGATTCTTGTCATCGAGTGGTTTAAAATCTCTGGCATGAATGGAGAGAGTTTGGGCTTGATCAACAGGTGTCCGCCAACCGAATAGTTACTAGCACCATGGGTGCTGTACTCTTGGTACGAGCGACTTTGGTTCTCGTCCTCTGAATAATCAAGCTCTTCTGTTTCCATCAACGTCTCTTCATACTCAGGATCCTCCAGTTATCTTTCCAACTGTCGGCCCTCTTGAGTGAAGGAACGCATTCTTCTTACTGGCGTACTATCAACATTTCTTCCTCTTAATGGCGGCAACCGTTTACGGGGTGCTCTAGCATTGGGGGTTGGAGTATTACCATCAGGTTGAGGTGTGTCTGCTATCATCTGGATGAAAGATGCTACCGTCTTCAACTGCTCCGGAGAGAATTGACTCGGGCCGAGCAGTTGATTGGAACTCCATTTGGATTTACCTGAGATACATTGTTCTCAGGAGTTTGCTGCTCATTGTTGTTCTCGAGCACCCTTGTATTGAACTGAGGTGCACCCAATGGTCCGGTAATAGCTGGCTGAGTAGATCCCTGTCCGATCTCAAACCCTGGTGGTCCACGACTTGCGTTGCTTGTCTTATCCATGACTGCTTCACAAAGATGGGAGGCCCCTCCTTCTAGCGCCAAGTTGTTTCGGTGTTGAAACGGTGGCGGACACAGAGATGTCCGTCAGTACTTAAGTGGGCGTCCGGGACTGGAAGTCTGCAAGGAAGACAAACGTAAACTACCCTCGGGGGGGATGCGAGGAAACCCCCTCCGACGCTCAAGTCAGTAAGTGCCCGATAAGGATTTTAGAGAGAGAGAGAGAGAAAGTAGTATTTAGAGTGTGAGAGAATGTACCTGCAGAATAGTACCATTTGGCTATTTATAGTAGTACTATTCATCTGACAGGATGCGTAATCCTTTGACACGTGTATGACTGCGATGAGTCTGATTAGAGGGAAGATTCCCTTGTTTTGTCCTTTAGTGTGGCCGCGAGCACCATCTCGGCCTATTTATTAGGAATGGCTTGGATTTTCTTGGTGAGATCACGTCTTAAGTTGCTCATGTCGGCCATGTGAAATATGTCTGACACCAAGCTTGGATATACCCATACAACCACCTCTCCACCCTATCTCCTCCCCCTTCCGCTGTCTTCTCAGACATCATGCTTGTTTCAGGGTTCAACCAAGCTTTGACCGATCTCGGCATTCCTAACTATGTTCTTATCACTACCTCACACAAGATTTTTCTCTCTCACTACCTACCTTTTTCTCGAAGGAGCAACCCAAGATAGCACCTTGCGTCCAACTCCCTGACGCTTTATAAGGCGAAAGGCATTGTCTTCAATAGCTTCAATTCTTTCGAGCTCGAAACAATCTCCGCTCTTCAAGAACGCAAAGTCTTAAGCAATGTCCCCCCAATCTTCCCCATTGGGCCATTGAAGCCCTTTGTTAATGAAAAACAAGGTGTTTTTCCTTACACAAAGTGGTTAGACGAGCAGCCGAATATATCGGTGCTCTACGTTTCGTCCGGGAGCAGGACTGCTATGAACCAAGAACAGATACACGAACTCGGAGTTGGATTGGAGAAAAGCGGGGTGCGATTCTTGTGGGTGATTAAGACTACTACGGTTGACAAGGACGAGAAGGAGGATAGTGTAGGTGAGTTGCTAGGAGAAGGTTTCCTAGACAGGACAAAAGAGAGAGGGATTATTGTTAAAGAGTGGGTTAATCAAGAAGTAATTCTTGATCATCCTGCAGTTGGAGGGGTCGTGACTCAGTGTGGGTGGAACTCGGTGATGGAGGCCGCGCAACGAGGAATGCCGGCTTTGGCATGGCCTCAACACGTCGATCAGAAGGTGAATGCTTGGGTGGTACGGAAGGCGGGGCTAGGAGTTTGGGAGAAGGAGTGGGGGTGGGTTGGACAAAAATTAGTTAAAGCTGAAGTAATTGCTGATAGGATTAAGGAGGTGATGAATTGTGAAGGGTTGAGAACAAGTGCTAGTAATGTTGGTGAAGAAGCTGGTAAGACGTGGGATGCAAATGGTGGAAGCTCTAATCGTATGTTGATGAATTTGATTTCTAGTATTGAGTCCGGGATAAATTTGAAAAGTTAGTGAAACGTACTTTGTGACTTGTGAGTTGGCCATTAACATGAAACATTCTATTTAGTGGTGTCAATTCATTTAACCAGATCAGTTCTAGTTCAAACCAAACAGTTCAGTTGACTTCAGTTCAGTTAATTCAGTTCATTTTTTCGAGATTAATTGATTCAGTTTAAACTTTTTCGGTTTCAGTTTCAATCCATACAGTTAATTCAATTTTCAGTTAAGTTTAGTTCAGTTTACAGTTGTCTTTTGGTTTGACCCGTACAGTTTTGGTTTAGACAGTTGACTTTTTACCTATTACTATCAGTTAAACAGTTATTTTCAGTTCGGATTCAGTTAATTTCAGTTTCTTAGGTAAACCCGCATCGACTCGGGTGAAACTTGATATCGGTTATGCCATGTACAACTTTTCCCTTCGGGTCTCGCTTCGGGTCAAGCCATTATTCATTGCAGGGAATTTCAACTCAGTTGAACTTTTGTCACATCGGTTAAACTTGTCGAAAACAACGATAGCACCAAGAGACTTATTTATATTTGTCTACAAAAGCACATTTTGAAGTTGCTATATTTTCTGTAAAATTACTTTATTAACGGTTCAACATTTGGCTGATATTGAAAAAATCAATTTCAAATTCTTCATTATTCTATAGTTTTCCAATGTGTAACTATCAATGTTGAATTGGTGATTGGTGATTGGTGATTGGTTGTGGTCAAAGATTAAGATGATGATTGAAAATGATGCATTAGTTTATAAATCAGTTAATATAAGTGGTTAATCATTAGGCTAATCGTCTTCCAGTGTATAATGGAATTTGAAAGAAAAAACATCTACTTAAATAATCCAAGTATTTATTATTGTACATAATGAATGTGCCAATGGTAGCTGGTAAGCTAATTCAAAATAACAATACGATATTTGAGTTAATCGTCTTTATGTGAAATGCATTTTGAAACATAAAACATATGATTGAACTAATATGTAGTTATTAGATTAGATGGATGTATAAATATAAGTCATTAAGTTGATTCAACATAACTATATTATATTTAACTTAGTCATGTTTAATTTCAACTAATTTTGAAACTAAAAATATCTAATTGAATTAGAATAAGTTGTTGTCGGATGAGATTAATGAACAGGCCAATGTAACTCAATAAACTAATTCAAGATAACAATCATTTATTTGAGTTTAATAGTCTTTAAGTTAAATTCATTTCATAACTAAAACATCTAATTCAATTGATGCAAGTTGTCATGGGATGAGATATATGAATGTACCATCAATCAGTGACTTATAATAAGTTGATAAAATCATACAAAGTATCAATCATGCATTCAAGTTAATAGTATTTAAGTTAAATCAATTTCAAAACTGTAAACATGTTATTGAATTAGATTAATATGTGTCAATATAAGTCGATAAGTTTGTTAAGTATAACAATACTCCATTTCAGTTAATCGTCATTAAGCTATATTCACTTTCAAACTCAAAACATCTACTTGAATCGAAACAATTTGTTATCCAATAAGAACAATAAAAGACTTATAACTATACACTTATATTATATAAATATAATAATAATCTTTGATGTATTCTCTTAACTTTCTACACATGTGAGTATAAACTAATAAATGATCAAGGTGATGATGATTTATAATGGTGAATGATCATAATTTAGTGATGATGATGATGATTATAGTCGATAAACACAAGCTAATATAATACGAGTATAATGTGACAAAAATCAGTGTAGTTGGGTAATCATTAGGCTAAACTAGATCAGTATATTGTGCAGATATATGTATTGCATTTTGAGTATATATTAATGTGTAGAATAGTGTATAGATCAAAGTATTGAATTTCGAATATAGATTAGTATAAACACAAGCTAACACGAATTAATTAGTGTATAGAATAGTTAATGTGAGTGGGTAATCATAAAAGAAACTCTCTCCCTCTTTCATAATATTTTAATTATTATTAATTTTCTTATAAATGTATCAATTGCAATATTTTGAAATATCATATTATTAGAAAATATAATTTTAGATGGTACCAACTTATGAATAGTTATAAAGGAATGATATAGTATACATTTAGTAAAAGATGAAATTAATATATTTAAATGATTTTGTAGATATAAAATAATAATTTAAATGATTTTGTAGAATCATATAATGTATCAATCCTGCATTCAAGTTAATAATATTTAAGGTAAATCAATTTCGAAACTGTAAACATGTTATTGAATTAGATTAATATGTGTCAATGTAAGTCGATAAGTTTGTTAAGGATAACAATACTCCATTATATTGCAGTTAAGCGTCATTAAGCTATATTCACTTTCAAACTCAAAACATCTAATTGAATCGAAACAATTTGTTATCCAATAAGAACAATGAAAGACTTATAACTATACGCATGTATCATATAAATATAATAATAATCTTTGATTTATTCTCTTAACTTTCTACACATGCGAGTATAAACTAATTTTCCTATTCATTATGATTCAACTTTCAAAAAAAATTTGTTTTCTTGACACGAAAATGTTAATTAAATATCATAAAATTTTTAAGTTTCTCTTAAAATGACTCATTTTACCATCTAAATAAAAATCAATAAAAATTGTCATAAAAAAATCAAAATAAAAAAAAGTTAATTAATCTTTAATTTTCACAAGTTTACAAATAAACATGAATTCCAAAGTCCATTCAAGGAGATGAAGATCAAGGAGCATCATGGTGAAGATCAAGATTAAAGATTTGTATGGATCATAGATTTTGTACATATTGTTGTAATAATAGTTTCTTTGTAAATAATTATTGCATCATTCAATTAGTAGAAAAAACACGGAGATATTTATGCATAATTTTCATAAATAATTCCACAACTCTTTATTAATAAAATGAGCAACCAATGTTACAAATGTTGCATGTTGGGCCCAATATGTCATAGTACATGAATCAAATGACCCAATCTCAATTAAGAGGAAAAATTGCAAATCTAACAAAGTTAAATTGAATGATGATCCATCTTACATTTTAAAAAATTTGTTCTCCATATTCAAATGGATTAATCATAGAATTTGACATAATTAGATTGGTAATTATGATCTCCGAATTGATTTTAGGCCGTTTCACGTGTCTCGCTTCAAATGGCCAAATTCCAATTAGCCAAAAAACAATCTCTCAAAGTTTGATCTCAAATTGATTATTTCTCTCTAAATGACTTAATAATCTTCAATCAAGATTATTTCTCAAAAGCCTTCAAATTAGGAAGCAAACTTCTAAGACCTCTTGAAAATCATAAACATAATCACTAATTAAGGTGGTTATTTCAATCCTCGATTAATCGCTAATTGGAGTGATTATCTCATTTTCCAATAGATTTGTTTAATTCTAAAGGTGAGTTATTCATGATCTATTTCCTTTTCTTCCCCAATGGAATTGGCCATTTAGGGTGAGACACCAGCTCGAACTACGATGGTTTTGATCGATGAGTGGATTCCAATTCCGCAATGATTGGTACGTACTGCAACTTCAGTGGTCAAACCTACCATGTACAAATGATATATTGGTTCTAAATAAAAATGGTTGATGTGCATATGTGCAAACTATGTGATTTTTTTTAAATAGCCATGATTACTTTAAAATGGAAAATAACGCATTTAGTAAGAGCCCGTTCTGTAGAACGGAAGAGGAGACGAGTTCCAGACGTTCGCACCTCTTAACCTAAACCCCGAACCCTATCTCATAGTATGAAAGACCAATTTTTAAAGCCTTATCCATATGAAGTCATCATCGTTTTAAATGATATTTCTTGAAATTGATTTTAAAATGATTTATTAAATAAATCTGTCCCTATTCAGATATTAATAGGGTGGCAACTTCAAAGTTTTCTAAAACTCATAGTCCAATGAGAGACTTTCGTGGGATTCAGACCGTTAATTAACACAGTCAAAAATCGAATACTACAACAGGTTTGACAACACAGAGTCAAACTTTGTTGCAAGATTCTGAAAACTCTGCCAGAGTCAAACCTGAGAAATGTCACTTCTGTGGCCTGTCACTTGGTGGCTGGCAGAGTCAAACTTTGTTGCAAGATTGAGTTGGAAGCCAGAAGCGAGTTGAGAGCAAAGTTATGATTCGAATTGTGTATTATGGGTTAAAGTCCGGGACTTAAGTTTGTATATAGAGGAGTTTATTTAGAATTACTTATGACATAGTTTATTCTTTTGCCTTGAAATTGGGATTGAATGACTATGTAATTGAAGCCTTTTATAAAGGATATTATTTTGTGGGCCCATAACCCACAGGTCCAGGATCGTATATTTCAGGTTGTTTCCGCTACGAGTGTTATCTAATTCATAAGTGATTTTTATTATTTTGGTGCCAATTGAGATTTGTGATTACTAAGCGAGTTAAGCTAGCAGCTCGGGAAGCGGGCTGTTACAAATGGTATCAGAGCAACCCTGCGATCGTGTACTGAGTTTTCCACATAGCGGGGGTAAAAGATCGTTGGGAATGTGTGTCTGTTACTTGGATAATTAGAGTTCAAGTTTTGAGCTATAGAATAAGAATAAGAGTTTAGATTTGTGTAAAACTTCGGGAATATGAGTATGGAGTTCAAGGTTGAAATTTGAGGATATTTGAAATTTATTGGTAGGGAATATTGAGAAGTTCATCATGGAAATTTATTATGGACTATCAGAGGCTGTAGTGCTTGATATCTGGATACTTAAGCTTGATCTATGAGTTTATATTTTGAAGTTTCGAGGGCGAAACTTATTTTAAGGGTGGTAGAGTGTAACAGCCTGAATTTTTAAGCAGGTTCAATTATTTTGTTAGCTATATTAAGTCTTCATCAGGCTTTGGTCCTTAAAGTAGTTATAATTCTCTCCAACATCATACTAGGACAAAAGTGAATAAGAACCATCATTCTTAGTGCTTAAGAAAGCAAGTGGATAAGCTCTAACATTCTTAGTGGTTAAGAAAGCAAGTGGATAAGCTCTAACATTCTTAGTGGTTAAGAAAGCTTGTGGATAAGCACTATCATTCTTAATGGTTAAGAAAGGTCAAAGAGGATAAGCACTATCATTCTTAGTGGTTAAGTAAGCCTTGAGAACCAATAGATAAGCTAAAAAGCCTTGGAGAGCCTTATTCCTTAAAATTATGAAAATTGCATAGAGACCATTTTATCGGGTAACAATGAACTTCCAGTTAAAGAGCCTTTTTGGGTTGAATCCGAGCTCAGAACCAAATCAAACTTGATATATGTTATGTTTGCGATGTCTTAAGGTTAAAATGGTCATTTGTTCCCGAAATATACGTGGATTAATATGGTAAATTCCTTACTTAGTAAAACCTGGCCAGCTAAAATATCAGTTCGTACCTATCCTCAAAGAATGCTTCTTAGCAGCTGCTTGAATGTCGATCTCTTAAAGATATTTGCATGCATGAAAGCCAACACCTCAAGCTAATTCCCTAGCATTTCAAGCTTTTGGCAGAGTTTTCAAGCCTTGGGAAGTTGTAGAAAACTCCATAGAAACATCAAGCAAACTGTGTAAGTACAACTTTGTATTTCTCTTGTACTTAGCTTAGTATTTCATGTTCTAAAAGTTGTGTAAACTAATTCCTAGCACTTTACATATTCAGGGGAAGCTGTAGGAAGGGTAAACCACTTGGGATAAGAAGTTTTAAGTGCATTAAGCAACCTAAGTGAAGGTACACACTTAGTTTGGATTGTAACCTAGAGATTTTCCTACCTATGGTTAGATGATTGTTTCTTTCTATTATGAAGCATGAATATGAAATGAAATCTTTTCTGATATGCATATTAGTATGTGTTCTTTGAGTATATGACATGGATTTGGCATGCTGTGGTTCACTTGAGATGTTTTACTTAGCCTAAGCTAGGCTCAAACACTAAATTGCCATGTTTATGCTTTAAAATGGAATTTGTTAAGTATATGGAATTGTATGGTACTGAAACACTAAATGACTTGGATTTTAATCGCGGAAGCGAGGCGTGAGTATACACCCGGGTTAGGGCGGCTATTCCCTAACTGTTACCCAGCCAGGAGGGGGAAATCCTGGCGGAAGTAGGACATGTTCGGGTTAAGTCTTGCAAGCAGAACAGTAAAAGGTGGGGTGACGACCCTCAACAGTTTGCTACGCTCGCGGTCATATCAAAAGATTGATCTTATGAAATCTCTAAGTAATTGAAGTGATTATGAGTACTTGCTATTATGACTATGTGTTATCAATTAGTTTTCAAAATACACCTAAACTTGTATTTTCTATTACATAGTGTGTACTCAACTTTGCTGATAGTGTTGTCATTTCTGTGGCCTGTCACTTGGTGGGTGGTAGAGTCAAACTTTGTTGCAGGATTGTGTTGGAAGCCAGAAGCGAGTTGAGAGCAAAGTTATGATTCGAATTGTGTATTATGGGTTAAAGTGTGAGACTTAAGTTTGTATATAGAGGAGTTTGTTTAGAATTACTTATGACCTAGTTTATTCTTTTGCCTTGAAATTGGGATTGAATGACTATGTAATTGAAGCCTTTTATAAAGGATATTGTTTTGTGGGCCCATAACCCACAGGTCCAAGATCGTATATTTCAGGTTGTTTCCGCTACGAGTGCTATCTAATTCATAAGTGATTATTATTATTTTGGTGCCAATTGAGATTTGTGATTACTAAGTGAGTTAAGCTAGCAGCTCGGGAAGCGAGCTGTTACAGTGGTATTCCAGCTTCTTGGGACAGGTGTCCCATCCTGCTTGACAAGAGAATATGCCCCTTGCCCGACGACCTTGCTTATTTGGTATGGCCCTTCCCAAGTGGGGCCTAGCTTACTGTCATTGGGATCCTTTGTGTTCTGGAAGACTTTTCTGAGGACCCAGTCACCTACTTGAAACACCTTGATCCTTACGTTTTTGTTATAGTTGCATGCTACGCCTTGTTGATAGGCTTCCATTCTAATTCTAGCCCTTTCTCTTACTTCATCAATGGTATCTATATCATGGGTTAGTTCGTTATCATTTCTATCTTCAGTCATTAAACCATACCTGGGAGAGGGGACTTGGACTTCTGTTGGAATGACAGCTTCGCATCCGTAAATGATGGAGAAAGGAGTATGGCCAGTGGCATTTTTGGGAGTGGTCCGATCTGCCCACAAGAAGTGTGGAAGGTTGATGCGTGTGTGAAGCATCAAGTTTGACAATCCAAGTTCTGTTAGGATTCTTATGTAGCTTCCTAGTTCTGTTAGGAAACTATGTATTTTATTTGCTTTATAACTCTTATTTTTGTCGTGTGAAATGATGAAAGGAATCCTATTATGTTTAGGAGTCTAATTCCCTTTGTCATAGAGTCTTGTTAGGAGTCTAGCTTAGATAGGATTGTTTATGTTTATCCTAGGCGTGTTATGTTTATCTTATTCGGCGTGTGATGTTTAGCTAGGAGTATTATTATTTATCTTGTTAGTAGTTAAGCTTGTTTAGGAGTGTTAAGGCGTGTACTTATATATACACGTTCATATCAATAAACTAGTAGAGTTGAATGAATTTGAGAAATTCGAGTGCTTGTTTGCATTGAATGTTGGTCGTCGTACCAAGAACATACAAATCGAGGTTTGTGTGCATCTCCTAGTTGCGGTTAGTGAGAGATCCTCTAGTTCTCGAGGGAACATATAGAGCCTATCCTTATAAAGATCCAATCTTTATATTTTATTTGTTACTAAGTTCGAACCTTTCATCCATTAAACGTGAGATTAGAGTGTTCTTTACATTATTCGTGTTTTAAGCTTCCGCAAACACATCATTTGGTATCAGAGCTACTCCGGTAAAATGAAGCGTGACCGTGTGTTTTAAGTCGGAATTTGGATTTGTTTGTTTCGTTAGAAAGCTAACAAGTAGGTCTATCTTGTGTTAAAATTTCAGCCCATTCCTATCAGTAACAAAGTCACAGTGAATGCGAACATTTGATGCAGATTTCTGTTATTCCGGACAGATTACATACTGTTAGTAAAATAAAAACTGCATTCGATTGGTTTGTTATTTTTTGATGAAATTTTGGTCTAGTGTTTTAAACACATAGGGCTACCTGGATAAAAAATTTCATAAATTTTTGAGGTGTTTTGATCGCGTTTTGGGGTACATATTTCAGATGTATTTTCTGGGCAGTTTTTTTCAGTTTAAGAATTATGGACATGAGTGGATGGTCGCCTGAGTTCTTAGAGGCTTATAAACGAATGCAACAGGCTAAGAAAGTTGTTCAAGATTTGGTTCAACAACTTAAAGAGGAACGACATGAAGATTCAAAGAAACTTTCGATTGTTGAGAAGGATGAAGAAAAGATAGACACTTTATCTTGTTCCAAGGATAAAAATTTGATTTTGACAGATGAAGAAGTGATCCCTAAACTTGAAATAAAGGAAACCGTGCCTCTTGTTAATATTTCTTTTGCTTTGGTTCCTAGGGTTGATGATGATATTGTTCCAAACGTTAAAAATCTACATCTAACATTACCATGGAGTTTGGGAAGATTAAATTTTCGTGGAGCAAAAGATTATCTTGGCCGAAGGAAAGTGCTAGTTGATGGGTGCAATGTTGTGTGCTTGATATGTGGTGCTACTGATTTTCGTGTGATCATGTTCTTTTGCTGGGTTGTTCAACGCATATGGTTGATTCCAAGGACTTCAAAACTTGAGACAATTTTTTTCTAAGGAGGGGAGTATGATGCGTGTGTGAAGCATCAAGTTTGACAATCCTAGTTCTATTAGGATTCTTATGTAGCTTCCTTGTTCTGTTAGGAAACTATGTATTTTATTTGCTTTATAACTCTTATTTTTGTCGTGTGAAATGATGAAAGGAATCCTATTATGTTTAGGAGTCAAATTCCCTTTGTCATAGAGTCTTGTTAGGAGTCTAGCTTAGATAGGATTGTTTATGTTTATCCTAGGCGTGTTATGATTATCTTATTAGGCGTGTGATGTTTAGCTAGGAGTATTATTATTTATCTTGTTAGTAGGTAAGCTTGTTTAGGAGTGTTAAGGCGTGTACTTATATATACACGTTCATATCAATAAAACAGTAGAGTTGAATGAATTTGAGAAATTCGAGTGCTTGTTTGCATTGAATGTTGGTCGTCGTACCAAGAACATACAAATCGAGGTTTGTGTGCATCTCCTAGTTGCGGTTAGTGAGAGATCCTCTAGTTCTCGAGGGAACATATAGAGCCTATCCTTATAAAGATCCAATCTTTATATTTTATTTGTTACAAAGTTCGAACCTTTCATCCATTAAACGTGAGATTAGAGTGTTCTTTACATTATTCGTGTTTTAAGCTTCCGCAAACACATCAAAGGTGCTCTGTCCACTTCCCTTTGGCAGCTTCTAGGCGACACTTCAACTGGCTTACCACGATTTTGTTGCTGGATTCTGCTTGACCATTTGCTTGAGGGAATCTAGGAGTGGACGTGTGCAACCCGATCTTCCATTTGGCGCAGAAGGCTTTCGTCTTGTCGCTTATGAACTGCGAGCCATTATCACATACTATGTCTGCGGGGACACCCTCCCTGCACAATATGTTATGTTTTATAAATGAAATTACTTCTTTATCTCTTACCTGTTTGAAAGCTTCTGCTTCTATCCACTTTGAGAAGTAGTACGTCATGGCTAGCATGAAGACTTTTTGACCAGGTGCCTGAGGTAGCTTGCCTACTATATCCATGCCCCACTTTATGAATGGCTATGGCGTCAAAATGTAAGGTTTCCGAAGGTTGATGTTGGACAGGTGCATGTCATTGGCATGCGTCACACCTCTTGGTGACATCTACGACATCTTGGCGCATTGTGGGACAGTAGTATCCCATTAAGTGGACTTTAGTAGATAGGCTTCGTCTTGTTGCATGGTTGCCCCTAGTGCCGCGATGAGTTTCCTCGAGAACTTTTCATGCTTCCTCGGTTTCTGGACATCTGAGATAAACAAGAACATCTTGAATTATTATATAGCAAGATGCTTTCATACGAAATGCCCTGGTGTCTTCCCCAGGGGGATGGTGCCATTCTTGAGCCAAGCAATGAATGGTGAGGTCCATCCTTCAGCGGAAACTGGTGCTGACGATGTCGAAACTCCGTCATGTCCACTTTGGATTGTGAAGACATCTTGTTCAATGGCTGGGTAAGCTAGGTGGACAATAGGCACGCTGGTCAACTTAGATCCTTTGGGTGAAGATCCTAAGCTGGCAAAAGCGTCAGCTTGAGAATTCTGTTCTTCGGGTACCTGTCTTATGTTACAGTACTCGAAAGTATTTGTTAGTCTATGAACGACATCTAAATAAGCGCTCATTTTTGCATCTTTGGCGGCATAATCGCCGTTAATCTGACTAACAATAAGTAGAGAGTCGCATCTTACCTCGAGACGTCTTACCTTCAGGTCCCTGGCTGCCATGAGTCCGACAAGTAATGCTTCATATTCAGATTCGTTGTTGGTGGCTCGAAAATCACACTGGACAGCTTGTACAATTTCATCACCTTCTGGGGATACAAGCATAATACGTAGGTCAATGCCCCGGATGTTGGATGCCCCATCATTATAAAGCGTCCAGGTTCGGTCAGAGCCGTCACCTTGAAGCATGTTGACCTCATTGTTAGCAAGGGGTTGAAGCCCAGGTGTGAGCTCATTGTCAGCAAGGGGTTGAAGCCCAGGCTTGTGATTTGATAGTTGTCCTTGGTTCATATTGGATGTCATAAGCGCTTAGTTGGATGGACCACTTAGCCATCCGTCCTGTTAGTTCTGGCTTTCGCAATACAATCTTAATTGGATAATTAGTTCTTTACTACTATGGGATGAGATACATCAAAATTGAAGAAAATCAGAAACCCTAACATCATATTAACTCTAAAAACATAAAATTGAAGAAAATCGAAAAAAAATACATCTACAGCCGAGAATAGTAAGAAAATCAAAAATCTTGATCTTTGTCTAGTTCTTGTGGTCGAACAACAATAGTAAGAACCGATCTAAAGGAAAAAAACAGAAAAAAAAAACTAAGAACAGATCTAAACAGCCGAAGAACCACTGAAGGACAAACGCCAAACGCAGGGCTTCGAATGGCCGACGAAGAAGAACTCTCGACGGAGTCAACCGATCATTCACAAAACCGCCACACGGATGTCGATGAACCGATCCTTCAGATCTAAACGTGAGTTTCACGGTCTGGATGTCGATGAACCGACATTTAGATCAAAACGCCGGTGGTGTTGATGAGAGGAAACGCAGATTCGAGGAGGAATGAGTGTGAGACTCGACGGTGGAAGGAGAATCGAAGGGGAAGGAGTGAGAGGAGATTGCGATGGTGATGAGAGGAGTGAGGGAAAGAGAAGGCAGAGGAGTGAGGGGAGATTGCGATGGTGGTGAGAGGAGTGAGGGAAAGAGAAGGCAGAGGAGTGAGAGGCGCTGAAAAGGGATGAAAGGAGGGAAGGTGAATGAATATATATGTGAGAAGGGAATTAAACGGCGCCTATGTACTCCAAACCCTAGATGAACCTATTGCTGCAGTTTTGCCTAAGAACCGCAGCAATAGGTTTATTGCACCTTTTTTTTTTAATTTTCACGCACTATATTGGGGCGTGTCATCCTTTTATTAATTAAAAGAGTCTATTGCTGCGGATTTTTGTCGGAACCGCATCAATAGGTTCAAATATGATTAAAAAAATAATATTTTAATCAATTGCTGTGGTTTCGGCTGGAAACCACAGCAATAGATCTGGTCAAACAGTCAGCCAAATTTAAAAAAAAATTCCGTTGAGACTTATTCCTGCGGTTTTGGCTGGAAACCGCAGCAATAGATCTATTTTATATTTTACCTTTTCTTTTCACATGATTTATTGCTGCGTACGGTTAAAACCGCAGCAATACCACCGCAGTAATAAGCAATTATTCTACTAGTGTCACACGTCGTGCATTTTCTCAAATTCCATTGGCAAAGCCAACTTATAAGGTACCTTCCCAATTTTTTGCAAAATCTCATATAGGCCAACATATTTAGCACTTAATTTGCCCTTTTTCCCAAATCTCATCACTCCCTTAGTTCGTGATACTTTCAAAAACACTTTATCACCTACTGCGAATTCATCTTCTCTTCGCTTTAAATCCGCATAACTCTTCTGCCTATCTTGAGCAGCTTGAATTCTAGCCTGAATCAACTTCACATTCTTAAAAGTCTCCTCAATGAATTTTGTCCCCAATACTATATTCTCACTAAAATCATTCCAGCAAATGGGACTTCTACACTTCCTTCCATACAATGCCACAAAAGGAGCCATCTTGATGCTCGCATGATAAATATTGTTGTACGAGAACTCAATCAAGTCTAAGGGATCTTCCCAACTACCTTGGAAGTCAATTACGCACGCTCTCAACATATCTTCCATAGTCTGGTTGGTCCTCTCAGTCTGACCATCGGTCGCAGGGTGAAAAGCAGTGCTCATCTTCAATGTTGTCCCAAGATTCAACTGGACCTTTTGCCAAAATTTCGAGAGGAATCCCGAATCACGACCTGAAATAATATTTGTTGGGACTCCATGCAATCTCACTACATGCTTAATATATGTCTTCGCAAGTTGCTTCTTCTTCCATGTCTCTTTAATTGGGACGAACACGACAGACTTCGTCAGACGGTCCACAATAACCCAAATAGTATCATTGTCGTTTCTCGTCTTCGGCAAGGCAGTCACAAAATCCATTGGGATAGAATCCCACTTCCATCCAGGTGCCTCTAAGGATTGAACCTTCCCCATTGGTATCTTATGATCTATCTTCACTTTCTGACAGGTTAGACATTTAGACACGAATTCAGCGACCTCACGCTTCATATTTGGCCACCAATAGATCTCCTTAAGATCCTTAGACAACTTATCACCCAGGGTGCACAGAATATGGAGTATTATGCCCCTCATCCATAAGTCGTCTCTTAAGCTCATCACATTTTTGTGGT
This sequence comes from Beta corolliflora, assembly GCA_947648045.1. Lineage (NCBI taxonomy): Eukaryota > Viridiplantae > Streptophyta > Magnoliopsida > Caryophyllales > Amaranthaceae > Beta > Beta corolliflora. The sequence goes on along the minus strand of CANSZD010000995.1, from coordinate 642,954 downwards.
ACACACCACCTTCCCTTGAACCTCAAACTCCCATCATCATGAATCTTAAAGTCGGGTTCCTTACCTTGCTTCATCTTCTCCTTAATCTTATCTAGGTGCTCATCTCCAACTTGACCCTCTTTGATCTCGTCGAAAACTGACAATCCCAATGACAAAGCACTCAATCTTGCCTCGATCTCCCCAGGATTTAAGATTTTTAGGCTAAGCCTTTGCATATCTCGACATAATTCCTCAGGAACTACCAAGGCATTCATGCTATGGCTCAACTTCCTACTCAAAGCATCGGCAACTACATTCGCCTTCCCTTCGTGATACTGGATATCCAGGTCATAATCCTTGATCAACTCTAACCATCTCCTCTTTCTCATATTGAGGTCTTTCTGGGTGAAAATGTACTTCAACCTCTTATGGTCGGTAAATATCTTACAGGTTTCCCCATAAAGGTAATGTCTCCAAATTTTCAAGGCAAACACGATCGCAGCTAACTGTAGATCATGGGTAGGGTAATTAGCCTCATATGGTTTCAGCTGACGCGATGCATACGCGATCACCTTCCCATTCTGCTGGAGAACACACCCCAACCCATTCTTTGAAGCATCACTATACACCTCAAATCCCTCATTTCCATCAGGCAGGGTCAAAACGGGTGCAGAGGTTAAACGCTCCTTTAAAATCTGGAAAGCTTCCTCGCACTTCTCACTCCACTCGAATTTTGACTCTTTCTTCATCAAATTGGTCATTAGCCTTGTTATCTTCGAAAAATCTCTCACAAATCTCCTATAATAGCTAGCTAAACCCAGAAAACTTCTGATATCTGAAACATTCTTTGGAGTAGGCCACTCACTAATAGCTTGAATCTTAGCAGGATCTACAGAGACTCCTTCTTTAGACACATAATGACCCAAAAATGCTACTTTCTCCAAACGAAACTCACACTTAGAGAACTTGGCATACAATTGATTCTTCCTAACCGTCTCCAATATAATCCTCAAGTGCTCATCATGCTCTTTCTCATTCTTTGAATAAATCATAATATCACAACAAACTTATCTAGGAACTCATGGAATATCCAATTCATCAAATCCATAAATATAGTCGACGCATTGGTTAATCCAAACGGCATCACAGTAAACTCATAATGACCATAACGCGTCCAAAACACAGTCTTAGGTATATCCTTATCAGCTACCCTCAACTGGTGATACCCCGAACGCAAATCAATCTTCGAGAACATGCTCGCTCCATTAAATTGGTCAAATAAGTAATCTATCCTAGGCAAAGGATACTTTTTCTTGATAGTCACATTGTTCAACTCCCTATAGTCGATGCACAATCTCATAATCCTATCTTTCTTCTTTACAAACAGCACAGGAGCTCCACAAGGTGACGCACTAGGCCTAATATAACCCTTATCCACTCACTCATCTCAGGAGGTGCCATTCTATAAGGTGCCTTAGATATGGGTGCAGTGCTAGGAACTAAGTCTATGGTAAACTCAACAGCTCTTGCAGGTGGCATACCCGAAATCTCACTTGGAAACACATCCATAAACGCGTTCACGATTGGAACATCCTCGATCTTCAATCTAACCTCTTTACTCACATCTTGCACAATACAGAAAAATAGTTCACACCCCTTCTTCATCAACTTCTGCACTTGCATTGTAGAAATAACCCTAATGTTCTTAGGCTTCCCAAAACATCGATACGAAGTCAACTTCCCCAAAGGGCTTCTCAACACTACTCTCTGAGCTTCACAGTCTATTTTGGCCTTGTAGAATCCTATCCAATTCATCCCAAGAATAACATCGAGGTCTCCCAAATTGAATTCTATTAAATCAGAAGGAATGACACAGTCTCCTATCTTCAGAGGCAAATCTTTAAACAACTTGGTACACCTTATAATCTCCCCAGTAGGAATACTAATAGGTAAATCAATCACCTCAAAATCTACCAACCCCAGAATCTTATTGACAGACGACGAAACAAACGAATAAGTCGCCCCAGAATCAAATAATGCTTTGACGAGAACGGAGTTAATAGAAAAAGTACCAGAAACTACGTCGGCAGATCGTTCAGCTTCATTGCAACTCATCACGAACAGTTTACCCAGAGACTTATTCTGGTTGTTGTTGTTCTCACTAGCAGACTTACTGTAGCTTCCTAGGTTGGTCTGTGACCCTACAGGCTTCGAACCTCGACTTCCTGACTGGTTGAACCCATACCTCACCTGATTAACACTCCCACTACCATTTTCCTCTTTCTTTTGCTTGGTGAAACACTCATACTCCCTATGGCCCTTCTTCTGGCAGTAGTTACAGGTTTTAGGTCTCCCTTATAGTCTCTACCACGGTGGTTCTTACTGCACTTCTTACAATGGTAAACCCTCTCAGACTGGCTCTTATTGCTATAGCCTTGACCATTTCTCACTTGGAAGATCCCATTCCCTTTCTTGTTCCTCCATAAACTTCTCCTGATTTCCTCCAGCATTAAAATCCTTTCTCTTCTCACCCACTACAGCATTCTTCTTGTCACGCCTCGACTGAAGACCATAAATATGGACGGCTCTTCCATACACCACATCTAAGGATTCAAAATTTTCACCACCTAACCCCAGTTGGATTTCCTCAGTCAGCCCTTGCTCAAATCTTTGAGCCTTTAACTCCTGAGTGGCTACTACCTCAGGTGCAAACCTCGACAGTGCAATGAACTTAATATAGTACTCAGAGATGGCCATGCTCCCCATCCTAAGGTTTATAAATTCCTGGGCCTTCTTTTTCCTAATAAAAGCAGGGTAAAACTTCCCTCTTAGAGCAGTAATATAGGAATCCCAATTAAACCCCTCAACAGCACTCAGTCTAGCCCCATTCTCATTACACCATAAGTCAGCCTCATCTTTCAGATACAGTACAGCTTGACCTACTTTCATACCCTCAGGACAGTTCACAGCCCCAAAAATCTTTTCAAACTCCCTAATCCATCTCTCTAAGAAGGTAGGGTCAGCTTGCCTCTTAAAGTATGGTGGCTTAATCTTAGCTAATCTTTCAAACATGTCCCTAGCAGGATCGGGATGCTCAGCTCTTTCGCGAGTCAAATTCTCCGCCAATAGGCGAATAGCATAAGCTAAGGTGTTATCGTTGTTAGCCATTCTACTGCGCACCCTAAAATTTAACGTAACTCTACTTTAGGTTTCGATACACAACTTACATGGCATTCTCTACGAAGGCAATATTTAATTTGACCATAAAGATCGTATCAACATACAATTCTCATGAAGTTATAATAATACCACATAATAAATCATTGCGAATCATATAATCATTCATGAATAATATTCACATCAAGAATAAACACGTGTGAGGATTAATTTAAAAATTCAATCACAACAAATAAATAAAAGTATTCCCATCAACGTGCCAAAATAAATTCTTGCTCACTTGGATAACTAAATATAAGCCTTTTTATTCCTCAGAATTATGCTAGTAACACTTTTCCAATCCATAATATATACTTCCTTCTAAACAAAATAAAGGTACTAAAGAAATAAATTTAAACCATTACTTAACTATCCAACATTTATTCTCAAAAGCATAAATAAATAATCTAGGGAGATACATCATCAGTCTCATCCTCATCATCCTCATCATCCTCATCTGCTACAGTATATCTCGGCTCACCAAAGACACTCCTCATCACAGCATAATAAATATCCTTCCGAGTCTGACTCCCAGCACGGTCAAACTCCCGAATGACCTCATCATCACTGTCTGGACTGCTAACCTTCAAAATAGGGTGCATTTCCAATTCTAATCTAGTGAAACTCTCATCATCAGAATTAGATCCCCCATTCAGTTCATCATCGCTCAACACGATCGGGTTAGCATAGCTCCCCACCCGAATATCCTCGCTACTAGACATATCTAGATCCTATCACAGATAATTATAACTTCTATAAGCAAATGATATTCTCACTTAGCGTATATTCCCAACAGTAAGCAATAAGCAAGAATAACAATAATATAAAGCATAGGAATAACATAAAACAGTTAGCAGGGAAGAAAAATATAATCATACTGAACTAACTCTTTAATGCAGACATATAATATTTCTATCCTATATGCCCTTCCTATACTACCCATCTCTCACAAAATAATAAAGTAATCAAAATAAACTAGAAGTATTAAATAATGATAGAATTTTTCGAAATTATATAAAAGAACCGGAAAAAAAAATTTCGGACAAAGTAAATTCGAACCGAATAATAAAATATAAAAATAATTTTCGGACCTTTAAAAAAAAATTTCGAACCCAAATAAAATAAAATAATTAAAATCTTGAAACCTTGAAACCTCGAAACATGTTTCGAAAAGTAATTTAAACATAACGAATAAGTAGGAGCACGATTTCTATGAAATTCATTTTAAGTAACTAGCTAGCTAGGCGCCTAAAAAAAATTTAAAGTTGGCACGAAAGGTCAATAAAACCTAAATCTCTGATACCACTGTGTAACACCCCGACTATTCTCTATTTTCCAAAATACCTTTTAAATATAAAACGTAGAGAATTATCAAAGTATTATCGCCCGTGTGATAACATATCGGCTTATTCCGAATTTTGCAGCGGAAATAGTAATAAATAAACTTTAGAAATAAACTTAGTCAACCAAAAAGTCAACTCCAAAAGTCAAACCAACAAAAGTCAAAGTCAACCTCAAAAGTAAAAGTTAACCACAAAAGTCAAAGTCAACGAAGAAAAGTATAAATTCAAAGTAAAATGTAAAGTCAACACAAGCTCTCCAAATCCCGAACCCATGATCCATCATCTTCAAACCTGTAATGGACGATGCATTATTGATCCCGAGAGACTGCTCACCAAATGGGTCATCACAGGATCAATAAGGCATAGCCATGATCAACACATACACACAAAGCACGTAATCAGCAAAGCGGAGTACTACATAGTAAATAAACAAATAAAATCTAACATGATACCAATAAATATTAAGCAAGGATAAATAATAATATAACAACATTGCAGACTACTTTTACTGAACTAAACTCCACAAGCAATAAATTAACTTTTCTAGATGGAATAGTCAATGGAACGAGTTGTCTAAACCAAAACCAGTCTTCAATCTAGAAGACAAAGTACGGGCGCGACTCCGTACTCCCCTGACCTACGATATCGAGGAGCCTTTAAAATAAAAATAGGACACGGCGATCAATGCGGTCCCAAGAAAAGCCATGGGCTACCACCATGTACTCCAACTCATACTTGTCCAACACTTCAGACGTACACAAGTCTAAAGCTATTGCTATCCATGTTTCACTTTACATGATTAATTATTTATTCACTTGTTATGACTCACAAGTAAGACAAATAGTATAATCATCAAAGAACCATAAACTTCCATTTTTATCTTAGGATTAGATAAGGTGAACTTAACAACCCAAGAGTAATTCCAACATTAAATCCATAACATTCCTTAATTTGTTGAACCAGATCAACAACCAACCAACCTTTCATAGGTATAAAAATCAACTTACCAAATAAGGTCCTCGGTCCTCATAAAGTAATTAAATAATTCAAAGGGAGCAACATGATTCAATCATGATCCAATACCAACATAAATATTAATCCCTCGTGTGAATTAATAAAATAAAGTTCCCAAATCCCATATGCTTGCATCAATATTCCATACAAACATAATATCGTCATCATAGTCAACATGCTTCACACAACGGCATAAAACATGCAAATCCACTTGAATATAAATCACATATGAATTAAAAATAGTTCCCTATACATGATACTACATAATTCTCATCCTTAGGACATGATACTAATCAAATCAACACATAGGTAGGTACGTACCTTGTGTAGACAAATCGAGAGGCCACTTTCACAAGCTCAAAAATCGCCTAAAGAGAATTCTCCGTCAAAAATAATCAATATAATCCACCAATCAATACCCTAAAAATTTCCAGCAATAATAAATAAAATACTTTAAACCCTCTTTAAAAGTGTTTAAAAACCTTTCCCATCATTAAAACTTTAATTATTAATGCTCCTTAGTATAGTACTACTATACTAGTCATTTAAAACCCTTAAAACTCATACTTTAATCATAAAACTCCATCATCAACATCCCTTTTAATTTTCCAGCAACTTATAATATAATAAAACCCTTTTTAAACATTCTTAAAAATAATTAAAATCATAAGAATTCTCAATGTCATAAACTACAATATACTACTATGATTTTCCAACTTATAAAACCCTTAAAATCCATGCTTTAATACACAAAATCTCAATTCAAACATAATAATTAAATCTGAAATTTAGTTACTTCATTATATACACTACATAATCTTAGATTCATATTTAAATCATCAAATTATACCTTTAAACATAAACACATTAAAACAATTCTTAAAAACATAAACTTTGCATTGAAAATAACTTGAGGAGGAAGAAATAACCAAAGCAAAGGAGAGGAGGATAGGGACGCCGGCAGGAATAGGCGACGGTGGCCGGTCGGCTGGGCGGCGGTCCTGGCTGGCCGGCAGTCGGCCGTGATCCACGAAGAGGAAGAGAAGAAAAGAGAAGAAAAAGAGAAAAAGAAAAGAGAGAGAAAAGAACAGGGGAGGCCGAAAATAGGGGAGAGGAGGAGAGAGAAAATAAGTGTGTGGGAAAAATTGGGGTTTTGGGGGTTTATATAGGTTCCCTCTTTTGGGCTTAGGAAAAGGTGTTTGGGCTAAAATAATATTTAATGGTTGATGATTTGGGTGGTTGGGCTCCTCTAACCCTATTTAAAATCCCTTTTGTTAAACCAAAATGTATTTTAGGCTATTTAAATATATTTCAATGTATGACTAAATAAAATGTTTGACTTCTTTAAAACATTAAATAATTCCTTTGACTTTCAAATAGTTAACCTTCTAAGAAATAAATCATTTAAATACTAAAACATACTAAAATATATATTAATATATATTAAAATATATTTATAAAATTCATAAATTTACGGGGGATTACACTCCTAATATGCATGAGACTATAGTGGACTTAGACTCGTAGGATGGGAGAAATTCTAATGGATTTAGATTCCTATTATACATGAAGTTCTATGGATTCTAGACTTCTAAGATGCATAGAATTCTAATGACTTTAGACGGGATTATGACTCCTAATGTGAACGGAGGTAGACGAGGTTGAGAACTCTAAATGGAGTGATACTAGATGAACCTAGACATATGGGGTAGACGGACTTATAATGGAGTTAGAATTCCTAAGCGGATGAGATTTTTACAATAAAGTGGACACTAAAAAGAAATGCTAATTGATGTACATGAAAACATGGGATAATATACATGAAAATGATAGGATAAAGGAAAAATGATGAATTTTCGAAAAATATAGGTGATAAGAGATGGGATGAAGTTGTGAAAAAGATGGGAGATAAATTTTTGAAAAAGGATGGGGAGATTTTGAAGATGAGTATGTTTGGAGGATTGAAATATCCGACTTTCCTCCAAAAAATAAGATAAAAAAGAAAAAGGAAGATGATCCTATGTATAATCCTTCACCTAAAATGAGACTTGATAGTGATAGGACTCAAAAAAAAATATTGATTTTTGACAAAAGGACTCTAAGAATGATCATGACTTTAGATGAATGCAGACGGAAAAAAATACACAATTGACCATTACAACGACTAAATCGAAAAAAAGACATTATGACGGACTTAATGACAGACTTTGTTGACTTAAACGATAGCCAAATTGACAATAGCATGAGACGCAAAGTCTCGACACAGGGCTTTTGCGTCCGGTGCAAGTTGTGTGCGCCTGGCGCACTGCCCCCAGTATGCAATTTGTTAACTTGGCGAAAGTTTGGTCAATTTGACAATATTTTTAGACGCGATTTTTGGCACAATATACATTAATGTTTAACAAGTCAAGAATAGGCAAAAAGAATGCATTCACAAGCAAAATTCATATAACATGGATGCCAAGTTCTCAACCAAAAAGTACAATTCAACGTTTCAACTATGGTTAGGCTTAGGTTAAGGCTGAAAAGGGTACATGACTAAGAGATTAATCCCACTCTCATTCGCGGTGTGAGCGCGTATTTGACTACCTCATTGTTAAGGTTTTATTGAAATACGTTTTTGAAGTCGCCAACAAGTCTTTAGAGGAAGACTCATAAATTTAATTGGATATTTTGAAACTTAGGGACATATTTGGGACTTATCCAATGTAGATTTCCCCGTCATACTTCATTAATGTCATGAAACAAAAAGTGAGTTCTGGGGTGAGCGTACGAACACGGTCTGGAAACACGTTCGCTCATTGCTGGCCTCTACTAAATATGGATTCATATCAAAGTTTATGCCAAAGAACAACCAAATAATATTTTCAAGCACCCGAAAAATTTTAGTCTAGATTGGTTTATTAAACACATAAAAAGGACTACTTTTTTGGTGACACGTTATTAAGCAATCAATATTACTTGGTTCCTAATAGGTTGTCCAAATTTTCTGATTAGGCGTTAGCACAATTTCTTAGGTCCTGATTAGCAATAATAACATGTTGCAGATGAAAGCATAAGCAGGACAATCATAAAAATATGTAAGAAAATAAGAAGGCGTAGAGATTAGAATGTACAAAAGAACGATTTTTTATTAAAGATCTACATCATGAAAGAAATAGTTAGTAACTTCAATAGAATACATAAGAAAGATTAAAGGACCCTCAGGAAAATACCGGTGTGGCTTGGATTTGAGGGAATAACAACTTTTGGGAGGAGCAATCGTGAAGCCTTTCAACAAAAACTTGTGAAGATCGGTCAAAGTCAAAGCACGTGTTTATGTGTTTGTGTATTTGAGTAGGAATGTATGAAAGTATGAGAGATCGCAAGTATTCGGGTGTGAAAAGTGTCTTTTCAGATCTGGAAATCATTAGCTTATTTATAGGAAAATATTAAAAAATATAAGAAAGAAAATTGGGCGTCTCGAAAAGAGTGCACTCGGCGCACAACTGTGCATGACTCGCAAAGCAACGTGTCACACGCAGATTGGTGCGGCGGTGCATTCCCGGCCTATGCGCCAAGCGCACGCTGCGCCAGACGCAACGTCAATCTGGCCAGCCTTTTTTTTGTTTAACGCGGTTTTCTATAATTCTTTTCTATCTTTATTAAATAACATCTTTAAATCCGAAAACCAGCTATTTTACGAGATAAATACTTATTTCAACTTAAAATCCTTTAGTTAAAAATATCTTTGAAAATATTTATTTATTTCTAAAAATATTTATTAAAATAATAAATAAATGGAATTAATTATCATGAATAATTAATTGGGCTTTTCAAAGGATTGGACTCAAAATACAATTAATTATCAGGAATAATTAATTGGGCTTTAAAATTAGATTTTGGATATTTAATGCAAATAAATAGGCTTTATGCTTTAAAACAGTTTTTGAGCCTAGCTCTTCAGACTGCTTTCCCCTTGAGTCGGACCAATTAAAACCGCGGTATGTTTCATCATTGGGTGCTTAAATGGGGAGACACAATTATGTGCCTACCGTGGGTGTTTGTGTTTGAGAGGAAAGATTGATACTTTTTTTAAGGGGAGAAAGACCGAGAAGATAAGAGAGCGTGGAAGCGGTAAGTTAATTAGTGAATAAGGGAAACATCTTGCAACTATAAAGTGCAAATTATGTCAAAATGTACATCACTTTGAAAATAGCAAAAAATTCACTTCCTTTGTTCCGTTTTAATTGCTACATTTGGACTTTTATATGCTTCACACACTCCATATTGACTATGTATGTATTACTCCATCTGTTTTTAAATAGATGTTCCACCTTGACTTACGTATTTGTAGATATACAACTTTATTTGACCAGTGATATCCTTTGTTATTCATTGTATTCGAAATGATAGAAATTTTATGATATTTACTAATATGAAATAAATGATATTTATATATAAAGTTGTACATTGACAAGTGTGAAAGTTGCTCATTCAATATTTTTAGAAATGATGAAGTACATTCTTAATTAATACTTCCTTCGTCCTCCAACAATTGTCATGTTAGGTTTGTGCATGCACATTATTAAGTGTAAACATATAGTTTGGGAATGTAGGTTAGTTTTTTTTTAGGTTGAGTAAAAACAAATATGTATAATTGATTAAGAGAGAATTTATGGAGGAACCTATATCAGATGAATATGAACAAAAAGTGTGAGAGAGATTATTGAAAGTGACCCACATCAGATGAGTTGGATAGATTGGGTCGGGTAAATTTTTAGTGAAAGGAGTAGGATAACTATGTACAGACCAACATAACACGAAAAGATAATTATGTGAGGATGAAGGGAGTATAAAATCTCACAATCCGACTTGTGTGGACCCGGTCCACGTTAACATTAGTGTGCACCAGGCCCAAAGCACGTATCATTTTTTAACGATCCACTATATCATTCAAAAACCCACTATATCATGTAGAAATTCAATATATTATTCAGAAGCATACTATATCATGTAGAAACTAATACATCATTTCTAAACAATTCACTATACCATTCAAAAACCCATTATATGATGAAGAAAGTCACTATATCATTCAGAAACATACTATTATATCATGCAGAAAATACATCATTTGTGAGTAATCCATTATATCATTCAGACACTCACTATATCATGCAGAAACTCACTATATCAAGCAGAAACTCACTATATCATCTAGACACTTACTATATCATACGTGCAGAAACTACATCTTTCTATATGTTAAAGCACGTGTCACGATATATATTACAAAACCAACATCTTCCTGCATGTTAAAACATTAAAATTAAAAAACTCCGCCTATATTGCATATAATGTCACTATATATATTTTTTTCATAAAATCCACTCTATTGTATATAAGTTCACTATATCACTATAAAACTTACTATATGAAGTTAATATTAATTATCAACTCGGTGCACACTAAGTTAGTGTGCATTGAGTCCATTCAAGTTTTTTTAAAAACAATCTCATATAAGATCGTCTTATAATAATTTATTGTCAGACAAGGGTTACTTTTTGCCACAAAAGGATCACTTATAATAGAAGCCATCCGTTTAGCGTAAAAAATGATCTTTGAGATAAAAATAACCCCTTTTAACTCAAAAGATAAAATGATCTTACACTAATTTTATTATAATGTGATTTTACAAAAGACTTACATCTTAATTAGTTACTTCCAAGTCCCACCTAGGCACCTACCACCTCATTATATATATATATATATATATATATATATATATATATATATATATATATATATATATATATATATATATATATATATATATATATATATATATATATATATATATATATATATATATATATATATATTAGGTCATGAGATACAGTAAGAAGCAAATATATACATCATAAGAATTTCTAAATTTTATTTTGGAAAGGGTTTTCGAGTTTTGACATGGGGGAATCAGCTTCTACAAAGAATTTTCATGTAGCTATATGTCCAAGTGCAGGAATTGGACACTTAGTCCCATTCCTTCGTTTAGCTTCCATGCTATCTTCATCGAAATGTAAAGTAACTCTTGTCACAATTCAACCAACACTTTCTATTGCAGAAACCAACCAAATATCTACTTTCTTATCCTCTCACCCTCACGTTAACTCCCTTGATATTCCTCTCCAATGTCAACCACTTGCAATGTCTACCAATGCCAATAATGCCTCCACTACCACCTCCAAGGGTAGTGGTCCTGACCCTTTTATGCTACGTTACGATGCCGTCTCTCGCTCCGCTCACATCCTCACTTACCACTGTTTCGGTGTTGAAACGATGGCGGACACAGAGATGTCCGTCAGTACTTTAGTGGGCGTCCGGGACTGGAAATCTGCAAGGAAGACAAACGTAAACTACCCTCGGGGGGATGCAAGGAAACCCCCTCCGACGCTCAAGTCAGTAAGTGCCCGATAAGGATTTTAGAGGGAGAGAGAGAGAGAGAGAGATAAAGTAGTATTTAGAGTGTGAGAGAATGTACCTGCAGAATAGTACCATTTGGCTATTTATAGTAGTACTATTCATCTGACAGGATGCGTAATCCTTTGACACGTGTATGACTGCGATGAGTCTGATTAGAGGGAAGATTCCCTTGTTTTGTCCTTTAGTGTGGCCGCGAGCACCATCTCGGCCTGTTTATTAGGAATGGCTTGGATCTTCTTGGTGAGATCGCGTCTTAAGTTGCTCATGTCGGCCATGTGAAATATGTCCGACACCAAGCTTGGATATACCCATACAACTAGCCCCACAGCATCATTGGGGGTCGTGACCGTCATTGATGTTATATTAAGGACGCGAGTGAGCTCGTGCATGTTCCAGATTTTCTTCTGTTGCCACGTGTTGGTCTGGGGAGAAACGACCATTTCAAAAAGTGTAATCATCACCTTTTTCTGGAATCCCGCCCATTTCCCTTTATCTTTATTAGGGTTTGCCTACGAGGCGACACTTGGCGTGCATCCAGCAGGGCAGTTGATGAGGCATTTAATCCTGGCCGCTGATGTTCGCATTTATAAAGCGAAGTCAGATTTCTTTTCTCATTTTTACTCTTCATATTCAACCTTCCGTTGATTTCTCTGGTTTGTGCGATTTTTTCCAGAACTTTAAATTTCCTTTTTCTTGCCAAGATCTTAGTTTTTTACGTCGGGGTTACTTCGAAAGTATTCTAGGTTACTGTTCATTCGGCACATTCGAAGAATTTCGCCATTTTCGTCCTCCTTTCGCCTGGGTTTCATCAAGAATTTCACGCAAAGATTTCGACTTTCCGGTGGATTTTGGGTTTCTCCGGCGTCGCTTGCTTGGGAATCTTCTGCCCGTACTTATAAACTTTTCGCTGCGCTCTTTCGATGGGTCGCTTGATTTTCCGGTTAATTTTTCGGCGAAGCTTTCTTCTCAGGTACCTGCTTCAAACCCCCTTTTAGCTTTGTTTCTTTTCTTGCTTAAAATTATGTCGGACCGTTCAGATAGCCAAAAGACCTTGAGTAACAACTTCTTGTCTGAAAGCGACCCTTCATCCCCCTCTTCCCTGCATGGCGGACATAGTTCATCGACTAGTTCTAGGGAAGGAAAAACTCGTCTATTAGCCGACTTGCCCTTAACTGCCGACCGGGATAGGGAACTTAGATCTAAATTTCTTAATGATCGTTCCACTCCTGAACAAGAAAATTTGACCTCTTAATATTTGTCCGCGAGGATGAGTGGTGATAGGCAAACTCTAAGAGAATTACGGCATCAAATCTTTGCTCGCGGGACCGTTAGGGAATCCTCCCCCCGACGTCTTTGTTCCGGACTTGATGTTCAACCGTTGAGGGAACATGCTTGGTTAGATAGTCTAACCGATCTTTGGGATTTTAGTTGCGGATGATTTTTACGACCGCCTTGCTCAAGATGTCGGCCCTTCTCTTCCACCTGTTGTTGATCTAGGTTCGGACAACGACTCTCTTGCTACAATGGACGAGACTGATGGTCCTTCTACTTCTGGCCGGGATAGAAATATTCGTCAAACTGAGGTTGCTTTAGGTGAAAGTTCAAGCATGCCCCCTAATTCTCGGCCCGAGCCCATTCCTGACCGCAATGATGTTGAGAATTCCGGGGATCGCTACGGTGGACTACAGTAGTGGTCCGAAATCAACGGCTATTTGCAAAATCCGACGGCAATGTGCCATTAATCTCAATTACTGCGAGGTTGCAGAAAAGTTGTATGCCTTCCCGCCCGAATATAAATTGGTGATCCGGACAAGGGGTCCAAGGTGACTAATTGTCCTAAGCGGGGGCACATAGGCTGTTTACGCGCACCATTTTGAATTTGGGTTGCGCTTTCCTTTAGATTTGACCTTGGTAAGAATTTTGAAAGCTTTCAACGTCTGTTTGGCGCAGCTGACGCCCTTGGCCGTTACAAATCTGATTGCGTACATTTGGACCTGTCGCTATTTAAGTTTCCCTGAGACACTTAACCTTTTTCGTCGGCTTCATTGGCTGTGACGGAACGGATCCACCGAGAAAGGATGGTGGTGTCTAATGACGGCCAAAAATAAACTTGCCATCTACCCTAAGCTGACCGGGTTAAAAGGTTGGCAACCAGCTTTTTACTGGGTTAAAGGGCCGGATAATTTCCCTATTCGCCGCCATTTTACCAAGCCGGTCACCCGGATGGAGGATATACCCTCCTATGGTCTTTCTACGGCCGAACAAAAGCCCTTTGACTATTTTGAGTCCGAGCTTGGGACTGTTATTGTTGACGGCGAGGATGCCGAGGAAAGGATCCCCTGCACATGGCTCCCCCATGCGAAGTATATATTGGGAAATGAGCCTCTGTCGGCTTTGTTTCTCTGCCGGACCCACCCAGAAGGTTTGTTTTTCGACTTGTGGTCCGATATAGGACTTTGCTCTTTGTTGATTAACACAGTACTAATCCTTATCGGCTTTGCTTTTGCAGGTCCTGTCAGTTTAGATCTTGAGGAGTTGGGGCTTGACGAACATCTGAAACCAATGTCTAAAGCTCCTGAAGATCCTGTTTTTGATTATGATATTATTCACAGCCTGACTGGAGGTCTTCGCAGCGCTGATCGCGGACGCGGTAACCGCAATGCCGGGCGCACTAGTGTCCGACGTGCCAGCCGTAATCCCGGCCGTGTTCCGGGTCGTGAACCTGGTAGATGATATACCAACAAGCTTGCCGCTTTAATTTCATGGCTTCCATAGCATTTGAAGGAAGTGAACCTGTAAGCATGTAAGCCACTATTTCACTGAACCATTCACCTTGCTGATTGGCGCTATTTACACTCACGGTTTTTTCAGTGATGCTTTTTTCTCTTAAAACTTCCACCATTACGGATCTCTCTATGTTCAATGAATCAGAGCTTGCCAGTTTTGAGAGTGCGTCCGCTTTAGTATTGTCGGTCCTACGAATGGCTTGAACTTCGAAGTGAGCCAACAGGGCTATCAATTCCTTGGCCTTCTCCACATACTTCTGCATATTGGCTTCTCGGACCTCAAACTCTCCTTTTAGCTGGCCATTAACAAGTTGCGAATCCGTTTTTAGAGATACGCTCTTAGCCCCAGCAGCTATGCACATCCTTATTCCAGCGATTGCGGCCTCATATTCGGCCTCATTGTTTGAAGCTGGAAAGGTGAACTTGATGGCGTACTCAAAAACGTTTCCTTCTGGGCTAGTCAT
The DNA here is from genome assembly GCA_947648045.1 of Beta corolliflora. Classification (NCBI taxonomy): domain Eukaryota; kingdom Viridiplantae; phylum Streptophyta; class Magnoliopsida; order Caryophyllales; family Amaranthaceae; genus Beta; species Beta corolliflora. The sequence goes on along the minus strand of CANSZD010000995.1, from coordinate 627,687 downwards.
TACAATGCCGGCCCCTGAGCCATTCACTGCTGATGAGCCATCCACTTCCAACATCCAAGTGCTCTTTTCAACTTGCTCTTCTTCGTAAGATGCCTCTACGATAAAATCCGCTAGTGCTTGGCCTTTTATCGCGGTCCTAGGTTTATACTAGATGTCGTACTCGGACAATTCAACTGCCCACTTCAAAAGGCGCCCAGAATTATCCATCTTTTGTAATACCTTCTCCAGTGGCAGATTAGTTAAGACTTGAATGGGATGACAATCGAAATAAGGCCTAAGCTTTCTAGCAGCAATTATCACGGCCAAAGCCATCTTCTCGACCAGTTGATAGCGGCTTTCTGGACCGTTCAAGATATGGCTGACAAAATATATCGGCCGCTGCCTCTTTTCCTTTTCAACCAACAAGACAGCCGCGATGGTTTTCGGTGAGGCCGAGATATACAATTGTAGCGTATCTCCCGTCTCTGGTCGAGTGATTGTGGGCAAAGTTCTGAGGTGCTCTTTGACCGCGATGAAAGCTTGGCTTTGCTCCTTGCCCTACTCAAACTTTTTGTTTCCTCTTAATAATGCAAAAAAGGGAAGGGCCTTATCGGCCGACTTTGAAATAAAACGGGTTAACGCTGCCATCCTCCCAGTTAGCCTCTGGACATCTTTGACATTCTTTGGTTCTGGCAGGTCCATAATAGCTCGAACCTTGTCTGGGTTGGCATCAATCCCTCTTTTGCTGACCATGAAACCCAAAAAATTTCCAGCTCTCACCCCAAATACGCATTTCTTTGGGTTGAGTTTCATCTTGTATCTTCTAAGAGTGCTGAAAGTCTCCTCTAAGTCATCGAGGTGTTCACGGTCTGTTTTGCTCTTGACGATTGAGTCTACATAGACTTCGATGTTTCTTCCCTTTTGGTCCGCGAATACCTTATCGACTAATTTTTGGTACGTGGCCCCAACATTCCTCAAGCCAAAAGGCATTGCTTTATAATTGAAGACTCCACAGTCTGTGATGAAAGCAGCCTTCTTCCTATCAGCTTCGAGAAGGCTGATTTGGTGATACCTCGAAAATGCGTCCATGAAACTTAATAGTGCATGGCCGCTAGTGGAATCTACCAGCTGATCAATCCTTGGCAAGGGATAGCTGTCTTTTGGACACGCTCTATTAAGGTCGGTGAAATCAACACACATCCGCCATTGGCCATTTGATTTCTTCACCATAACAACGTTTGCTAACCACTCTGGGTAATCACAAACTTCAATGAAGTCAGCCGCCAGTAACTTATTAACTTCTTCTCTGACGGCCTTGTTCTCTTCTATTGAAAAATTCATTTTCTTCTGCTTGACTAGACGAACCGAGCTATCGACGTTCAGACGTTGGACCATTACGGTCGGGTCTATTCCCTGCATCTCATCCGCCGAGAACGCGAATACATCAGCGTTCTCTCGTAGGAGAGTCACCAGGTTGATCCTGACCTCTGGGTCCATGTCCGTTCCGACAGCCACGGTCCATTCTGGATCATCCGCCAACATTTCAAACTTGGACTCTCCATCAGGCTTGGGCCTTGGAAAATCTTCAGGTCGAGCTTCTAGCTCCTCCATGGTTACCTCCATAGCATTTTCATTCTTTTTCTCATATTGCTCTTCTGCCACGGCCTTTTTCTTAGCTCTCTTTTCCTTCCTTGATGGCGGACATGATTCTTCAACAGGAACCCTTCTTGCTTGCCATTGTTTGAGCCTTGTTAAATAACATGACTTTGCTGTTTCTTAAGTTCCTCTTATCCTCGCTGTCGTACCCGAATTGGATACATACATCATGGTTAAGTGATAAGTAGATACCACTCCCTGAACATCGTGGATTAGCGGTCTTCCTATTATTGCATTATATGCTCCCGGAACATCTACTACCAGGAATTTAGACATCACATCTCTGGCTTCACTGTTCTCGCCAACCCTGACCGGTAGCTTTATAATTCCTTCTAGTATTGCAGATGCTCCAGTGAATCCGATCACTGGGTATCGAACTGGTTGTAAGTGCTCCCGGCCTATCATTAACTTCTCGAAAGTAGATAGGAATAAAATATTAGCAGAACTTCCTCCATCCACCAAAATTCTATGAATCAAGTAGTTTGCAACTTTCAAGGTGACCACCAGTGGGTCGTCATGAGGATATACCACATGCTTTGCATCTTCTAACGAGAATGACATGGCCGGCATGACTGGTGGCTTTCTCCACTGGCAACTCTCATTAAAGTTTACCTGATACCGGAATTCCTTGAGACTAACTTTCGCCCCGCTGACACTTCCGCCATGGATTGGGCCGCCACTGATCACGTGTATTTCACCTATCCGAGATTAAACATTCCGATCTCTAGCTTATACCAAATCACATTCATTGGTCTGAGCTTTATACTGAGTGAAGTATCCTCTGCGGATAAGATCTTCCAGATTATCCTTCAGGTGGCGGCAGTCTTCAGTTACATGGCCGTGATCTCCGTGAAAATCACACCACTTAGTCTTATCACGGTTCTTATGAAACATCTTTCTTGGTCTCTGCCATTTGTCACTTTCTTTGTTCATGCTGAATATTTGTGCCCGGGAAGTAGTGAGTTGGGTGTACGCGTTGAATCTATCTTTGCGTTCACTTTTTTCTCGGCCATCTCGTTCCCGGTCATTTCCTTTTTTGACCATATTGGATTCTTTTCTTTCATCCCGGCCACGATCAGCTTCGCGACCCTTATCCATTCGTGATTTATCCTCTTTCTTCTTGTCGGATTCGTGATGTTGGCTGCTAGCTGCCTTGTAGAATTCTTCTCCTCTTATGAAATCATTTGCTTTGCCCAGCACTGGCCCTAATTACGTGAAAGTCTTTCGGCCTAGATAACTTCTGAATGCAGATCCTTCTCTCAGTCCAGTCATCAGTGCTAGAACTGCCACATCCTGTTGTAGCCTAGGAATGGATACGACTTCAACGTTGAAGTGTCCAATATAGTCACGAAGGGAATCCGTCTCTCCTTGCTTTATCGACAACAGTTCGCCAGTAGTGCGCTCACGGTGCCTATTACTTACGAAATGAGTACTGAACATGGACAAAAGCTGAGAAAAACTGGATACGTTACCTGGTTTAAGACTCTTGAACCAAGTCTGAGCGATGCCAGTGAGAGTGGACGGGAATACCTTGCACCAGATTGCATCTATTTGCGTGTACAAGTACATGTGTCCTTCGTAAGCCGCGATGTGGTCGTCAGGGTCTGAACTACCATCATACTTGCATGATGGCATTTTGATTCTTGTCATCGAGTGGTTTAAAATCTCGGGCATGAATGGAGAGAGTTTGGGCTTGATCAACAGGTGTCCGCCAACCGAATAGTTAATAGCACCATGGGTGCTGTACTCTCGGTACGAGCGACTTTGGTTCTCGTCCTCTGAATAATCAAGCTCTTCTGTTTCCATCAACATCTCTTCATACTCAGGATCCTCCAGTTGTCTTTCCAACTGTCGGCCCTCTTGAGTGAAGGAACGCATTCTTCTTACTGGCGTACCATCAACATTTCTTCCTCCTAATGGCGGCAACCGTTTACGGGGTGCTCTAGCATTGGGGGTTGGAGTATTACCATCAGGTTGAGGTGTGCCTGCTATCATCTGGATGAAGGATGCTACCGTCTTCAACTGCTCCAGAGAGAATTGACTCAGCTGAGCCAGATTGACTGGAACTCCATTTGGATTTACCTGAAATACATTGTTCTCAGGAGTTTGCTGCTCATTGTTGTTCTCGAGCACCCTTGTATTGAACTGAGGTGCACCGAATGGTCCGGTAATAGCTGGCTGAGTAGATCCCTGTCCGATCTCAAACCCTGGTGGTCCACGACTTGCGTTGCTTGTCTTATCCATGACTGCTTCACAAAGATGGGAGGCCCCTCCTTCTAGCGCCAAGTTGTTTCGGTGTTGAAACGGTGGCGGACACAAAGATGTCCGTCAGTACTTAAGTGGGCGTCCGGGACTGGAAGTCTGCAAGGAAGACAAACGTAAACTACCCTCGGGGGGGATGCGAGGAAACCCCCTCCGACGCTCAAGTCAGTAAGTGCCCGATAAGGATTATAGAGAGAGAGAGAAAGTAGTATTTAGAGTGTGAGAGAATGTACCTGCAGAATAGTACCATTTGGCTATTTATAGTAGTACTATTCATCTGACAGGATGCGTAATCCTTTGACACGTGTATGACTGCGATGAGTCTGATTAGAGAGAAGATTCCCTTGTTTTGTCCTTTAGTGTGGCCGCGAGCACCATCTCGGCCTGTTTATTAGGAATGGCTTGGATCTTCTTGGTGAGATCGCGTCTTAAGTTGCTCATGTCGGCCATGTGAAATATGTCCGACACCAAGCTTGGATATACCCATACAACCACCTCTCCACCCTATCTCCTCCCCCTTCCGCTGTCTTCTCAGACATCATGCTTGTTTCAGGGTTCAACCAAGCTCTGGCCGATCTCGGTATTCCTAACTATGTTCCTATCACCACCTCAACAAGATTTTTCTCTCTCACTACCTACCTTTTTCTCGAAGGAGTAACCCAAGATAGCACCTTGCGTCCAACTCCCTAGCGCTTTATAAGGCGAAAGGCATTGTCTTCAATAGCTTCAATTCTTTCGAGCTCGAAACAATCTCCGCTCTTCAAGAACGCAAAGTCTTAAGCAATCTCCCCCCAATCTTCCCCATTGGGCCATTGAAGCCCTTTGTTAATGAAAAACAAGGTGTTTTTCCTTACACAAAGTGGTTAGACGAGCAGCCGAATATATCGGTGCTCTACGTTTCGTTCGGTAGCAGGACTGCTATGAACCAGGAACAGATACACGAACTCGGAGTTGGATTGGAGAAAAGCTTGTGCGTGATTAAGACTACTACGGTTGACAAGGACGAGAAGGAGGATAGTGTAGGTGAGTTGCTAGGAGAAGGTTTCCTAGACAGGACAAAAGAGAGAGGGATTATTGTTAAAGAGTGGGTTGATCAAGAAGTAATTCTTGATCATCCTGCAGTTGGAGGGGTCGTGACTCAGTGTGGGTGGAAGTCGGTGATGGAGGCCGCGTAACGAGGAATGCCGGCTTTGGCATGGCCTAAGCACGGCGATCAGAAGGTGAATGCTTGGGTGGTACAGAAGGCGGGGCTAGGAGTTCGGGAGAAGGAGTGGGGGTGGGTTGGACAAAAATTAGTTAAAGATGAAGTAATTGCTGATAGGATTAAGGAGGTGAGGAATAGTGAAGGGTTGAGAACAAGTGCTAGTAAAGTTGGTGAAGAAGCTGGTAAGACGTGGGATGCAAATGGTGGAAGCTCTAATCGTATGTTGATGAATTTGATTTCTAGTATTGAGTCCGGGATAAATTTAAAAAGTTAGTGAAACGTACTTTGTGACTTGTGAGTTGGCCATTAACATGAAACATTCTATTTAGTGGTGTCAATTCAGTTAACCAGATCAGTTCTAGTTCAAACCAAACAGTTCAGTTGACTTCAGTTCAGTTAATTCAGTTCATTTTTTCGAGATTAATTGATTCAGTTTAAACTTTTTCGGTTTCAGTTTCAATCCATATAGTTAATTCAATTTTCAGTTCAGTTCAGTTCAGTTTACAGTTGTCTTTTGGTTTGACCCGTACAGTTTTGGTTTAAACAGTTAACTTTTTACCTATTACTATCAGTTAAACAGTTATTTTCAGTTCGGATTCAGTTAATTTCAGTTTCTTAGGTAAACCCGCATCGACTCGGGTGAAACTTGATATCGGTTATGCCATGTACAACTTTTCCCTTCGGGTCTCGCTTCGGGTCAAGCCATTATTCATTGCAGGGAATTTCAACTCAGTTGAACTTTTGTCACATCGGTTAAACTTGTCGAAAACAACGATAGCACCAAGAGACTTATCTATATTTGTCTACAAAAGCGGATTTTGAAGTTGCTATATTTTATGTAAAATTACTTTATTAAAGGATCAACATTTGGCTGATATTGAAAAATTAATTTCAAATTCTTCATTATTCTATAGTTTTCCAATGTGTAACTATCAATGATGAATTGGGGATTGGTTGTGGTCAAAGATTAAGATGATGATTGAAAATGATGCATTAGTTTATAAATCAGTTAATATAAATGGTTAATCATTAGGCTAATCGTCTTCCAGTGTATAATGGAATTTGAAACAAAAAACATCTACGTACTTAAATAATCCAAGTATTTATTATTGTACATAATGAATGTGCCAATGGTAGCTGCTAAGCTAATTCAAAATAACAATACGATATTTGAGTTAAATATTTGAGTTAATCGTCTTTATGTGAAATGCATTTTGAAACATAAAACATATGATTGAACTAATATGTAGTTATTGGATTAGATGGATGTATAAATATAAGTCATTAAGTTCATTCAACATAACTATATTATATTTAACTTAGTCATGTTTAATTTCAACTAATTTTGAAACTAAAAATATCTAATTGAATTAGAATAAGTTGTTGTCGGATGAGATTAATGAACAGGCCAATGTAAGTCAATAAACTAATTCAAGATAACAATCATTTATTTGAGTTTAATAGTCTTTAAGTTAAATTCATTTCATAACTAAAACATCTAATTCAATTGATGCAAGTTGTCATGGGATGAGATATATGAATGTACCATCAATCAGTGACTTATAATAAGTTGATAAAATCATACAAAGTATCAATCATGCATTCAAGTTAATAGTATTTAAGTTAAATCAATTTCAAAACTTTAAACATGTTATTGAATTAGATTAATATGTGTCAATATAAGTCGATAAGTTTGTTAAGGATAACAATACTCCATTTCAGTTAATCGTCATTAAGCTATATTCACTTTCAAACTCAAAACATCTACTTGAATCGAAACAATTTGTTATCCAATAAGAACAATAAAAGACTTATAACTATACACTTATATTATATAAATATAATAATAATCTTTAATGTATTCTCTTAACTTTCTACACATGTGAGTATAAACTAATAAATGATCAAGGTGATGATGATTTATAATGGTGAATGATCATAATTTAGTGATGATGATGATGATTAAAGTCGATAAACACAAGCTAATATAATACGAGTATAATGACACAAAAATCAGTGTAGTTGGGTAATCATTAGGCTAAACTAGATCAGTATACTGTGCATATATATGTATTGCATTTTGAGTATATATTAATGTATAGAATAGTGTATAGATCAAAGTATTGAATTTCGAATATAGATTAGTATAAACACAAGCTAACACGAATTGATTAGTGTATAGAATAGTTAATGTGAGTGGGTAATCATAAAAGAAACTCTCTCCTCTCTTTCATAATATTTTAATTATTATTAATTTTTTTATAAATGTATCAATTGCAATATTTTGAAATATCATATTATTAGAAAATATAATTTTAGATGGTACCAACTTATGAATAGTTATAAAGGAATGATATAGTATACATTTAGTAAAAGATGAAATTAATATATTTAAATGATTTTATAGATATAAAATAATAATTTAAATGATTTTGTAGAATCATATAATGTATCAATCCTGCATTCAAGTTAATAATATTTAAGGTAAATTAATTTCGAAACTGTAAACATGTTATTGAATTAGATTAATATGTGTCAATATAAGTCGATAAGTTTGTTAAGGATAACAATACTCCATTATATTGCAGTTAAGCGTCATTAAGCTATATTCACTTTCAAACTCAAAACATCTAATTGAATCGAAACAATTTGTTATCCAATAAGAACAATGAAAGACTTATAACTATACGCATGTATCATATAAATATAATAATAATCTTTGATTTATTCTCTTAACTTTCTACACATGCGAGTATAAACTAATTTTCCTATTCATTATGATTCAACTTTCAAAAAAAATTTGTTTTCTTGACACGAAAATGTTAATTAAATATCATAAAATTTTTAAGTTTCTCTTAAAATGACTCATTTTACCATGTAAATAAAAATCAATAAAAATTGTCATAAAAAAATCAAAATAAAAAAAAGTTAATTAATCTTTAATTTTCACAAGTTTACAAATAAACATGAATTCCAAAGTGCATTCAAGGAGATGAAGATCAAGGAGCATCATGGTGAAGATCAAGATTGAAGATTTGTATGGATCATAGATTTTGTACATATTGTTGTAATAATAGTTTCTTTGTAAATAATTATTGCATCATTCAATTAGTAGAAAAAACACGGAGATATTTATGCATAATTTTCATAAATAATTCCACAACTCTTTATTAATAAAATGAGCAACCAATGTTACAAATGTTGCATGTTGGGCCCAATATGTCATACTACATGAATCAAATGACCCAATCTCAATTAAGAGGAAAAATTGCAAATCTAACTAAGTTAAATTGAATGATGATCCATCTTACATTTTAAAAAATGTGTTCTCCATATTCAAATGGATTAATCATATAATTTGACATAATTAGATTGGTAATTATGATCTCCGAATTGATTTTAGGCCGTTTCAAGTGTCTCGCTTCAAATGGCCAAATTCCAATTAGTCAAAAACAATCTCTCAAAGTTTGATCTCAAATTGATTATTTCTCTCTAAATGACTTAATAATCTTCAATCAAGATTATTTCTCAAAAGCCTTCAAATTAGGAAGCAAACTTCTAAGACCTCTTGAAAATCATAAACATAATCACTAATTAAGGTGGTTATTTCAATCCTCGATTAATCGCTAATTGGAGTGATTATCTCATTTTCCAATAGATTTGTTTAATTCTAAAGTTGAGTTATTCATGATCTATTTCCTTTTCTTCCCAATGGAATTGGCCATTTAGGGCGAGACACCAGCTCGAACTACGATGGTTTTGATCCATGAGTGGATTCCAATTCCGCAATGATTGGTACGTAGTGCAACTTCAGTGGTCAAACCTACCATGTACAAATGATATATTGGTTCTAAATAAAAATGGTTGATGTGCATATGTGCAAACTATGTGATTTTTTTTTTAATAGCCATGATTACTTTAAAATGGAAAATAACGCATTTAGTAAGAGCCCGTTCTGTAGAACGGAAGAGGAGACGAGTTGCAGACGTTCACACCTCTTAACCTAAACCCCGAACCCTATCTCATAGTATGAAAGACCAATTTTCAAAGCCTTATCCATATGAAGTCATCATCGTTTTAAATGATATTTCTTGAAATTGATTTTAAAATGATTTATTAAATAAATCTGTCCCTATTCAGATATTAATAGGGTGGCAACTTCAAAGTTTTCTAAAACTCATAGTCCAATGAGAGACTTTCGTTGGATTCAGACCGTTAATTAACACAGTCAAAAATCGAATACTACAACAGGTCGCTTGTTTGAATCTGCACCTTCCGGCTACTGGCGAACTGCTAGTTGAACATATTCTGGAGCTCTGCGAATGAGGTGATGCATCCATTTGGCAGATTAGTTAACCAATCTAGGGCAGGATCGAATAGAGTGGACCCGAACCCTTTACACAGACTATCTTCTCTCATATCACGAGGGATAGGGATAGTCATCATCCTTTGCTTATAATGCTTCATGTGCTCACTAGGATCAGTGGTCCCGTCATATAGCTGGATGTTTTGCGCACTGAATCGCTTGGGGATGTCGATGTTATCAATATGATCTGCAATAGGCGAGTCTGCATAACTATTCGGTTTGGCCTCTGCTATGGCAGGAGTCATCCCCGGGATCTTATTAATAATTTCTTGCAAGATAGCAAATTTATGCTCCATGGCCTCAGTCATGCTACCGAGGACTGGTTGGAGGAAGTCCATCCCTGGCGGAAGATTAGGGTTAGATTGGACATGTGACGCCGAAGCGCCTACTCTTTGAGTGACGAGCACACTGGCAGGTTGACTCATAGGAGGTACATTTTGGGCGAAGGTGATAGATGGAACTCTAGGAGGTGGAGGAGGCAGAATTTCCGAAAAGGTAACACAAGTTCGATTGGGAGTATTGGACACGGTGACATTACTAGACGAATTTGGAAGAGGAGGCGCATTTGGCACCGATCGAGATGACGGACCGATGGTTGGAAAGGTTGAGGGAGTTTGAAAAGGATTCGAACCAAGTAGGTGAGTCTCATCTTCGACCATTACGAAATCACTGGCCAATGAGGTTGGAGCAGGGCGTGACACTTGAGGTGTCATGATTTGTAAGATCACTAGGGTGAAGACCGGAGAATTTTGTAGCATAGGCTGACTTTGAGGAGGAGTGACGATATCCATATCCAAGCGGGTTGTCGCGCCTTCGAGGTTACGACGTGCCTGGTGGCGAGAGGATGATGTCGACATGGAAATAGCGGATTGGACTTGGCCACGAAGGACATCGATTTCTTTCTGGAGAATATCAATTTTTTCATTGAGGCGCTTCCAGATTTCTTCCACAGAGGAAGGGATGTTTCCAGCCATGGTGATATTTATTTTTTTTGAACAAAGGGACTTGTTAAAGCACTTTTTAGACAGAAAGCCCCACGGTGGGCGCCAAATTATTTTGGAAAAATTTCACCAGAGAGGGTTAATCTATCAAGAAGAGTTAGACAATCAATCTAAGTGCTAGAGAATAAAATTGAGAAGTAACGTTGCTCGTTGTATTATTGCATCGATAGCTTATAAGAATACAAAAATATTGAGAAGAGAAGAAGTAAGTAGATTGTAATAAGATGCCTTATACTTGGCTACGTATTGTTCTATTTATAATGAAATAAACCTAGCTAAGTCATCGTTATTGGTTGTTGGAAATGATAGATATTCCAGCTGAAGATCCATTGAATTAGTGCGAGCTTCTTCCTCTATTATCTCAACTGCACAACGGGTGCTGACTTTATTCAATGCAGAATATTGCCACGTACTTACCGGTCATGTAGACGAAATCTAGACATGTCCTTATCTCTGGACACATTGCTAAAACTGCTCAAGTATAATCAGAATTTTACCGCACAACATATAGCTCAAATAGACCAATATTTGAGGCGGGCCTTCGTTGAAACCACCTTATTATAGGAATATGTTAAGCACCGGTGAGGCAACAGTTCTGAGTTCCAAGATCTTGGAACATTGGAAGCTAGTGTGAAGAAACTTCATCAAGAGTCAGCATAGTTTAATTTTTAGGATATACGTAAGTATTTATGAGACTTAATATTATTCATTAGGAACAAGAGGAATCCATGGCAAATTGGAACAAATTTTATAATTGCTAATTATATAAATAAACGTGTGTTATTAAGTGTGATAGAATATAAAAAGGACAAGTTTTTATCAATAAAAGATCTTTGGAAAATCTTTTGATCTTATCTTTTCTTTATCCTTTAGTAAAACATAACTTCTATCCTAAAAACATTCATTGACCTAGTTTACTTGCACACTAATTCTGTATCGCATCCATAAACCACTAGGTTAGTTGGTTCCTAAGTTTAACGGAAACCAACAGTTTGTGTATTAATGGTGGTAGTGGGAAATTGCTATGTAAGGTTATAAAAGAAGATCAGATTTTCAAGTTTTAGGTAGGACTGACAAAGAGCATAAATATTACAAGTATTTTTTAAAGTCAGCCAAGTGTGTTCCTAGTTCCTACATTATTTAAGTTTTCTTATGTACTAGAGTTTCAATTTACTGAGTTGTATTTTGGGGTAAAAAGGCTCCAGTAAATTCGTTTACACTTAGAGTTAAGTCTTTTGTAGTGAGCGAATTAAGAGGAACTGTGATTGAGGGAATCACTGTTGGGAACTCAAGTTCATAGAGGAAATTGGAGTTTTGAGTGTAGGTTGTAACAAGCGTTGCAATATAAAAGTCATAGAGGTTTTTCCTTCTTGAAATGGATCAAGAAGGTTCCTCATAGAATTCTCTTGTGTTCCTTGTGCCTTTTTAGTTTGTTTTGTTTTAATCTATGAAAATTTCTCTACAAACTACAAACTACAAACGACAATCCACCCCCCTCTTGTGGTTATTATGTAAAAAGTAACAAATATTAACCCATAAATCATTTAAGTTTAAAACTAAATTAATTTGAAAGTTTATTCATGAAAAAGGCTAATTGACGAACCGTTTGCTAGCTAACACATTATTTTTGTCTATCCTAACAATTGTCAAACAATAATATCTACATCCAAAAACTCTGTTTGTACATCCAAAAACTATGTATGTACATCCAAAAATTATATTTGCTCATCCAAAATTTATTTTGTGTCTTGCACATTAAAAATTTCTTTTGTACATCCCAAAATTAAGTCTGTAAATATAAAATTATGTTTGCACATCCATAATCTATTTAGTATTTTAGATGTGCAAACATTTGGGTGTACAAAATACCAGATTGATGGATGTACAAACTTAATTTTTAGATGTATAAACTTGCTTTTTGGATGTACAAAAGAAAATAGGGATATACAAATACAATATAGATTTTTTATATGCATAATATATTCTAAGTTATTGGTGTGCAAACATAGTTTTTTGATGTACAAAGTACTTTTTAGATGTAAGCCTTCTTTTTTTGTTTTGATAGTTTGGTTTTTCCATTTCATTATTTAGCCAAAAGGCATGAGGTACAAAGCCTTACACTACCCTCATCGCGGTGAGATAGCAGTGAGATTGTTACACCCATGCTCCAATAATATCTATCATCCTCCTATTTACAAACTAACAGTGGTTTCCACCATGAACCCAGTCAACAAACATAATACTCCATGAGTGTCTTTGAAAGACATCCATCTAGCAAGATTCAACACCACGCGATAAACTCGTCGATCACTTCTCCTTAGCCCTTGCTTGGCTGAGGAATCAGCTACAGCATTCGAGCTTCGGCTTTTATGAATTATTTTGACGTTCAACCATGATTTCTTAGCATTCTGTATGAAGTTCAGGACCTCCAGACTCTTTATTACACCACCGAACTGCATTTATAGAGTCGGACTCTATAGTAATATGATGGTGTTTAATACGATCACAACACATGGTTATCTTCAAAGCCCTGAAAATGGCATATACTTCGGCCGAGTTAATCTCCATGATAGGTATCCGGCTGGAGAAAATACACATAAACATGCCTTTGGAATTTTGGAGCACTATCCCCACTGCAGCATGGGGTAAAGTAGAGTCGTACGACGCGTCTACGTTCCACTTTAAATCCCCATCTAAAGGAGGTGACCAAATTTGGGGGGATGAGAGAGTTGTGGGCTGATTACTAGATGACTTCCACATCAGGCATGAAGGCTCTCGGGTGATATCAATTGATGAATATGGAAAACTACAATTCCACCCTCTTATCCACCAACTCAACCTCAATAAAACTAGCTCTTGCAATTCATCTAGAGAAGAAGAAGAGTTATTGAAGATCCTAGCATTGCATTCCTTCCATAATGTCCATATGATGATAAAAAAGGTAGCTAGCCAAACGTTTTTGAAGAAATCACCCTTCCACCCGCATTGCCACTGCCGAAAAGCTTCACCAAGTGTGAGTGGGAAAGCTCATGAAACTCCCCATAAACATACCCACCAACTCCATAAACTCCAAGAGTAATTACAATGTAGGAGTAAATGGTCACTTGTTTCTACATGCATTTGACAGAGAACACAAATTGAATTAGAGAGAGGAATAATACCGAGATGCCCTAGCTCAGCCTTTGTGTTTATTTTCCCCAATAAGGCAAGCCATGAGAAGACCTAAATTCTATGGGGAACAAGACCTTTCCATACTCCTTTTATAACTTCATGATGAGAGAGAGAGTTTCCTTTTCCCAATTCAAAAGTTGCGGACTTCACACTGAATAAACCTCCTTTGTGAGGAGTCCATACGTACGAGTCTTCTTGGAAGAGATCAAGTGTTACATTCGACAACAATTTCAGCAGTTCATGTTTCTCCATGAAAACGTCCATTGCCAAGCCATCCCATCCCAAATGCCCATTGAAGCAATTGAAGCATTTGGTTTACTGGCTATTGAGAATAGCCTCGGGAACCGGGACTTGAGCTGTGCAATCACCAAGCCATAATTCATGCCAGAATTGTGTGCTAGAGCCATTGCCTACTCTCTTCCGCACGAGATTTTTGATGAACATTTTGGCCTCAGGGTGTTGTAGAACTGTGCTGCATATATTTCTCCAAGGTCCCCCGTGGCGAGGGATTGATAAGTCCAAAAATATAATGGATTGATGGTATCCATATTTGCCCGACACTACTTATCTCCACAGGGCCATTGGCTCTTGGAAAAACATCCAAAGCCATTTGACTAGTAAGACTACATTTCACTGCTTTAAATTCCCTATCCCCAAGCCACCTTGGGATTTAGGGGGCTCCAAACGGTCCCATTCAATCAAAGGGAACCCCTTTTTTCCATCATAGCCACACCATAAGAAATTTCGTTGAATTTTGATGATTTTTTCCATCACACCAACCGGATTTGAGAATAGTGACATGTAATACAATGGTAAGCTAGCAAGGGATGACTTGATTAGGGTAATCCGACCACCAATTGAGAGCATTTTCCCCTTCCAAGTAGCGAGCTTTTTTTGCATTCGATTTATAATAGGATCCCCAACACAAATCTGTGAAGTGTTTCCTCCAATTGGAAGTCCAAGATAAGTGATTGAAAAAGTTCAAATTCGGCAAAGTAGGGCTTTAGACGTAGATGAGATCCATGTATCATCCACATTGATGCCTAAGAGAGCGCTTTTGTAGAAGTTTACCCTAAGCCCGGAGGATAGATGAAATAGGATAAATGCTTTCTTGATGTTGAGGAGCATTTCAAGCTTTGGAGGGCAAAAAATGATCATGTCATCTGCATATTGAAGATGAGATACTTCGACACCATGTTCTCTCAATGCGATGCCTTCCCAAAATTTATTTCCTAATCCTTTCTTGATTAACAAGTTCAAAGTTTCCACCACTAGGTTGAATAGAAACCGAGATAACGGATCTCCTTGACGAAGACACCCTATGCAACATGAAGGGAGGAGATGGAGAGCTGTTAACAAGAATAAATTCTGATGCCGACATAACACATCCTTTTATCCACTTTCACCATTGAGATGGGAACCCCATTTGTTGCGAAGTCCAATCTAGAAATCCCCATGATACACTATCAACAGCCTTGTGAAAATCAAGATTTAAGATAGCATCCTTTATATTCTTCCTTTTGGATGACTGAATAATCTCCCTAGTAACTAGACCCCTTTATGAATGAGGATTGGAATCGACTAATCAAGTAATCCATCACTAGCTATAGTCTCCTAGCAAGAAGCTTTGTGATGATTTTGTAAATGCATCCCACCATGCTGATGGGCCTGAAGTCCTGAAAGCCTTGAGGAGAGTCGATCTTTGCAATCAAAGTGATGAAAGTTGTATTGCACCCCTTAGGTAGGCTAGCAGTGGCCCAAAATGTATTGACAATTTCATATACATCATGCTTGATCACCTCCCATGCTGATTTAATGAAATGGAAAGTGAACTTGTTAATCAAAAATTTATAAAGTGAGCAAAATTCCCTTAATTTCCCAAAATAAGCAAAAATATAAAATGAACAAAAGTCTCTTATAGCGAGCAAAGTTTCTTAAAATGGTCAAAATTATTAACGAGCAAAAAACATAAAAAAAAAATTGGAAAAAAATAAGCAAAATTTTCCATTGAGCGAAGAG
Source organism: Beta corolliflora (assembly GCA_947648045.1). Lineage (NCBI taxonomy): Eukaryota > Viridiplantae > Streptophyta > Magnoliopsida > Caryophyllales > Amaranthaceae > Beta > Beta corolliflora. The sequence goes on along the minus strand of CANSZD010000995.1, from coordinate 612,029 downwards.
TAACAACATAAAATGAGCAAAAAAATATAAAATAAACAAAAATTTCTAAATTTTTAAAAAAGTTTCTTAATATGAGCAAAATGTCTGATTTTTTATTTTTAATTTTAATTTATGCCTGTTTTCGGTGCATCCGGTCTTTATTCTCATTTTTAGGTCCCGCAGATTTTATCCTCGCGTTCATATTGACTTCTTATAATACCATACTTTTTAGTTGAGGAGCTAATATCCCCGATGTTTCCGTCCTTTTCTATGTGTGTTGGAGCATCCCTGTTGTACGGCTATATGGTGATTATTATTATTATTATTATTATTATTATTATTATTATTATTATTATTATTATTATTATTATTATTATTATTATTATTATTATTTTGATAATTATCAGATTTTCCATTCAGATAAGGGCCATCTGTTTATCAATTCAGTAAAAATATCAGACTTGAATATTAGAAATATGTTGTGATGAATTCTGAAAACTGATTGGTGCTTGTGTTGCGATAGCAATAGTCGTCAAGTTTAGCTTGCCAGTAGGGATGGGTATAGACCCAGGACCCGACCCAGACCCGGTTGGACCCGATCCATTTTAAGGTATGGGTTCAAGAAATTGAGACCCATTGGGTCTGGTTGTCAAAATTCGGGTCTGGGTCCGAGTCTCATGAATTCAGACCCAGACCCGACCCAGACCCTCCCCATTGACCCATTTTCGTTTTTACATATTGAATATATGTATTATAATACAATATACATAAAGTGTAATAAAACTTTATACCAATACTAAAGTCAACTTGTTGTGGATGTTTTAATTTTAAATGTTTGTACAAGAATTAAACTATTATTTTATTCTTTTATTATATTAATAACAAAATAAAAAAGGTGTAAAAAATTCATAGGTAAAAAAAAACAATTGCAACTCCTAATAAGCTTGAGACCCATTTTGGACCCGTTTTGGACCCAGGACCCACCGGACCCAATAGATCTGCGTAAGGGGCCTGATTTTCTAGACCCTGTGGGTCTAGTTCTAAATCCAAATTTGCGGGTCTGGGTCTGGGTTTAACGGGACCCGCACCTAACCCGAACCAAACCCAGACCCGAACTATGCCCATCCCTACTAGCCAGTCAAATGTGTCCTATATTTTATATTTACAACATTGAAGTATAACACAATAATTTAGAAGAAGGGAGAGATAAATAAGAGATAAAAGAGGACTCCCTGTGCTAGAAGAGAGAAAGAGAGAATATATATACTTTTTCCGTTCTGAAACAAGTGAAACAAATCTCTCAAAAAGCTATCACATAAAAGAGAGTTTTTTGAGAGAAGTGTTTTACTTATTTCAGAACAGAGGAAGTATTACTATTAACAAAAATGTTAATGTTGCGAGTAACATGCAACTTTCTAATATGGAAAACATTGCAATTAAAAAACTTAGATCCTAAATCTTTGTTCTTTGTCTTGAAATACATAATCTTGGAAAGCTAGTGGAATTCATGCTTCAAATGTACCATTCTTTGTTATTGATTCTTATTAATTAATATATGCATAAGATCATGGATGTTTGATATTGGACTAACAGTTTTCCACAATTCCGCTAATATCATCAAGTTCCTACCGTCTCACCACCATTTGTAAACCTATGGATCCCCTACGGCTAGGGGTGTAAGTTCGGTTTTTGGTTTGGTTTTGGGGCAAAACCAAACCAAACCAAAATAAATTCGGTTTTCATATTTCAAGTCCAAATCCAAACCAAAATTCGTCTCAAACCAAACCAAACCAAACCGAAATTACAAAACCAAAACCAAACCAAACCAAAAAACCGAAATTCTTTGATGATGCAATTTTTTTTTTCCAAATCTTACAAATAATACGAAAATTATCAAGTTTCAAATCATCAAACATAGAAGAATTACTTCGAATTTCAACTAAAGCTTAAAATTGAAGTACTAGAACTAAAGATAATTGATAAAAACATCAAAACCAATATAGGATAGGCAAACTTCGATTTGGTTTGGTTTTTTTCGGTTTTTAAAAATAAAAACCGAACCAAACCGAAAACCGAAAAATGAAAAATGAAAATTTTTCAATCCAAACCAAACCGAATTTTGAAAAAAACCAAACCAAATTATTAATTCGGTTTGGTTTGATTTGGTTTGGTTTTCGGTTTTTAACCAAATAACTTACACCCCTACCTACGGCCCTACCTAATCTCACCAACTACCTTATCCACGCATGACACAACTGTTCTTGCAGCATTATTTCTCTCGTGTCATACTTTGGAAATGGCTCCCATAATGACTGAAAATAACCCTCTCCTTACCCACCTTATATTATTAACTGAAAATAACTACTGGCTTGAATCTGAAATGTCAGCCAGCCACTGCTTAAACTTCATTATGCGTTAAGAGCCGTAGGCACTAGTCACACTTTGCAAGCATACGTATTATAAATAGCAACGGATCAGATTTGATACGAAATTTTACAAACTCTATATTCGACCCATTTATATTTGAAATTTACTTAGGCTTTACCTCCTCTAGGATTCGGATCAAATTTTAATACTTTCAGATCCGAATCAGATACTTTTCATTAGATTAAATCGGAGTAGTTTCGAATTCCTATAGAATTGCCCTTTCTAATACGTATAAATCATCAACGATAGCTGCCTAGCTGGTTTCTTTGATATTTTTTGTGATAATTCGTGGATGAACAGTACCATCGTACAAAACCCTATGGTGCCAAAATTTCCATATTTAATGAGGTAAGACTCTTAAAGCGACCCATCAATCATCAATGTGAGGCTGCTGACCTTTCTCGAAAGGCTAGCAAGTAGCATTTCGTAAAGTGATGCAATTTGGAAAGGTCCATTTGCCAACTTAGATTATATTGACAGATGTATATACGTACTGGAAGGGATATAATATACATATCAAAGATGTATGGAGAATAGCTGAATAGATGCACTAATAAATTGGAGATAATATAGGAGGAAGCTTGGGTGGGTTTCTGGCCATATGAAGTGAAAGATGGGAAGGGTAAAGACATGAGGGAGATAAGAAGTCTTTAACTGTGTGAAAGATTAGATGTGAGAGAGATGTGGTACTAAGAAATGGCTAAGTAGTGCTTAATATTAACTCGGTTTCTTTTAAATCTACGCCATATGACGTTTACACTTGCTAACGTAGATATTTGACCATAAATCATTAATAACGTACATACAAGTAAAGATAACAAAAGGTTGAGATTTGAAAAATATATGTCGAGAGGAATTTAACAAGATATCATATCACATGGCTATATATTTCTGTGCCTATATATAATGATGGTAAAAAATGAAATATATATGAATAGTGCCAAGTTACAAAATGATGTATAGACTAAAAGAAACAGTTGGAGTAGTAAACTTCAATATAATGAAAGAGTTGTGGTTGCGCTCTCGTTTTTCTCTCAATGTAGATTGCGTTGTCGCCATGGCAGGAACCTCGAAAGCAAAAGCGAAGAAACACAATCATCCACAACATAATAAAAAGAAAGGTCCTACGGGATCTACTGAAGGTAGAAAGGAGAAGTCAATAGCAGAGTTACATGGAGTTGCCTCATTAATGGTGGAAACCCCCAATTTCGAAGAACCTCTTTCGCCGAAAAGTTCTTTAAAATCTTTGCAACAACAGAGCAAGGAGAAGCAACAACTATCGGAATGGCTGATGATTTTGAGGAAGAATCAAACCAGAATGGAGGCGATTGAACACTGTAATCTTCAATCTCGTAGTTTAATCAATGAGTTTGAAAAAGTTCAATTAATCTATGGAGTCTGAGGTTAATTCTGGGAATGAAATCGGTGATAATAATGAGAATAACATAGAATTGCAACAAAAATCTACAATTAAGATAGATTTTGATGATGTGAAAGAAGAAATTGAATACTGGGAGAATGCCATCATTTGTTATGTAATTGGTGCGAACCCACCTTTTCTGGTAATGGAGGGATTCATTAGGCGAATTTGGGGAAAATTGGGGATAGACAAAGTTGCAGCAATAGGGAAGGGTCAATTCATTGTTAGATTAAAATCGATGGAGCAATGTGATGTTATTCTTAATGGAATCGGTTGTAGTGAAAGCTTGGCACCAGGATATGGATTTGAGTAAGGAGGAGGTAAAGAGGGTTCCAATTTGGGTACAATTGCCCCAATTGGAATTGAAGTATTGGGGAGAGAAATGCCTGTTCAAGTTAGTATCAGGGTTTGGAACACTAGTTAAAATTGATTAGGCCACAAGGAATAAAGATCACTTGAATTTTGCAAGAATTACGGTTGAAGTGGTGGTGGATCAGATCTTTCTTGATATATGCTTTGAGAATGAAAAGGGAGTGCAAGTGGTGCAGGGTGTGACGTATGAATGGAAGCCTGTTACTTGTGACAATTGCCATGGTTTAGGCCACAAATACTCACAATGTCACCAGGAGAAAAAACAGTTCAAGAAGGTTTGGGCTGTTAAGAAGAAGCCACTGCCAGCAGCAAATGGGTTTCAGTTGATTTCAAAGGGTAGAACTCAGAAGAAACAGGCACCAGTGCCAGTGACAATTCAAAACTCTTTTGATCTGTTGCAACAAGATTCTAAAGAGCTGGAGCAGGGTTGTAATGAAAAAAATACAACTAATGAAGAAACTGCTGAAGTGGAGACAATAGAGGATGAATCAGACCAGGAGGGGGAGCCTCCTGACATTCATGGATAACATCTTATCCTGGAATGTGAGGGGGCTAAATAGAAGAAGCAAGCAATTATAGGTAAAGAATTTCATTCTTTCCCATAAAATTAGACTATTTAGCCTTCTTGAAACAAAAGTCAAATCTCACAATATGGGGGATTTGTACTTATCTCTTTGTCCGGGGTGGTGTTTTTCTAGTAATACTGTATGGCATCATAATGGGAGAATAGTGGTAGCTTGGCATCCAACTTCTTTCCATGTTAATATTTTGTATTGTTCTGCTCAACTTATACATACTGAGGTTGAAGTAGTGAATGGAGAGAAGAAATTTTGTTGTTCCTTTGTTTATGGGCATAATGATAGGAAGGATAGGAAGGATTTATGGAACAGTTTGGTAGATTTGGCTGCTCATGTTAAAGGTGCTTGGGTGATTTTAGGAGACTTTAATGCAATAATGGGCTTGGATGAGTGGATAGGACAGCCTGTGAGGGAGAGAGAACTTATAGATATGAAGAGTTGCATGGAGAAGTGCAATATGGTGGATGTAAAAGGTAGTGGTTAATTTTTCACTTGGAGCAATAAGCAAGAGGGTGAGAATAGAGTATATTGCAAGCTTGATAGAGTGGTGCGCAATGAGGCATGTATGGAGGAGTTCTCTATGACTGAAGCTTTATTTTTGCCTGAGGGTGACTATGATCACTGTCTTGTACTACTGAAATCTTTTCACTTTGAGCATAAGAGGAAGCCGTTTAGATTTTTTAATATGTGGACTCAGTCTCAGCAGTTCTTGGAGGTGGTGAAGAAGGGGTGGGAGCAGCAGGTCTCTGGCACTAAGATGTTAAGTGTTGTTAGAAGATTGAAAATGTTAAAAAGTGATTTGAAGAGGTTGAATAATGATGAGTTTGGAGATGATTTAGCGGAGAACACTAGAAGATATCATTCTCTGATTGATGTGCAACAAAAGTTACATTTAGATCCTACAAACAGGGAGCTCATTATGGAAGAAATGAATTGCAGATCTGATTATAAAGAGGCACATAAGAATTTTTTATCTTTCTTGAGTCAAAAAGCTAAAATTAGGTGGATTGAGGAAGGTGATGAGAATACTAGAGTTTTTCATCAGAGTATAAAAATGAGAAGGGTGCAAAATAGGATAAACACAATAAAGAATGAGCAGGGGGTTTGGGTTTCCCAGCCGGAAGAAGTTACCAATGCTTTCCTGTCCTTTTATCAAGACTTGTTAGGTAGCAGAGGGGATACAAGACCTATTGAAGCTGTTATCATTAGCAAAGGGAAGAAAGTTTCAGAAGAGCAGAAACAAATGTTGCATCTGAATTTCAATGCTGAAGAAATAAAGATTGCTTTATTCTCTATCCCAGATGAAAAGTCTCCAGGTGTTGATGGATACTCAAGTCACTTCTTTAAGAAGGCTTAGGAGATTGTTGGGGAGGACATAATAGGTGCAATTCTAGATTTTCTTAGACATGGTAAGCTGTTGACAGAGATTAATGTTGCAGCTATAACCCTGGTGCCTAAAGTAAAATGTCCAGCTAGTGTGTGAGACTACAGACCTATTACTTGCTGCTCAATTCTTTACAAGACAATAACTAAGTTGATTTGCACAAGCTTAGGAAGGGTGCTGCCAGATTTAATTGCTCCTAATCAGGGGGGGCATTCATCACAGGGAGGAACATCATTAATAATATTTTGTTGTGTCAAGATCTAGTTAAAAGATTCAATAACAGAAGAAGCCAAGCTCCAGGGGTGATGATGAAAATAGATCTTAAAAAAGCTTATGACTCCAGTGAGTGGAGATTTATGGAAGATTTATTAATTGCTCTTGATTTTCCTGATCATTTCATTAAATGTGTAATGGAATGCATCAAGAACCCTCATTTTACATTGATGTTGAATGGCAGTACAGAGGGGTTCTTCCATGCTAGAAGAGGGTTGAGGCAGGGAGTCCCAATGTCTCCACTCCTCTTTGTCTTATGCATGGACTATTTATCCAGGATAATGACTTACATAAGTGAGATAGATATGTTCAAGCACTTTATTGGCTGCATCTCACTCAAATTAAATCATCTGTGCTTTGCAGATGATTTAATGTTGTTTTGTAATAGGGAGGCTACTTCTGCTTATCTAATGTTGCAAGGCTTGACTATGTTCTCTGAGGTGTCTGGGCTACAAGCTAAATCAGGTTTGTACTGTAATGGAGTGCTTGAAGATGAAGCTAACAGGATTGCACAGTTTTTTGTGTTTGTGAGGGGTTCTCTCCTCTTCAAGTACTTGGGAGTTCCTATTTCAGCTAGGAAAATCAAGGCTGCAGAATGTGAGGTTCTAGTAGACAAAATGACTGCAAAGATTAATATGTGGTGTTCTAGAAACCTTTCTTTTGCTGGCAGGGCTCAGTTAGTGAATACAGTTTTATTTAGCATTCATAGCTACTGGTCTCAGGTGTTTTTACTCCATGTGGTTGTGCTTAATAGAATTAATAATGTTTGCAGGGTATACTTATGGAGTGGGAAGGCTAGTGATATTAAAGGAGGGTATGTTAAATGGAGTCAAGTTTGCAGTCCTAAGAAACATGGAGGCTTGGGTTTAAGACAGATTCAAAAATGGAATATAGCTGCAATTGGCAAGTTAGTCTGGCATATTGGTGCAAACAAAGATGATTTGTGGGTTAAATGGGTCCATAATATCTATATCAAGGATCATAATTGGTGGGACTACAAGGCACCTTCTAGTGCAAGTTGGGTCATGAAGTATTTGTGTAAAATCAAAGACACTCTGAAGAATTATGCAATTCCTAGCTGGGATGGGCAATACAAGTACCAGATTAGTCAGGTGTATAAGATGTTGATTGGAGATGATCACCTTCCTGCTGCCTGGGCAAAAGGGGTCTGGAATAGGATGTCCCTACCAAAACATAAATTCATCTTATGGGTTGGCATTCAGAATAGACTGAAAATAAAAGAAAAGTTATTTCAGTATGGTGTTTGTGCAGACAACAATTGCTGCATTTGTGGTCAGGGAGTTGAATCCCATTCTCATTTGTTTTATGATTGTGTCTACAGTCAGCAGCTCCTGATACATGCTCTTTATTGGATTGGTATTACCCCTAGAAGGAGGAACATTCAACAATGGATTACTTGGACACACAGGGCTTACAGAGGGACAAAAACAAGGAAAATGGTCTTTTGTACAGTTATAGCAGCCACAACTTATCAGATATGGAGAGTAAGGAACGATGCTTATTTGAATTTACATGTAACTAGTATAGAGAAGAGTGTTGATATGATCAAATATAGTGTTAAGCATAGAATCCAGTTTTGTCTTCCAAAGAAGTGTAGTAATGTAGATAAAGAGTGGATAAACCATCTTTGATGGTTGTTTTGTTTTTAGACCTTCTGGTCTAGCTTGGTCCTTTTGTGGCTAAACATCTTGTTTAGTCCCTAAGGTTAGGTTGTATATTGGTGGTTTTTTGGTGATTATAAAACTTACTTACTTACCAAAAAAAAAAAAGAGTTGTGGTTATTAAAGAGCAGATGAAGCATTAATTTGACAAATTATAATAAATAGGGTTGGCAACCCTTAGGGCCACCCAAATACATGTGTTCATATATTATTTATGTAAAATGGCTTCATATTGTAATAAAGAGGGGAAAATAAATTTATTAAGGATAACGATTGTGGACCATGGTGCATATTTAAATGAAAGGGTATCCATATAGAAGTGAAAAAAAAAATTAATTAGACGTGTGGTTAATAATGTGCCTTGCTGCAAGAACAAATATGTCTTTTATTGCCATTAATAATTTTAGTAGCTACATTTGCCAAACACCTTAATTTTAAACATTTATATTGAAAACTAATCACTAATAGCTACTAATCGACAGCTAATAATTAATCCAAAAGCTAACAACTATTATAATAGATAATTTTTTACAACTATTAGTTTAGTTAAACAAACCCTATAGCATGATTGTTGTTGAAAGTAGTTTAATCTTTTTAGGCTCTCTTTTCTTCAGCCTATTTTTTCTTAACTAAATTTATTTTTGATTAACTTAACTTATTTTTGTTAAACTTATTTTTACTGAACTTATATTTGCTGAACTTAACCTTTTTTTAGATATACTGAACTTTTTTTTGCTGAACTTTTTTTTTACTGAACTTAACTTTTTTTTGGTGAACTTATCTTCTTTTTTATTATATTTGGTTTTTTATTATTTTAAAACAAACGTTACAAAGTAAGATCAGTAGCATCTTTCTGACACCAAATACAACATGCCATATCTAAAACAAAAACTAGAGAAAGAGATTAAAGCCAAGCAATGAATTCGTCCATATATAGGCCTTTGCTTGGCAAGCGAGTCCGCCACAACATTCGACTCTCGACTTTTGTAGGATATATCAATACCAAGCCCCTTTTCTTAGTGTAGACACTAAAAATTTATTAGTGTTTTACATTCAAATAAATTGATTATTATTGAGCTAAAATAAATATAATTAGCTCATTTTAATTAGTTTAGCCCACCTAAATAAAATATCCAAATTAAATCAAATAAATATAATTTGGGTTGTCAACTATTTGGGCCAGTCAATATTATAGTCCAAATAAGATGGTCAAATGGCAAAGGTAAAAAAGACTTCCAAGTCATAAACGGGCCCAAGCCCATAAACTACCAAGTCCTTGAAGGGATCTCCATTCCCTATAAATAGACCTCTTCTCCTTCAGTTGAGGGGACCAGAAGATCATTATTTTCAAGAGCTCATAAAATTCTCTTGGAATTCTCTCTATAAATAGTCAACAAGCACATCAAATCCGTGCCGACTGTTCAGATACACTCAAACACATTCGACTGAGATTCAAGCTTTTGTCAGCCCTCATTCGAATACACTCAAAGAAAACTCAAACTCAGGTTGACGTTGACAAAACGTCATCCCACATTCAAACTCAGGTTGACGTTGACAAAACGTCACTCTACACTCAACTCCACGTCAACATCAACACGTGTCACTCTCAAGATACGGAACAGAATCAGAGGACTTAGTTTATTTCCATTATAAACTGTTTACAGAGATTGTACTCAATACATTTATTGAAATATAATTTCTTTGTTACTTTATTTCTTGTCTTATATATTTTTGACTCGAAATTTGTGTATACAAATTTTGGCACGCTCGGTGGGACTATCTCTGCCTCTCATCTCTGTTTCGTCATCATCAACAAACCTGAGAAATGGCCTCAAGCAAGAACATCTCTCAATCTTCTGAAAACTCTGTCGACACCCTACCAAAATCTGTAACGTTGGGTGACTTTATGGATGACATGACTCTTGGTTTTCGCACTAGAGGAATGAAAAAGGTCAGCCATTCTTTGCCGCGCCGCTAAGCTTCGAACCGCAAATGTTCCTACCGAGGCAGAAAACTCTTTTAAGCTGCTTCTTCCTTGAATCATCCATCATGTCTGATTCACACAAGGAGCGTGAAACCCCCGTGTTTGGCTCAACTGCTTTGGCTGAACACGATCCATCATTCATTGCTTCTCAAATATGGAAGCAACTCTCATCTGATAAGCCGGACAGGCTGACCGTTCACACTAGCCCTCTCTTTGATCCACTCAATGTAGAGAGTGACAATGAAACAAGTGATGATATTGTTGTCTCATCACCTCTAATGATTTTCGACTTAGAGGAACCCTTGTTGTCTTCACAATCGAACACTAGCTGTCATTATGGTGACCTCGGCTAAGACAGGTTGAGGAACAACTTCATTGAAATGAATAGCCTACTCCAAAAATTAATGAAGGATGGAGAAGTAAAAGATGCTCAAATTCGACTCCAAAATGAGCAAATCGTCGCCCTCAACAAGAAACCGGAGGAAGGCGACGCAGCATCCAGACAGGGTGATGAAAGTGAAGGGGATAGTGGTGAAGACTTTCGCCGCCCACCTACAGCACGACAACTTGAGTTATTGATAGCTCACACTGTCAAAAATCAACTTGGAGAAAGTTCTCAAGGCAGTCATCGCTATGTGAAGCCTTATACCAAAAGTATCGATAAGCCGCGAGATGCCTTTTGGCTATCAACCCCCAAGTTTCAAAGAATTCGATGGGAAAGTAAATGCTAAGCAACACATTGCTCACTTTGTGGAAACATGCAACAATGCTGGTACCACAAATGATTTCCTGGTCAAACAATTTATTCGTTCCCTTAAAGGCATGGCCTTTGACTGGTACACATATTTACCCTCACAATCCATTGACAGTTGGAATAAATGGAGGAATTCCTGAACAAGTTCTATAGCACTCGACGTATTGTCAGTATGACTGAACTGACTAAGACTCACCAGTGGAAGGATGAGCCAGTCATCGATTACATTAATCGTTGGCGCGCATTAAGTCTAGAGTGTAAAGATCGCCTAACTGAAGTCTCTGCTGTTGAGATGTGCATTCAAGGAATGGATTGGGACTTGCTTTATATCTTGCAAGGTATAAAACCTAGGACTTTTCAAGAGTTGGATACGCGAGCTCATGACATGGAGCTAACCATTGCCAACAATAGAGGCAAAAGCAACACTTCTTCATAATACAAGAAAGAGAAGAAGGATTTTATGAAGACTGACAAGACTGCCAAAAGTTGGACTAAGGAGTCAATGTCAATCACGACCTCCTCGCCTGTCAAGATCTCTAGCAAGGCTGGCACTGAAAAGAATAAGGGTTCATCTTCTCAAGAACCTAGGAAAAATAGGCCAACCTTGAAAGAACTCCAAGCAAAAAAATATCCATTTCCAGACTCTGATTTATCAGGGATGTTAAATGATTTGCTTGAAAACAAAGTCATTGAGTTGCCCGAAGCTAAGCGTCCAGCAGAGGTCGGTATCACAGGTTGATTAGTCATCCCATAGAAAAGTGTATAACACTTAAGGAGAGAATTATGCAACTTGCAAAGGATGGGAAAATTGTACTGGATTTTGATGAAGTTGCAGAAGCTAATCACGCCTCCGCGATGTTAGATTCTTATTGGGAGGCTCAAACTCTGCAGTTTGGGAGTTTGGAGCCAGTAATTGTACATGTGATGCGACCGGTTCTCCAAGTTGATGATGTGCCATCTGTTGAGCACAATATCCCAACTGAAAACGAACATGGAGAGGATGATGAAGGGTGGACGTTGGTCACTAGAAGGAGGCCTAGACGACCATCGAAGCCTCAACCAAAGTCTGTTTGTCGTAAGAAGAAGCATAAAAAAAGAAAGGGCTCAAAACGCTCGAAAGGAAAGAAAAAGTCAAAAAAGCATACTAAACAAATAAGCACGCCAATTGACTTGTTTGAACAGGATCCACTTACCCCTGTAACCTTAGAAGAATTCTTTCCTGAAGATTACCTCACTACGGTTACTGTTAATGCTACCTCATTTGTTGAGGATGAAGAAGAAAAAGAAGAGGAGGATCAAGAGCCTGTTAAAGAAAATGAAATCTCCGTTAAAGTAACTGTCTAACATTCAGGGACGGAGATAGATCCAAAGATATTGGCTATCTTGGAAGCTCTTCCTACACGCATGGGATGGAGGCAGATCTTTCATTTGCCTCGAGAAATGTGTCGACAAGTGGCTCTTGCACTTCAGCACCCAGAACTATACCTTGATAAAGTGAAGGATGCTGGAGAGCCAATAGAAAGTTCGGCTAAATGCGCGTCATGTAATTTTGCCTTAGCCTTCACTGATGAAGACTTATTGTTGGGCTCAAAACCTCACAACCGACCCTTGTTCGTTTCTGGTTATATTTTCGGCAAGAGAGTGAATTGTATCTTAGTGGATGGAGGTTCAGCTGTCAACATCATGCCAAAATCCACCATGACTGATTTAGGGATCACTATGGAAGATCTTTCTGATAGTCGTCTAATGATCCAAGGATTCAACTTGAACAGTCAACGTGCCATAGGCATAATACGTCTTGACCTTGTGATGGGAGAGTTAACATCATCTACTCTCTTCCATGTCATAGATGCAAAGACGTCGTATAAAATGTTGCTTGGACGACCTTGGTTGCATGAAAATGGGGTAGTCGCATCAACCCTCCATCAATGTCTGAAATTTTATCGTGGAGGAGAGAAGAAAATAAATGGGGATGTCAAACCCTTTAGCACGGCAGATTCGTACTTTGCCGATGCTAAGTTCTTCGAAGATGGGGAACCCTCAAGCGAGATGTTGCCATCTAAAATTCCTTCAACAGGGAAAAGGGGTACAAATAAAAATGGTGATATTCCCTCGTCTTCAAGTTCTAGCGAGTCAGCCACCATTGAGATGCAACAACAAAAATGCAAGGAAAAGGTAAAAGAAGAAGTTGTTGCTCAATCCATTAAAGCAACGAAGAAGGCAGTAACGACTCCAGTCCTGCGATACATGTGTCTCAACCAAAAATATCGGTCTTTGATCGACTGCAGTCTCCTGTCGTAAAGGACCATACATCGGTTTTTAATAGACTTGGTGGACACGAGCTAAATGAAGGTGTGAAGTCAAAAATACAAACACCCTTGCAAAATCTTCGATCTTCTAAGAATAAAGCATCTGTCTTTAAACGTCTTGGTGCATCGACCTCAATTGATAAACAACAAAGACGGTCTGTACTAAGTCGCATCACAAGAGAGAAAAATGAAGTCAAAGGCGAGGACACACCTCAAAGTGTTATCCCATCTCGCATGAGACGTACACAGGTGGTAGACACCATTGGACATGCACCCTTGAAAGCCAAAGGTCGTGTCATAGTGTTAACAAACCAAAGGAGTTCGTCTAGTCAAGAAAAAGAAAAAGATGTTGAATTTGTTTCTTCAAACCATATCACCGGGCATGAGGCTCCTGAAAGTGACGAAGAGATGGAAATAGATGAGGCTCCTAAAACTCTTGAAGATGGGGGGCAAGCCACCGTCGATGAGTTAAAAGAGTTAAACCTTGGAACTCAAGAAGAGCCACGCCCTGTCTACGTGAGCGCTTTTCTTACCCAACAGGAAGAACAAAAATATTCTAAGTTACTCTCTGACTACAAAGACGTATTTGCATGGAGTTATAAGGAGATGTCAGGACTCGACCCAAAAGTCGTTGTCCATCGCTTAGCCATCAAAAAAGGTGTCAGTCCCAAGAAGGAATCCCAAAGACGCTTCAGGCCAGAATTTATTCCTGAAATTGAGGCAGAAGTAAACAAGCTCATCCATGCAGGATTTATTCGCGAAGTCAAGTATCCTACTTGGATAGCAAACATTGTGCCAGTACGAAATAAAAATGGACAGTTACGAGTTTGTGTGGACTTCTGCGACTTGAACGAGGCGTGTCCGAAGGATAACTTTCCACTCCCGAATGTAAATCATGATTGATGCCACCACCGGTCATCGGGCTTTGTCATTCATGGATTGTACCACTGGATACAACCAAATTCACATGGCTCCTGAAGATCAAGAAGCAACTGCATTTCGTACCCCTAAAGGGATATTCTGTTACAAAGTTATGCCTTTCGGCTTGAAAAATGCTGGAGCTACGTATCAGCATGCAATGCAGAAATTTTTTGAAGATATGATGTATAAAATCGTGGAGTGCTACGTAGATGACTTGGTGGTAAAGTCTAAGAAGAAGGAGAATCATCTGCATGACCTCCGTAAATTCTTTGAAAGACTACGAAAATGTCAATTAAAAATGAACCCCCTCAAATGCGCATTTGGCGTCACCTCGGGAATGTTTCTAGGCTTCATTGTCAGACACAGGGGTATTGAAATTGACCAAGCAAAGATCAAGGCCATCCAAGAGATGCCTGAACCTAAGAACCTTAAGGAGTTACGTAGCCTCCAAGGGCGTCTTGCTTACATTCGAAGGTTTATTTCTAATCTAGCAAGAAGATGTCACCCCTTCAGCCATCTCATGAAAAAGGATGTCCCATTCAAATGGGATGACTCATGTAAAAAAGCCTTCGAAAGTATAAAGAAGTATTTTTGTCTTCTCCCCCTGTCTTGGGGGCACCAATAAAAGGGAAACCACTCATCCTTTATATCGTAGCACAGGAGCGATCTCTGGGGGCAATGTGCGCTCAAGATCAAGAAGACCGTAAGGAGACAGCTCTTTACTACTTGAGCCGAACTTTGGTGGGTACTGAATTGAATTACTCACCTATTGAAAAAATTTGCCTTGCTTTGATTTTTGCGATCCAAAAATTAAGACATTACATGCAGGCTCATGCAGTTCATGTCATCTCGAGGTCTGACCCGATAAAATACATTCTCTCAAGGCCCGTGTTGTCAGGCAAACTTGCAAAGTGGGCTATGCTTTTATAACAATATGACATTGTGTATGTCCCGCAAAAGGCTGTCAAAGGGCAAGCAATAGCTGACTTTTTCGCAGACCACCCAGTCCCTGCAGAATGGGAGCTTTCCGACGATCTGGCAGGTGAAGATGTGTTTTTCATTGAAATACTCCCACCTTGGAAAATGTACTTTGACGGCGCCGCTCGTCATGACGGTGCAGGAGCTGGAGTTGTCTTCATTTCTCTAGAAAAGCATATACTGCCATACTCTTTTGTGCTAACTCAACTATGTTCCAATAATATGGCTGAGTACCAAGCACTCATAATAGGCCTCCAAATGGCAATTGAAATGGGACTTAGAGACTTAGACATTCACGGGGACTCCCAATTGGTCCTAAAACAACTGTCGGGTGAATACGAAGTCAAAAAGAATGATCTAATCCCTTATCAAAGGCAAGCATCACAATTGCTTGACAAACTTGATACCATCAAGTTAGAACATGTTCCAAGGAGTGCCAACAAGATGGCTGATACGCTCGCTGGGCTAGCAGCCACTTTGGCACTGGGGGCAGAAGAAATAATGTTTGTACCTGTTTGCAAACGATGGGTTGTCACTCCTGATGACGAGGATGTTGACGAATATGCTGAAGAAGTCGACATAATCTCTGTCTATCAAATAGACAAGGAAGATTGGCGTCAACCAATTATTGATTATTTGGAACATAAAAAATTGCCAAGTGATCCAAAACATAAGACAGAGATTCGTCGTCGACCCTCGCGGTTTATATATTATAAGGGGACTCTGTATCGACGATCCTTCCATGGTCTTTGGTTAAGATGTCTCGGAGATGAAGAAGCAAAGCAAACCATGGAGGAAGCTCACTCTGGAGTCTGTGGCGCTCATCAGTCAGGTCCAAAACTGCATGACTGTATTAAAAGAATGGGTTACTATTGGCCAACCATGGTACAAGATAGCATGGACTATGCAAAGAAATGGCAAGCTTGCCAATTTCATGCTAACTTCATTCATCAACCTCTAGAGCCATTACACCCCACAGTCGCATCCTGGCCATTCGAAGCGTGGGGACTTGACGTAGTTGGCCCAATTACACCAAAGTCATCTGCTGGACAAGCATCAGCGACTGATTATTTTTCCAAATGGGCGGAAGCCATCCCCCTACGTGAAGTGAAAATAGAGAATGTTGTTGACTTCATTCGTACTCACATCATCTACAGATATGGTGTACCTCAAAGAATTGTCACTAACAATGGGACACCATTTTACAATAAATTGATGAAAAGTTTATGTGAGAAGTTTAAATTCACCCAACATAGATCGTCAATGTACAATGCACCAGCAAACGGTCTAGCTGAAGCGTTCAACAATACACTTTGTAGTTTGTTGAGCAAAGTGGTTGCCAAGTCCAAACGTGATTGGCATGAAAGAATAGGGGAAGCTCTATGGGCATACAGGACGACATATAAATCAGCAACACAATCAACTCCATACTCGTTGGTGTATGGCGTTGAGGCCGTTCTCCCCTTGGAGCTTCAAATTCCATCATTGCGCATTGCCATACAGGAAGGCTTGACTTCTGAAGAAAATGATAAACTCCGACTTGCTGAGTTGGAGACGCTTGACGAAAAAAGACTCCAAGCACAACAAAAATCTGAGTGCTACCAAGCTCGTCTGTCACGCGCTTTCAATAAGAAAGTTCGACTTCGCTCCTTTCAAGTTGGAGACATGGTCCTAGCCATTAAAAGACCCATCATTATTTCTCGTAAGACAGGAAGTAAATTCAGATTTAAATGGGATGGTCCATACGTTGTCAAAGAGGTATACACTAATGGGGCGTATAAAATTATTGACGCCGAAGGATTACGTATAGGGCCTATCAATGGCAAGTTTCTGAAGCACTACTACTCATGAAAATTGAGAGCATTGTTCAACTCCTAAGCAAGAGGATAAACTGCATATGTCGAAAGAAAATATATGTGAATTTGAACTACGTTGGCTTGATCTTGTAAAAGCAATTTGTTGATTTTTGCAAGTACGTAGGCAGCTAGGGTAACATAAAAACTACTCAAGTGCAGCCACACCAAAAAAAAATTTGCAATCATTGTAATACTCCTGGCCCGCAAGAGTATAAACTGTGAACGGCGAAACAAAAAAAAAAATTTTTTGCAATCATTGTAATACTCCTGGCCCGCAAGAGTATAAACTGTGAACGGCGAAACAAAAAAAAAAAAATTTACAATCATTGTAATACTCCTGGCCCGCAAGAGTATAAACTGTGAACGGCTAAATAAAAAAAAAACAAAAAAAATCCTATCATGTAATACTCCTGGCCCGCAAGAGTCTAAACTGTGAACAGCGAAACATACAAAAAAAAAGTAATTGTTATAGTACTCCTAGCCCGCAAGAGTATAAATTGTGAACGGCTTAATAATAATGATAAAAAAGGGATGTGTTCATCTCATCAAAAAAAAAAAAAAAAAAGTAGAATGGGACAAAGTCTCAATCCATCCACTCAAAGGGTTTAATTGCAGACTGAAGCTCGAGAAGGTTCACCCTATGTTGTTCAAGTTGGGCAATCTCATCAGTACTCAAAGATGGAGTTGCTTCCAACTCATCCAAAGTCCGCTTTGCAGCCTTTATCTGTTCTTCATAGGATGTTAAAGAGGTCTTGTTAGCTGTCAATTCATCAGATAGATGGATTTTCTCCTCACGAGTTATTTGTAATTCAGCTTTGAGATCACTTATCCTTTTCGTGACTGTCGCATCATGCTCCTCCAACAGTTTTTGCCTCTCTTGCTTTTTAACAAAGTTGGACTCAACTTGTTTCAGCAACTCCGACTGAGCACGCATGTCATGCTCCACCTGGTCTGACCGTTGGCGCCCTGCAACTTCTGCTTCTAAAGCAAGATAAGACTTGACAGACCAAAAATAGGAATCGACCTGACGCTTCAGCGGACGTGGGTCACCTTTAAGGTTTTGTATGCCTTTATACACCATGCGAGCTTCTACATATTTTTCCTCAACCTCAGAAAATGGTGATTGTTGCAGCATGGTCAGATAGCCTGCTCCAATGCTTCTGATATCATTGGTAAAGATGGTGGAAGAATTAGGACCTGGACGAAAAGTGTTAGAAGATGCAGTAGGAACATGAACACCCTTTATAGCGTCATCGGAGGCGTTCACAGTGTTAGGATGAATATCCAAAGGCCTAGAGGCAACTTCAAGAGAATTGGGACCCTAAATTGATCGTTCACTGCGAGTTGAGGAAGATAGGCAAATTGGATGAGTCTGCTTCGATTGATCCCCACTAGTCGAACCCTTTATGATCCTCAATTCCTTTCCTTTTCTGGTCGGAGGATGGGTATTGCCCTCTACAAACATATTACCATTTACAATGTCTTGAATGCTCGCATGCAAGTCAACGTCACCGTCCTAAAAGGAAATAAGTTAATAAAAGGAACCAATGAAATAAATAAAAGAAAAAATAAAGAAACCGGACTTACCAAATGAAGATTGGTAGGAAGAAAAGGAGAACTCGGTATGTTGTCAAAAAACTCCCCAAAGCTCGATGTATCAACTTCTTGAGCCTGGGAGGTTGACTTCCTCTTCCCATTACGTTTGTGTTTAAAATTAACACCGGACTCTGTGTCACTGGTGTCTGCGCCATCAATAGAACCATAATGATTTACTGTTTGTTTATTACTGCGGTTGTCAGGGGTGGTACCTCTAAGACGTGAACCATCATCTTTTGGTTGACTCAAACGTTTTTTGTCATCATGTCGTTGATCTTGCTTGGACTTTAATGCATCAGTTAAGACGCTCGAACAAAGAATCTGAACATTCTTCCTCAAATCTCCAATAGTCACTTTAGGCCACCAGCTAGCAAATTCAGATGTCACCAAGTTTTTCCAAATCCGGTGATTGGCATGGTGTAAAAACACGAGACCGACTTCCTCAGAAACAAAAGCAACGTCCAATAACGCAAAGCCTCATAGTAAACCTTTCGTTCTTGTACATCACGGCGCAATAGACCAGTGTAATCTTGGCAGTAACCAAATCGCCTCCCAAATCGATGGGGGAGTAGGGTTCAGCATGAAAAATGTCACAGGAACGCAAGACGAGGTAGCCTGATCGAAGAGAAACCATATAACTGAATTTGACAGGGTCCAAATGACCATCGTCATGCAAAACATCATGTTTGTTCTTATTCAACATGGTGCAACCCACGTTAATTGACGCCCCTGCATGTATAAGATTGTGAGCATCCTCTCCATTAAAGATTTTTGACCCTTGTGCGCCTGAATATATGACCATCAATGGACCAGGTGGAACAGGGTCGGCGTCATGGTGAGTGTTGAAATAATATGCTAGCCAACCATAAAGATAATGAGCTGGGAAGAGGGTTTTTGAGAAAACTGGTTTTGGAGCTCTTGCAATAGCATTCAAACCGCGATATATACTGGAAAGCACAGGAACTGCAAGACTAAAGGTTTGACCACATGCCATCAAGGTAGCAATCTCAAAAGTGCTCGGTCTAATCAACCTATCTTCGTAGTCGGGAGCACAAAAGTGCATAACCATCAAGATATAAAGGCAAAGAACATAAGTATTTATTCTTCTATTCACGACTTTTAATCCCGAGAAGGTCAAACATATCCGATTCCGCCTTCTCCCAAACAACCGGGTTGAGTTTCAATGTTTACACTAGGATTAGCGGTAAATTTGGGGGCGAGACTCGAGTACCTTCGCCTCTTGTTAGGTTCCTTGTGAACTCTCTTACGTTTACACCAAAAATCAATCCAACTTTGAGCACTCACACCTCTCTTAGAGTTGGCGTCTTTTGCTAGAGTATGATAAACAACAAACAAGTATCTCACAAGCTTCGAGATAATAATCGTTTCCCCTCTCGTGTCTCGAGCACGCATGATGTTGTAGCTAGGGACTGTCTCATCATAAATCTTCCCAACAATAGGTAACCCTCCAAATTTGTACATGTCCCACAATGAAATAGACCACTCGCCGCCATGGTATGAAGTGTATTGCTAGTAGGGCACCGGCTCTCACGGAATGAGCGACCGATGTCGGGGTTCTTGTCATACAAATAAAGAGAAGCCTCGAATCCGCAGAGTAAATAGAACAAGAGTCAAGAACCGCTCCAAAGCGAGATAGAACGTCTTCGGTCCACTCCCAATAGCCGCACAAATAAACCGCCTCGCCCAACACTCTCAAATTTTTCGAACCCCACCGCACCGAACCCGAAATGATATCTGCGGTCAAGCATGGATGAAGACGTAGGAAGCTCAAAGATGTCTCGAAGAGTGTCATGTTAAGGACATACATCGGAATTGCATCGCGGGACCCCTTGTTCACCTTCTGAGACATTTCACTCAGTAATGATCCTTTGTCAATGTGCGTCGCATGCCGTCGGGGCGAAGTAGTGATTTGTGAATAACGAAATTAGTGTCAGTCCGTAGATCAGCTTCTTCATTGTCGATTAAAGAGAGATGAATGTCTTCGCCTCTCTTAAATTCTTTGAAGTACACCATCCTGAAAAGAAAAAAAAAGGGTGTGTGTTAGAAAAAAATATATATAAATAAACAAAGAGGGTAAGGGTTGGACGCTGCGTCTTCGTCTTCAAGGGACTGTCTGGAGGTGACATTGTCACAGTGCTAAAGACATACGAATAACACCCCTGATAGGCTCATAGTCGCACATATGGCCCTTCGCGACGAAATCCCCGTCTTCGTCTTCAAGGGACTGTCTGGAGGTGACATTGTCGCAGTGCTAAAGACATACGAATAACACCCCTGATAGGCTCATAGTCGCACATATGGCCCATCGCGACGAAATCCCCGTCTTCGTCTTCAAGGGACTGTCTGGAGGTGACATTGTCGCAGTGCTAAAGACATACGAATAACACCCCTGATAGGCTCATAGTCGCACATATGGTCCATCGCGACGAAATCCCCGTCTTCGTCTTCAAGGGACTGTCTGGAGGTGACATTGTCGCAGTGCTAAAGACATACAAATAACACCCCTGACAGGCTCATAGTCGCACATATGGCCCATCGCGATGAAGTCCCCGTCTTCAAGTGAGCCTGTCATATAGTACAAGAAAAAAAATACACGGGTACACATGCACAAAAAAAAGTGATGCAGATAAAATATTTTAGACTCAAAGGGGTGTAACAAAAATCATCACCTCACTAGTCTTGAGCTTTTTTGTAAGGGCTTCAAAGATAATTAGAAAGTCCAATATCTTGAAAATCTGATGTACTGCAAGTCAAACAAAGTATGTCAAAAATCAAAACTGTTGAAAAAGAAAAACAAAATCACAAAAGCAATTCCTAATACACTAATTCCACGAACACGTATGAGGATGTTCACGATTATGATGTCATAGGACCGAAAAAAAATCCATGAAAACAAACGAAAAAAAAATTTGAAGAGAAAAAAAAACAAAAGAGAAGTAGTCCATTACTGGTGACGAAAATTGATGATCTACATGTTTCGTCTAGGTGATGTTCAATCATATAATGTGTGATAGAACTGATGAAGGGAGTTTAAAATCATCATCTTTTGGATTAAATCATCAATGGTGATTGATTTGTTCGGCGAAATCAATAAGCACTGGATTCATGCCAGCAAAACAAAAAAAAAACATTCAATGTGTTGTTGCTGTGGTTTATTTAATTGAACGCAAAAAAGATAGGAAGCAGGATATGTGAAGAGATTTACTAATTACTACTACTGTTTTACATATGTCACATGAAGAGTAGTAATAATAATTCATAAAAAAAAAGAATCCAAGCAAGTTCACGTTACGGTGACATGCAATTCAGGGTGTCAATACAAGCAAACAGGGAGTTATGTGTGGTATCGTCCTCATCACAAGCAAAACAATAATAAAGAAAACGGGGACACTGATGCAGCATATATAATAAAAGGAAAAGGAGACGAACATGAAAAAGAAAAAGGAGCAATCTTTAAATTGCTTTTCGACAATTGAATAAAAAAAAACTGCTTGTCATGCAGAGAAGACTTACTGGTAAACATATGTGTTGTTTCAGTTAGTAGGGTGCTCTGTACTTGCAACTCACATCCAAGGTCTGGTGAATTATTTAATATGTCGGCCAAGCACAAGTTATGCGCATAATTTATAAACTTCGTGTCATCCTGTGGTGGATCAAAACCTAGTGTTTGTATACTTAGGATTCTTGGAGTTCACTGCTTGATAGAGTTGTAAGTAGTCCATGACTCTATCCAACAAAATCTTTACAACACGGTGATTGTCACCCAATTGCTAAACTAAACTCAAATTCGAGACCTTGTCACGATGAAACACTTCAAATCGTGTACGTGACACTGTCTCGAGGGGGCAATTTGTAGACACTAAAAATTTATTAGTGTTTTACATTAAAATAAATTGATTATTATTGAGCTAAAATAAATATAATTAGCTCATTTTAATTAGTTTAGCCCATCTAAATAAAGTATCCAAATTAAATCAAATAAATATAATTTGGGTTGTCAACTATTTGGGCCAGTCAATATTATAGTCCAAATAAGATGGTCAAATGGCAAAGGTAAAAAAGACTTCCAAGTCATAAACGGGCCCAAGCCCATAAACTACCAAGTCCTTGAAGGGATCACCATTCCCTATAAATAGACCTCTTCTCCTTCAGTTGAGGGGAACAGAAGATCATTATTCTCAAGAGCTCATAAAATTCTCTTGAAATTCTCTTGAAATTCTCTCTACAAATAGTCAACAAGCACATCAAATCCGTGCCGACTGTTCAGATACACTCAAACACATTCGACTGAGATTCAAGCTTTTGTCAGCCCTCATTCGAATACACTCAAAGAAAACTCAAACTCAGGTTGACGTTGACAAAACGTCATCCCACATTCAAACTCAGGTTGACGTTAACAAAACGTCACTCTACACTCAACTCCACGTCAACATCAACACGTGTCACTCTCAAGCTACGGAACAGAATCAGAGGACTTAGTTTATTTCCATTATAAACTGTTTACAGAGATTGTACTCAATACATTTATTGAAATATAATTTCTTTGTTACTTTGTTTCTTGTCTTATATATTTTTTACTCGAAATTTGTGTATACACTTAGGCGCTCCTAATGTAGTTGATGATGAAATTTAAATTCCATGGGCCACTGTTATCTCCATTACACCATTTGACCGCATTAATCGAATCTGATTCCACCATGAGTCTAAATTGAGAAAAGCAACCAAGCGTCGAAGAGATTTTGATTACCCTATAGATGGCAAGGATTTTGGCTTGCAAAAAGGCAAATGAATTCCATGGTGATCTCTGAGTACACCCGCAATGGTCGGCTTGGATTCACTAATTTTTAATGATGCATCCACGTTCCATTTTAGATATGATACATGAGGGGGAGACCACAACAACGGAGGCCTCGGTGCATGATTAACAATTGAGCTTGGAGAAGTCGAGTTCCTGTTGAGGCATTATGGATGTCTGATGACTTCATGAGGACCATAAGGAAACGATTCACCCAATCCCTTAATCCACCAGCACACACGCATTAGAACAAGGTCTTGGAGCTGATATATAGAGCATGAGATATTTTCAAAGCAACGTCTATTTCTCTCCTTCCAAAGGGTCGACATAATGATAAATAAGCTCGCAACCCATATCTTCTTAAAAAAAGCTCCACATTTTGGAAATTGCCAATGATTAAAGGCTTCACGTATAGATCTAAATGTTGAGCCACCAATTCCAAAGTTGCCATGACATTGAATAATGTAGGAAGAGATCATCGCATGTTTATTGAGAAGAGTTGCAGAATACACAAAGAGCATTTGATGAATCCATGATTGCAAGACGGA
Source organism: Beta corolliflora (assembly GCA_947648045.1). Classification (NCBI taxonomy): domain Eukaryota; kingdom Viridiplantae; phylum Streptophyta; class Magnoliopsida; order Caryophyllales; family Amaranthaceae; genus Beta; species Beta corolliflora. Next base: position 588,152 of record CANSZD010000995.1, on the reverse strand, counting down.
CTAGTTTTTCTTTGGTGTTGAGCTTCCCTAAGAGGGCAAGCCATGTGAAAATCTCAATCCTATGAGGCACCAATCCACGCCAAATACCACGAACTACATCATGTGGGCGTTGCAAGTGCAATTTAGCGAGTTCATAACAGAAGGATTTAATTGAGAACCAACCCTTTTTGTGGGGCGTCCAAATGAAAGAATCTGAATCACAAGATGAGAGATTGACTTGAGAGAGGAGTTGCAGCAAGTGTTTGTTCTCAATAATGGCATGCGGGTGAAAGTGCCCATTTCTATTCCAACTCGTCCCAAAAGCAATTTGTGGCAACGGTGGCATTCTTTGAGGAGCTTATTAAGTATAGCATTGGACAAATAGATTTGAGAGGAGCATTACCTACCCACACATCATGCCAGAAAAAAGAATCATACCCACTTCCAACCTTTTCCCTGATGCTGGACATAAGGAGAACCTTTGATTGAGGATGAGATAGAATAGATGAGCATAAATTCCTCCAAGGTCCGCCACTAGCAAGGAAGCGCAGGTCTCGATTCGAGAATAGAGACCCATATTTATATTTCTTCGAAATAAAGCGACGCCACAAGGGAAGAGGATCACAAAGATATCTCCATATCGATTTAGCTAGACGGGATTCTTGTGATGAATATTCATGAAATTTAAGCGCTTTTAAGAAATTCAAGTAAATTCCATGTTGCTAGAGCCAACCGTTTTTTTCCCCACAACACCGCTCTAAAAGAATTGCCTTTGCATCTGTTTTATTTCTTCAATCACTCCCAAGGGAGTTGGAAAGATGGAGAGAGAGAGGTGTTAATAAGCATTGCTCGTTCCCCAAGAGAGAGGAGACTGCCTTTCCATGTAGCAAGCTTCTTCCTCATACGATCTAGGATCGGTTCCCACATGATGATTCGAGAAATGTTGGAAGTGATCCACTTTTACACGGTAAAGAGCTTGCCGCTTGTTGTAACCATGAATTTTTGCACATTGACTAATGGAACTCTTATGAAAATTAACTTGGAGGCTCGATGAGAATTGGAACAAGATGATAACTTTTTTGATGTTCAACAATGAATGAATATTCGGAGAACAAAACACAATCATGTCGTCAGCATATTGTAGATGAGAGATTTTGGATCCATTTCGACATACTTCAATGCCTTCCCAAAGGTTCAAAGATAGAGCCTTGTGAAACAGTAAGTTTAGTGGCTCGACTGCAAGATTGAATAAGAATGCGGAAAGCGGGTCGCTTTGGCGAAGGTCGCGTTGAAGCTTGGAAACTGATGACGGGGACCCATTGATGAGAATTGATGCCGACGCCGTCATTGCATAAGAGTGTATCCATTCCCTCCATTGAAGGGGAAATTTCATTTAATCCAGAACCTAGTCTAAGTAACTCCAAGACAAGCTATCGAATGCTTTATGGAAGTCAAATTTCAATATTGTTGCTTTGGACTTGTTCCTTTTACAAGAATCAATGATCTCGTTTGCTATTAGAGCCCCATCAAGAATTTTCCTACCCTTGATGAATGACGATTGTTGCGACCCAATAAGGAAATCCATGACTTTTTGGACGCGTCTAGCAGCAATTTGGCAATTATTTTATAGACGCACCAAACCATATATATTGTTTCTTAAACTTGCAAAAAAGGGAAGAATCCAAATCATAAGAAAATAGTAACAATTTCACGGCAGCAATGGGTAGTTTATCAATGGATTACACGGACATCAAATAGAAAAAAGACTAGCAAGATTGGTTTGGACGTAACCAGTAGCTAAATAGATTAACCATCTCAGTTTACAAAACCATAGAAAGGCTTCTAGAAAGTATGGTTATGTTAAAAGCTTAAGTGTCCTTGATGTATTTAGTTTATGTAACTCATACTAAAATTTTCTTAGGATAAAACTATATTACTCTCGCATAGTTGAAGCTATTTCAACCAAGAATCGGCTTAAATATTTGTCATACTTCACGGAAAATTAGCGTATTTGAACTGAATTAAGTGTCTTTGTCCTTTTAGACTTATGCAACTATTATTTAGACTACCTTAAGACTCATATAAGATAAGTGTTGCATATTTGAGGCTATTTCGACTTTAAGATATTAGATTAGAATTCCATGTCTCGTCAAAATATAGGCTACATGAACCGAACTAAGTGAAATTGTCCTTTTGAGACTTATTACTCATATTTATAATGTCTTAGGACTAATATATAATTTTTTACAAATTTGACGCTATTTCCATCTCGTATATATGACTTAAATGTCGGCTTAAGTGAGGTATCATGGCGATCTTGGTGTACTGTTTGAAAACATAATATTAGGTATTAACTCTTGTAGCAGCCATAACATCAGCAGCAGCGGCAATAACATACACCTTAGAGGGGGGAGCGAGATAGTGCCGAACCAAAAACCAAAAACATTGGACTCACATTTTTGCCAACAGGAACAAAAGGATGAGAACTGTTACTCACACAAACAATGTTGGTGCAGTTGGTGGCCCGAGGCAACCATATGGTTAAGGGTTTAATTTGGTAATTACTGGAGCAAAGCAGCTGATGATGTGATTTTGAAATCTTTTTGATAGCTTTTGGTTTCCGTTGAGCTTTTACTCACACAAACAACAAATAAAGGAGAATTTTGTATGTAGAAGTTCTCTTGAAGAGAATTGAGAAACCATGAATTTTGTTTAGTTTATTAGTTAATAGATTTGTAATAATGTATTTTGTAAATTTGCCCATGGGCGCATGAATATTGTATGCATAATTTTCATTTCGGTATGAAATGTCAAAATAAAATATTAATATATAGTTTTATATATATTAATCTACTACAACTAGTAGACTATTATGGTATTATAGTCGTATTACCTACAAAGGTGTTGCAATGAGTGCCGAAATCAGGCATGATATTAGTAATAGAGGCGTTGCAATAGCTATACAATGGTGTTGCAATAAATATTGAGGCGTTGTAAACTTGTAATAGATGTCGAAATGGGACACAATATGAGTAATATGGGAGTTGTAATAGCTATCGGATGGCGTTGCAGTAGATATAAAGGTGTTACAATATGATGTAAAGCTGATGCAACAGATATTCACACCTATTGCAACGGTCCTGTTGTAGCCATTGCTTTAGACCTAAAAACCATTGCATTAGGTCTAATGCAACGGCAACAACAACAACTGTTTGTTTGACCGTTGCAATAGCTCTATTGCAACGGTTTTTTTTACTGTATTGCAACGGTTTTTAGGGGTTGCAATAATTCATTTATGTAGTATTGCATTCGTATAGGACGAAAGTCCTTGAAATCACTAGGGCTATTAGATTTTGGTATAAATGTGATGATGGCCGAATTGCATCCGCGAGGTAATCTGGATGATTTCCAAAATTCTTGTATTAAATCATATACATCATATTTAATCACCTCCCATGCGCTTTTTGTGAAATTAAAATTGAATCCATCCGGCCCTGGGGCTATGGGTCCATCACACGAAGCTACGGCTTGTTCGATTTCCTGATGAGAAAATTTTTCAGTCAATTGATGCGGTTGTTATGGACTCAATGTTTTGAATCCATGATTGTAAAAAGTAGGCCTCGATTGATAATTTTCTTTAGAAGATTTCACGAAACAAGTTCATTGCCTCTAGTTTTGCATCTGATGGATCCTCAAGGGATGAATATCCCATTCCAATAAGTTCAATGTTGTTCTGCCTCTTTCTCATGGTTTCTACAATGTGGAAGTAGTGGGTGTTTTTATCCCCCTCCTTGAGCCATCTTGTTCGGGAATTCTGAGCCCAATAAGACTATTTCCTCTTTCCTCTTTAGCCGACTCCAAAGCTATAGTTGAGCATATCTTCTCACAGAGACTTTATTATCACTCAAGCTTCTTTCAGTTGCTGCTTGATCTAAGGGCATGAGTTTTGTCTTCAACTGCCGCAATTTTGTCGTCAATTTTGCCAAAGTCCGCTGAGTTCCATGTACGGAGATTGGTCTTGACAAGTTTTAGTTTATCCATCATCGGGGAATTATTGAGTTTAGCCCATGAGTCTTTTATAATTTTGAGACATCCAGGATCTGATAACCAATAATTAAGAAACCGAAAAGGTCTAGGTCCCCAATTTTTTTTCGTGATATGACAAGTAATGGGCAGTGATAAGATATTGTTCTTTTAAGCAAGGAGACCTTTAGAGACGGATATGCCATGATCCATTCAGGGGTAATGAAAAGTTTATCCAATTTGCTCTAGGAATGATCTCGGAAACATGTGAATTTTCCATTCGAGGATGGAATTTCGATAACCTGCAAATCCTGTAAAAAAGCTTTGAAATCTTGTGATCCGTTAGTAGAAAAGTGTTTACTTCCCCTATCATTTGGATCTAATACTTCATTAAAATCACCAATCAATAAACATGACAATTGAGAGGAGCTCTGGAATTCTATAATGTTCAGCCATATTGATGCTCTTTCAGCCACCGAGCACGAGTTATACACATTAACAAGAGTGCATCTATAATGAATGGATAGAATTTCCGAGAGATTGCGATCTAATGCTTCTCACATAAGAATGATTCCATATTGAAAAAACCAGAGTTCCATAAGAGATAAGACCACCTGAATTCCTTTGTGAGAGATGCTTGAGACCCATTGAACCTGGGATTCTTTCTAGAATCAATTGATGATTTTTGGGCTAAATTCTTCAATTTTCGTTTCTTGGATGAACACGAATTGAGGGATGTGTTCGTTTATCAAGCTGCAGACGGAATTTCTCTTGACTTTTGGCCCCCAGACCACTAAGGTTCCAAGAGATGATAATCATAAAGAAATCGAGTTTGAGTATGAGAGACATGAGGATGCTATTACGCAACCATCGAGTCTGAATGTTGACGGCCCAAATTTAACTCAATTTGTTTGTGAAGACAGGAGGGAGGTCCATCAAAATGCATGCCCAATTGGTTTACAAGGGTTATGATATTAGATACAGATAAGGTTATAGGAGGGGAGTGGGCTTGGCTGGCAGGGAAGAGATATAATTATATAGCGGGGGTTTTAGAAGAGCTTCTTGAATGGTTTTTGGCCTTGTGCTTTGCTTTTTTGGCTCTCTTGGCATCATGAGAAATTTTAATGTTCAACAGGATTTCATCCTCAAATCCCGGAGGAAAAAGGGAATCCGTCGAAATTGAGGAAGATGCAGAATCAACTTTGGGCCTAATGAGCGAACCGAACCTAATTGAAATTGAAATTGGGGATATAGCTTTGCTTATTGGGATTTGGGCTTTTGCGGGGAGATGAGCGCTGGCAGCATGATGGAGTGGGACCATGGGTTGACTTTGCATTTTTTGGGTTTAGAGAAGAGTGACATGGGCTTACTATGATGTTGGAATTAACAGGGGGAGATGAAGCGAATTTGTCTGGCATGGCAGAGGAATTAAAAGATGGAGATTTTAAGTTCCCAATGATTGATTGGCAGAGGAATTAATGATAGGGCCATTATTAATGGGTTGCTCGAGGTAATTATTAATGGAATTGTCTTGGAAGTTGGGAAGAAGGGGAGAGGTTGCGTCCTTCACTGGTGTAGATGGAGGTGTATCACACGCGCCGTCTTCATCCTCAGAGGAAAATGAAGGGGAATTTGACTGGAATGGGACCT